>CM071922.1:20577159-20786409 GCA_036785865.1 Coffea canephora
ACTAACTAGACTAACTTACTACTAAGATCTGAGAAGAAAACATTGAGGTTTCTTTGGATGCTTACCTTGCTGCCAAGATGAAGACTAAACACTAGGGTTTGAGCTCTTAAATCACCAACGTTTCTTCCATCATTAAGCCACCTTCCGAGCTTGTATGAAGAACCAAGAAAAGAACAAATTTGGAAGGCTTTCTTGGAGGAAAATGGAGGACAAGAGAGCTGAAATTTTAAGAGGAAATGGGGAAGGGGGAGTCGTCCAAGAGAAGTGGAGAGGAATAAAGGTTTTGGTGGTAGTTGGGTGATTTGATGGTGTGACAAGAGGAATGACATAAAGGTGTTCTTGATACCCCAAAAGTCAACAACCGATTAGTGAGCAATTAGTGCTCCTAATTGAGCTTAATTTAACTCACTCACCTCTAGTCCCTCCATTAAATCTTTTTAGTCTACTATTAATCATCCTTAATTCTCCAAGATTAATGTACTCTCCGATCGAATTTGCCTCGAAAAATGTGCATTCGCTATTTCTCGCTAAACGAGCCACAGAAAAATTAAATTCGCTAACGAAATGTTTTAAAAATATAAATGACACATTGTTCCGTGCAAATGGATTTCAAATGGATGAAATAAATTATTCAGAGTAAATGGATAAATAAATAATTAAATAAGTCAGAAAAATAAAATAAAAGTAAGAAAATAAAAATCCGAGTCCTCACATAAACACAATGTAGTTATAAATATACAAGGAACATTTTTTTTCTATAACAACCATAGTAGTATAATCTTTATTTAGTCCTTCTTCCCTTTCCCACCTTAAGTAATTTGTTTTATCATCGCCACTATCTTTGTTTCTTTTTCTCCATCTTGTTTGACAACGAAATCATCACTCAACTTGTTGTTTGACAATTTCAATTTGCTAATACCTACCAAAATTGAAAATAAAAATGGGCACAAAGAAGCTCTTTATTAGTATTGAAAGAGAGAGAATTGGAAATAGGCACCATGATGGATAAGCATTGGTGGATGGTATGTGTGGTGGTTTTTTTCATGGTGGCGGTACACATTTGGTAAATGAGAATAGATAAATGAGTTTGGAAGAAAAAAGGTGTTGGCAGGAGAGGATAGAGAGTTAAATATGCAAGGTTGTAGTTCAAGTCATTGGTTGACAATAGATGAGAAAAAATTAATTTTTGGCAGAGTTTTTCAATGAAAGGCTTTGTTGTTGTTTTTTATTGCATCAAAGGAGGTCCCCGTAATTATGTAAATCTCAAGAGAGTTAAGTGAAATTGTCACAAGCCTCCCTTGACGTTTCTGAAAATTTCCCTATGCCTACTAGTCAAAAGTTAGGTTGAATATTAAGTTCCTTGACTACAAGTATGCATTTGATAAAATTGAAATCTAAAGTCTAAAATCTAAAATTTGAACCTATTTAGTAATTGACTTGATGAATACTGAATTTGATACAAGTCAATTTCTGAATCTAAACACTCCATTTTATATGCCTGTTGGATAATTATAAACACATGGATGCTAATTTTCATTTTTATTGTAATTTTATACTTGTGTTGATTTATTCATTAATGATGCTACTAAAATTTTATATTTAATTAGTAATATATGACTTAATTTCATGGAAAATAAGATATTAAAAAAAATGAACCACAGATTAAGAGTAAAAATATATTAGAACAAATTTATTTGAGAAAGTACAAATTTTAGCACAAAGTTCAATAGTTTCTTTTGCTCCTTTGTTAAAATCTAAGATACTGTAAAAAAAAATTTATTTTGACACAATAAAAGTTATAAATCTTACATTTGCATTAAGTGATAATTGAGCAACTTATTATTATTTTTTAAAGTCTGTTTCTCCTAAACAATTTAGAACCACTTAATTGATTAAAATATTTTTTTTTGGTTAACAAACACATATGAATATATTAAGGTTTGATTCAATTAAATTTAGCTAGAATGGGTCATCAAACAGATGTTTTCTTTTCGGTTTTTCTGTCCTTGGTATTATCTACTATGTGTGATAGGATATCTTTTTTTTTTTTTTCCAACCAATGTGGCTACTTTTTTTTATTAAAAGCAAGAAAATCAAAGAACACAGACTTCAGTGAGAAACAGCTCGAGAACGAATAGCAGGAGTCTGCGACCTATCTAACCCTAAGGGCCCCCTTGCCAATCTTGGCAACTCAGACTGTGACGTATACAAAATAATCCCCTCAGACTGTGCTCCCACCTTGGCTAAGGCATCCGCCACTTGATTCATTTCCCGATAACAATGCCCCACCGTCCACTCCACACCCTGCATTGCCAGTAACGCATCCAGATCTGACTGCACTAACCACGGACACCTCCATCGTCTTACCGGTAGGTTGACTAACACAAGAGAGTCCACCTCCACCCGAATCCGTGAGAATCCCCGATGACAGCATTGCTGAATCCCAAACACCAAAGCCTTTATCTCCGCTTGAAGACAAGTCAGCTCCCCAAACGGAACAGAAAATCCAAACAACAAAGCACCAGAAGAGTCCCTAAGCACACCACCCCCGCCACTAACGCCCGGGTTGCCAAGCGAACACCCATCGGTATTTAACTTGAAGACCCCCTGGGCTGGAAATTCCCAACAAACAACTCTATGGGAATATCGAGGCCTCCACCCAAATATGTTGGAGTAGACCGCCAGCCAGGAGCCAACCCCAGTAAACTCACCTGCAAACTTTCTGGAAAATAGCCCTACGACATCTGCCAGGATACGATCACAAATGGTCTGTCGCCGCAGGAGCTGCCCATCAAAAATTGCCAGATTCCGTGCCAACCAAATATGCCAGCAAATAATGGAAGGCAAAACCGAGTGTAATGCCTCCATACGAGAGTGCCGAACCGGTAGGCACCACCAAGCCGCCAAACGCGACCGCACCCCTAATCCTCTATACCTCACTCCAGCGCCATTTCCAAAAAAGGTCCACAAAAATTGAGCTAGCTCACCTTCCGCAAAGACGTGCTCCAACGATTCAGATTGCGAGGCCAAGCAGCAAAAACACTTGGATGGACCATACACTTGCAATCTTCCTAGTGACGACGCCATCGGTAACCGATCCCGCAGGAGCCTTACCATGAAGAAAGATATCTTGATTGGGATTACATAGTGCCAAACCCTATCAAACATGAAAGACGAGAGGGTCTGGCTACCAACCAGCGCGTATGTGGAAGCAATGGAGAAATCCCCTGACTCCGTCAAGGCCCATACCGCACGATCGTCCGCGGACCCCATTGGGGCAACTTTAGTAACTATCTCTGAGACAATGTCATCAGGAACCCAAAGCCGCAGCAACTGTTGATTCCACCTTCCATTCAATACGAAATCCCTAACTAAGTGATCAGAAACACTTTGTAACCGTTGACACAGAGGGCCAGAACCCATCCAATTGTCAAACCAGAAATTACACTGTCCCGACCGCAACTCCCACCAAAGGTTATGCTCCGCCACCTCGCGGATTTGAAGCAAACGCCTCCACATATATGAACTGCCTTGACCCGCCCCTACCATGCATGGATGACTCTGCCGACAATACTTGGATCTCATAAATGTCGCCCATAGACACTCACCCCCATTGTTACAATTTATTTTATTATTTTTACTTTTGGTAATCTTTTTATCATAAGCTCTAGTTTCTTAATATGTACAGAAATGTGTGAGACTAGAAAAAATTGGAGTTCACTTTACAAGGGGACCTTTGTACAGTTACGCAGGAAAAGCATGTGAAAAGCCAAATGCGAGGCATCATATATTTTCTTCTAGTCTTGAGCATAAGAGCAACAATTACAGCAAAAGATAACAGATTGAAGAACCATATCAATACCCAAAAAAAAAAGGAAAATGAGCTAAAGGGGTGGCATGTGAAAGAAGAAAAGGGCAAAGTTAAAAAAAAAACAAAAAGAAATAGGAAAAAGGTAAGCGAATCAATTTATGAACTTTATCAAAGTGCATAGAAGTCATCACAGTATATTTTGAAATGGAAAATTTAACTGTAAATTTTGATCGTTAATCATAAGTACAAACTGCAGATAACTAATTTTCGATGGACATATTGCAATTTAAGATTTATACACAGGGTTTTATTGTAACTAACTAAAAGCTTTTACAAATAGAGTATATGCTAGTATATACAACAGACAGATTAGAGTGCACATTGTTTATTTACAAGAAACGTTTCAGAACAACCTCGACAATCCTTACACAACATCCCAGTCCTGCGGCCGACACTCAGTACATCAGTACATGCAGCTAGCTTGTTTACCCATTGCCCTAACATTCTAATAGCATGAGCTTTGGAGGCTACCAAGTCAAAAAATATGCTCTGACACCATCCTGTATTATGATCAAGAATTGCATGGATAGGTTGGTTATCATGTTCAAGTGAAGAGATTTGAAACGGAAGTATTTTGTTTGTATTGAATCCTTTATCTTCACTTGACGCATATGGGATTAGCGAAGTGACAACTGGCTAATAACAAGTGCATAATTGCTCTCAATTTGTTGGTTGCTGATTAACACTTAGCAACGTAAAAGCCAAAGTGCCACTTAATCCGGCTGCAATGGCTCCCATTAAAAAGGCCGGCAAGTTGCTATCGTAATACACATCGTCCAATTGTCCACTTGAAACTGCCACAAACATCTGCACAGGTTGAAAAGGTTTATCAATTTTGGTGAATATAAGTTCGCTTAAACACTTCAGAAATGTAGTCTTCAAATATACCCAAAAGAAAAGGGTAAATTACTCATAACCATAATAATTAAAACCAACCCGGGCATCAACCTGATAGGAGGACCGGGTTGGCGAGTTAGTAGTTCAACCGGCGAGTCACTGATTAATCCATCGGATCACGCTATATAATAAAAAATATCTAATATAATTAAATAAACATATAAATTATAATATAAGTATAGAAATTCTTAAATGTTAATAAGCCATAATCTATTCATATTTCATAGTTCATACACATAAGTGATACTTATACGTGTTCCTTAGTTTATGAATTCATATTGATATTATACACCAACATAAATGATAAATTTAAGTGTCAAAGAAAGAAAGAAACCCTAATTCCCATATCCCTTTTCAATTTTTCTCATCTAATTGTCAAAAAGATGACAATGCCCATATTAGTGTGGTTGGTCAAATTAAAAAATTGGGCAAAAAGGTAATTTCAGAAAAATTTCCAAATCCCGCCAAGTTCATCAAAAACCGTCAGGTTTAGCGGGTAATTGGTTCGACCGTGTGGGTCAAACGGTTTAAAGCGAGTCATCTGCAATTTGCTAAACCGGCCCAATTCCATGGCCTGCCCATTGGTTTGACCGGTTCAATTGTCGGGTCGGATTGGGTTTAATAACTATACTCATAACCCTCTGTGCTTTTGCATGATACCTTATGATCCCTAAGATTTCAAAATATCCACATAACATCTTCTGTTATTTTATATAAAATGAAAATTTGATGAAAACTAGTCTCTATAATGTTGTTAGCTGAAATGTGAGTGTTTCCCTTACTTACATATAAATATAACAATAGTCTAACCACTTTTCATAAAATCATAAAGAGATTGCATGGAAGATGCAATACTACAAGGGAAATAAGTGGATATTTGTGCAAAATCATAGGCAGGTTAACATAATATTAAAATTTTTTGACATGCACCTTTGGAGTACATTTCAGTTAATCCCCATAAGCAAAGATGCTTTTCATCTATTTTATACTTTACATAAAATACAAGGAAGTAATGTGGATATTTAGAAACATTAGGGGATCATGTAATATTAAGCACAAGCAAAGGGGTGTTATGAGTAATTTACCCAAAAAATTACTATTCAATTACAAGGAAATATTTTGAAAAAGGAAAATAAAAGATTGTCTACAATGAGTGAGATATAAATACCTGTGGGATAACAATGGCAAGATTTAGAACCCCAAGTCCAAGCCCTACAATATCCAATAGTCAAAGAAGACCAGAAGGGAATAGGATTTAGGAGTTTGTTTTGTTATGTTTGGCATAAATGAGGAATACTACAAAACAAATCATACATTTTTTTTTTTCAAAAGAAATATTCGCTACCTTGTCCTGTTCCACTTTCATTGGAATATATAGACGCAAGAGCAAATGGAATGCTGTAAGTCACCTACAAGCACATATATTATAGACACACAAGGTTTTAGTAATCGATTTGGTCATCTAGAATATATATATATATATTGGAAAATTAGGTGGGGAAGCTAGAGTTTTTAAACGAAAAATATGCATTAGTGTTACCTTGTGTTAAATTATGAATTCAAAAAGAAGAAGTATTACTTGAAATAGATATGCCAAGAATCATTCAGTCTTTCGGTTGTTGAAAGAATGTTTTTAGATTCTATGATTGCTAAAATAAATTTCGAGTCATCAAAGCTGAGTAATTGATCAGTCTCTTATCAATATAAGATCTCTAGATGGAAACTAACCGCTTGTGGGATACCCAGGATGGCAAACAAAGACAGAGAAGATATCTTCACAGAAGGAGGAGGCGTTATGAGTCCTTTACTAGCAGTGCTGTCCACTAGTTGTCTAGCATCGATTGCCATCTTTGTGATGTAAGTTGTCATCACCATGCAAATTGCCAAAACAAAATTGCCGATGCCCCAAACCTTTGCTACATTGCCAATCATACGTACAAGTGGCTCCATGAAAAGTGACACAGTGCCAAGAACCACAACATATAACATTAGTCCCATTGTTCCAGTCCAGACCCCTAGTTGATATAGTTGAATATCTTGGGCGTTTCCATTAGCTTGACCACCGTAGACCTCTTTTCCCATCCAATCTGTACTAAACATAGTAAAGGGGAACCATCCAATCCAATTTAAGGCAGTTACAATGAGTAAATTTTTCATTGGCTTAGGCAAGTTTCCAATTACTAATAGTAACTGCCCAAAAAATGACAGTTGTGCCTCTTCATCATGAAAAACTCCCTTTTTCGGGAAAATGGATGGATCCAATGCTTCCTCCCTGACAAAGGTAACAACTAATGTTGTAGTAATTATGACAAAGAAAACGCCACATATAAAACAAGTTTTCAGGTTTGCACAATAAATATCGCAAGCCTGAGTCTTTGTGAACGGAAAAAGATGATAAAAGCTCACATAAGATCCCAAAGCATAACCAATCATATTTCCAACGGCCATAAAAAATGCAAAGAGGGAATTTCCAATCGTCAATTTAGCTTCGTTGTGTCCGCAAAGGTCAGCCAAAAGAGCTCTACAAGGTCCTTGAATCAAATTGTTTGAAATGTCTAGTATCCAAAATCCAAGCACGAACAAAGCAACCGCTCTTGGTTTGGTCCTTGTTCCTAGGGAATCACCAAACATGTGGCCAATATCTGCAGCAAAGCCTATAAGGAATACTGCAATGCATAGGAGAATAGCACCCACAACAATAAATGGGCGTCTACGGCCAAACCTGGACGTGCAACAATCACTATAATGACCGATTGTTGGTTGAATGAGCAAACCTGAAATAGGGCCACAAAGCCAAACAAATGCTGCCCATTTATGGGGAACACCAAGAAGTTGAATATAGGGTGTCAAGAGTGAAAGTTGCAATGCCCATCCATAATGAACAGCTGCAGCTATTGATGCTACGAGGGCTAATTTCTTTATTGAGCTTGATGTATCATACTGCGGGTTTAGATCTTCAAATTCTTGAAACACCATAGCTATAGCTGGAGACCGTACTCTTGGTTCTTGCAGTGCACTTCTATTTGCAATAATGTTGAGACAACTCGACCTCAATTAATCCTGTATTTTTATGTTTTTGGTTGGGATTAATGAATGAAGCATAGGAAATGAAGGAGAAAATGAGGAGGAGAGAAATACTTGGATATCCACTACTGTTGTTGTTAAAAAGCAACAATGCATGATATGCGTACGCGCAAGAATACTATTGACATACACTTTCAATAATTTAAACAAAGAGTTCTAAAGTTTGAAAGGAAAACAATAAAATTTGATAGGCCTAGTTTTTTTCACACAGATTAAGAAAATTATTTAATTTTAGGGTAATGTTATTTACACTCCCCTTATATTATTTATACTCCCACTATCCCATATTCATCTTTATGAGACCATGTTACCTCTACCCTAATTTCTTTTCATATTCCATCTTGTGTTCACATGTAAGGAAATTGGACACATTGTCGTATGTGTTCAAAAGGTTAAAAAAAATTTAACTTTTGCTTCACCATTTCTAAATCTACATAACTGTTTTTTCAAATATTTTTCATATTTTTATTTCAATTTCAATTTTGTAGATTTTTTATGAGCACAGTTGAGGTTCCATTGCATCATCTGAATACTAGATGCTGTTATTCTTTAGTTGAAATATACTAGAAAGTTTCACTCCCTCTATGGTGGCTATTTGAGATATTCTTAATAGACCTTTTGAAGTATTAGTGCCCTATTTATGAGATATTGTAGTTACACTCAATTTTTGGTCATCTTTGATGCTTGGATTTATTTATTTATTTATTTTTTGGGTTTGAAGTTTGGAATCTGTTCATATTATATTGCCAGATTGATTTTTGGCATCATATAGTTTCGTTAAGTTTTGTAGAAAAATACATAATACATATTAGTGACAATTTTAAATTAGTCATTTTAATGTGTAATGGAATAATTAATTCGTTTTTGAATGTAAGAGAAAATCTAGTAAAGTTAACTCATAGACAAGGAGATGAAATTACAGAGGGTATAATATGGTCTTATCAAAATAAAAATGAGATAGTGGGAGTGCAAACAACATATTGGAAGTGCAAATAACATTACCCTAATTTTATTGGAAGAATAAATTTCGAATACTACTTTCCTAACATACCCTTACATTAATTGGAAGTTTTTTTTTTTTAAGTAGTTCTTTTATTAATTAGATAAGAAATCAAACTATTACACAAGCCTAATTTTTCTAATTGAAGGCATTCCTAGCTTATCCAGACGAATTGCTCCACGAGCCATAGGTGGAAATGTATTAAATGTCTCATATATCCTGAGTTGCTGCTGTGGATGAGATACGCCCTCGTTGGACAGCACATCAGCCACTGTGTTTGCTTCTCTGTAACAGTGGGAAAATCGATCTGGATCTTCCATGATCTGCCAAATCTGCCTAATAACCCGTCTAATGTGCCAAGGACAATGAATGCGATGCTGGAGAATTCCAATTAATAACAGCGAATCAGATTGCACATTGAGATTCAAAAAACCCCTATGTGCACTGATTTGGAGACCAATAAGGAGGGCACGAGCTTCTGCAAGGAGACATGTCGTTTCCCCAAAATATGCCGAGAAACCAATCAAAGGTAGACCATTTGACTCCCGAAGAACTCCACCGCCTGCACCCACTCCTGGATTACCTTTAGAACATCCATCCGTATTAAGTGTGAGCCGACCAGATTCCTTTGTTTCCCATCGTACAAGTTTATATGTAAACCCAACCTCCGATGAATTAGGCCAGTCATACAAATGATAAAAAGATGGTACTCGGAGAGGTTTTTTTAAATAAATTCCCACCATGGATTGGATTTCGGAGAAAATGGCATGACAAATGGCAATCGACCTCATCTGAACATCGTCAAACATTGCTTTATTTCTTGCCTTCCAGATATGCCAACACACAAGACAGGGAAGAACCCGTCCAATAAACCGACGTATCTCAGAATCGTATGATTTCAACCACCAACCCACTATGCGGAGTCTCAAAGATGACGCTGACAAATCGAATCCACATGCAGCTCCAAAATAATTCCAAATTGTTGATGCTATATTGCCATTTGAAAATAAATGTTCGATTGATTCCTCAGATGGCAATGGACAACAAAAACACTTTGATGGAAGATGGAAACCAATGTTACGTAAACTGTCGGGTATTGGCAGTCTCCCCAGCAAAAGTCTTAACATGAAGAAAGAAACTTTCAAAGGAAGACAAGGATGCCAAATTCTATCAAACACCATTGACGTGTTACGGGCTTGCCTAATATCCCGAAAGGCTGAAGCTAGAGAGAAATTTCCGGAAGAAGTAGGCATCCATATGACTTCCGCTTCACCCCCCTCTTCGGGGACTGGGTGGCTTAAAATGGAGGTCACCATTTGACTTGGCAGTGACTGACATAACCGACTCGTATCCCAATGTCCATTACTGATAAAGTTACTAAATGATAAGTTTGGGATAACCGTCGCTTGGAGGAATAATGCACCATTACCCAACCAATTGTCGTACCAAAAGTGACAAGCTCCATCTTTGACCACCCATAGCATAGAAAGTTCCACTTGTCGACTCACATTCACCATCCTTTTCCAGAGTGCCGAGTCCGTTGCTTTGATTTCTACCTGACAGGGATGTTTTCGTCTACAGTACTTTGCTTTCATAAATTGAGACCATAACGACATCCCCTTTCTGAAATTCCACCAAAGCTTGAATGAAAATGCTCTGTAGACGTCCTGAAGTCTTCTAAAGCCGACTCCTCCCTCCTCAACTGGATAACACATCCGAGACCACCGTATCCAGTGATACTTTGACATGTCGGGTGATGACCTCCAAAGGAAGGTCGACAAAGCATTTTCTATAGTTCTAAAAACTTTAGCTGGGATAATCGATGCTGAGAGCAGATGCAATGGCATTGATGCTAATACATGTTTGATTAGAACTATCTTACCTCCAAATGAAAGCAACCTTGATTTCCATGTCATAATCCTCCCTAGGATAGACTGACATACTTCCCCAAAATATGATGTTTTACACCTTCCGTAATAGAGAGGGAATCCTAAATAACGTATCGGAAATGAATGGCAGGTAAAACTTGTGATACGTTCAATCACCCTTCTTCTAGCAAGTGACAAGGATGGATGAACCAAGTAACAACTTTTTTGCACATTTATCAACTGTCCCGAACACCTTTGATACATCTGTAGCACCTGCATGATGGCCTTTAAAGAATGTGAAGATCCATTTGCAAATATGAGGACATCGTCCGCAAATGCCAAATGTGTTATAGAAGGGCATGCATGTGGAAGTCTGAAACCCACAAATCCCGAGTGCAAGGCAAGATTATTCAAACCTCTAGACAAAACCTCAGCTCCTATAATGAATAATGCAGGCGATAAAGGGTCAACCTGACGTAGTCCTTTTGAAGATTTAAAGAAACCATGGGATGACCCATTTATAATGACCGAAAACCAAACATTAGAAATCAATCGCCATACAAGATCAATGAATATTTCCCCAAAACCAAATCTTCGTAGAACACCAATAATATGATCCCATGCCACCCGGTCATATGTCTTAGACATGTCTAGCTTCATTGCCACATTTCCAGCTCTATTCTTTTTTCCAATGCCCGATACTATCTCTTGAGCTAAAAGAAAATTGTCTGTTATATTACGTCCCTTCACAAATCCTGTTTGCTGGGGAGAAATAATTTTTGGCAATATAGAAGCCACTCTATCTGCTAAAATCCGGGATATTAGCTTGTTGAAGAAATTACAAAGACTGATTGGCCTAAATTGAGAGAAATCCTAAGGATTTGCCGTCTTGGGAATTAACACAATAGAGGTAGAAGTGATGAAGCGAGGTAACTCTGCCCCACAGAAAAAGCTGATTATAGCATTATGAACATCTTGGGCGACAACTTCCCATGCAAATGTAAAGAATTTACCAGAGAATCCATCTGGGCCCGCAGCACTATCTCCATTCATTGATCTCACAACTCGATAGACCTCCTCAATCGAGGGTAATTTCTCCAATTTGTCATTGTCGTTTTCCGAGATCATAGGCGGAATTAAATGCAGCAAATCAGTAGAAGACTGTAAAGTGGGCGTTGTGAAAATATCTGAGAAGTATGTTATTGCTTCAGATACTATTTCAGCATTCGTCTCCACCCAAATACCATTGGAATTTTTGATACGGTGTATCCTTCCTTGAGCTCGTCTCTGCTTAACAACCGCATGAAAATACCTTGAATTACGATCTCCCTTTGCAAGCCATTTTATTCTGGCCTTTTGGCTCCAGAATTGTTCTTCAATTGATAGTGCATGACGTAATTCCGCCTGAGCCTTGCTAAGCTGAACATGAAATTCCTCGGAGGCATTTTGATCCACAACTTGTTCTGCCCGTTGGACTGCCAATTCCGCAGATCGCACAGCATCAAATATATTTCCAAAATGTTGTTTATTCCATACTTGAATAGCCCTCCTCGTTGCCAATAATTTGGAGCATAGTACACGTAACGGAGAACCAACCACATCTTGATTCCAAGCTTGTCGAATAACCTCCAAGAGTTCGGGTTTGGTAGTCCATATATTCAAGAAACGGAAAGGCCGCGGCTTATTGTCTGATTGATCCGCAAAAGAAATCTTCAACGGTGCATGATCTGAAGGATGTCTTGCCAAGTGAATCACAGAAATTACATCTGAAATTTCCAAGCACGACCCATTAATTAGAAACCTATCCAACCTCTTTGAAACTCTGGCTCTACCTCTCCGATTATTAGACCAGGTGAAACTAGCTCCAGAAAAGCCTATATCAAAAACCCCAGCCTCCTCCATGAAAGACATGAAATCCACCCCCTCCGATATTGTGAATGTACGACCACCACTTTTTTCATGAGCAGCTAAGATGACATTAAAGTCACCCCCAATACACCAAGGAAGAGAGATTGGTTTATCATTTAATAAATTGCACCATAAATCTCGACGCTCCTCGACTGAACACTTGGCATGGACAAACGACATGATAATTGGACTAGATAAGAATGAAGACTGAACATGTATTGAAATGTGTTGATCTGAATTACCCACAATGGAACATGCAAAAGGGCTTCTATAAAAAACCCAAATATCACCAGAAAGATTAACAAAGGCATGATCAAATGATAACCTTAGACGGATGGACTCAACTTTAGACACATCTAATTTTGGTTCACAAATCACAGCAAATTGAACACGATGAAATCGTACCAATTTAATCATTCTTCTTAAATTAGGGGATTTAGCTACCCCTCTAATATTCCAAAAAATACCACTAATCATTAGGAAGAACCTGGAATGAGTTTTGGAAAGATGTTGTGGACCGTAATTGTCTATCAGATGGCACAATAATCCGCACACCTTTGCCTCTTGTTTGTCGGCCATTATTGTCGTCAACAACAGATTGGTCAATATTTAACGGATTTAATGATGGATCCAAGGACTTGTCACGAGCTTCAACCAGGCGTGGAGATAAAGCGCCAACACCAGTTGGCAATATGACTACATTCGGCATATTGGAAGTGAAGTTGTCCGGCTGGTCCCCACCCAAATCAACATAAAGATTGCTAATTGCATTGGTGTCGGCCTTGTGATGTTGAGCAGCAGCAGCTTCATAGTATTGCTTTGCAATTGATTTGGACTCCTCACGATCATTGCTGTTGAAATTGTAAGTTATTTGATTGTCGGCCATTCCATTTGTTTCGGCCCTTTGCTGCTGTAAATCTGTCAAAGAAGTATCCAATACCAGCTGGGACCCTTCACAATCATTGTTGTTGAAATTGTAAGGTATTTGATTGTCGGCCATGCCATTTGTTTCGGCCCTTTGCTGCTGTAAATCTGTCAAAGAAGTGTCCAAGACCAGCTGGGACCCTTCACAATCATGATTTTGGGTAATGTTCTTCAAACCATCATCCGAAATAGGTTGTGCTTGCCCCACAGCATCCAATGTTTGTTCTTGTAATCCCACATCAGTATCTCCATGTTGTGTCACTAGTATTTCTGCATCAATGGCTTGTTGAACAGATAGAGGAGGCTTCATTGTAACGGCTGTTGTGTTTCCTTCAATGTCATCCACGCCATTTTGTGTTTGTAAACCCACATCAGTATCCATTAATTTGCTTTCATTTTCTAGCTGGACAGATCGTACATTATTCCCCCTTGCATCTGCTGATGTCCCTTCATCCTCAATCATACCAGGAACTGGCACTTCATCAGTATCTTTCCCATTAGTAAAATGCATTTGTTTAGTTACTAGCATTGAGTCCTTGTGGATTTGTGAAATTAAACCATGTTGCAGCCGCTTGGATCGAGGCTCAGTCAAATTTTTCTTGCAGTCGACAGATAAATGACCTAATCTCCAGCAATAAGAACAGTATGACGGCAGATTCTCTGGTACTATCTTTTGCCAAAAACCTGATTCTCCTTCAACAGCTATCCAGACCCTTGGTACAACTTGCTTCGATACATCAATTTCCACACAGACCCTGGCCACACTAGGTCGTGTCCTAGCAGCCGTTGCCGAATCCAAGAACAAAGGTCTTCCTACTGGAGAAAGTATGGAGAACAAAGAATGTTTATCAAAATAATGAATAGGTAATTTAGGAAGATCTACCCAAACTGGAGCCAGAGATGACTCTTTATGAACATGAAACTCCCTGGTCCATCGGAATACACGCATCGGGTATTTACCCAATTGCCAAATCCCTCTCATCCAAATCCTGTTGAAATCTACTTCAGCGGTGCACTTAATCAAAACATGTCTATAATCCATCAAACCAATGGAAACTTGGTCTTTGAGATTTAGTGAAGAAAAGAATTTGCGAGTATCCTCCAATGAAGGTCTTCCATGAGAAAATTTTCCAACCAAAGTCCATCTAAACGGTGCCGCAAGTTTGTCCACATCTTCTCTGGAAAAAATAACCGCAGCTTCACCCTTGTAAACAGACACATGCTGAATTTTGATAGGTGATGTAGCAGGCTGTGAGAAAAGTTGAGAAAAGGATTTTTTTTCCGTAGGAGACCTTTGCCCCTCAGCCGATGGCTGAAGGGCAGCCATGCCAACTAAGTGATGAAGAAACTAGGCTTTTTAGAGAGAAGGTTTTTTAGAGAGAAGGAAGAGAAAAAACTGACTTGTATATAATTATTGCTTAGTTATATTCGTCCATTAATTGGAAGTTAGTCATAGCTTACGTTAATAATTCATAGAAAGTTGATTACATTAAATTCATGGAAAGTTGAAATGAACACTACAAGAAAAAAGTCCTATTATGACATACCTATAAGGACACTTTTTTGTAAGTGTCATTTTACATTTTTTATGAAGACATAAAAAAGTAAGTGTCATAATAAAATATATGAATAGCTGTTAGGGCATTTCCTGTGAATGTCAGTAGAAGTAATAGGAAATTGAGATAGAAACGACGTAGTTTTGTCTCCGGTATAAAAGAAATGGTGAAAAAGAGTGGGGAAAAGAAAAAACGAACGCAGCAAGGAAAATTTTGCCGCTTCACTAAAAATTTGCCCAATACACTTCTCTTTGAAAGCTCTACCTCTCACAATTCACACCAAAAACGTTCAACCAGTTTCTTCTCCAAAACTAAACCCTTGGACCCTAATCACAAAATCCATCATCATCAAAATCAATCTTCCAGACCTACATTCTTTTTTCATTCTTTAATCCCTACCCTCTCTCTTTCTATCTTGAGTTTTTAGATGCACTCCAATTTGACCAGAGGAAGAGAAGGATGGTGTAACGATTAAAAGGTAAGTGTATTATGGGTTTTTGAAAAACATATGTTTTGCCTGCCCTATGTGAATAATTGCAATTTGTTTGTCGATATTGTCTTGCAAAATTGAGATTATTCATGTCCTTGATAGATCCTATACAACAAAAATTGCAATTCTTCCTTACTAATGGTAGGGATGTTTTCTTAATTTGATGGTTTAGGTTTAGGGAAGAAAGTTAACTGTTAATAGTTGTTTGAGTTCTAGTTGAGTTTCCAAACTTGATTCATAATATGGTAATATGGCAATTAAGTTTACCTGAAAAATAATTGGCACCAATACAGGGGTTTTTGAATTTTAACTTTGGAAGCTAAGTTAATCCCTCAAACATGAACATACAATCTTTTTTTTTTCCAATATTTCATTTTTATTATTCACCCAATAGGAGGATATAGTTACAGAACCCTATCTCTGCGAAAAGATGGATATGCGAATTTGTCCATCCGATATTCACCCCTAGCCATTGAAGGCAACCCCGCAATACTATCATACATACAGACCGAATGAGAAGGATAAGTGGAACCTATATTGGCCAATACATCCGCGACCTTGTTCGCCTCCCTATAATAGTGAGCGATTTGGAGCCCACCCTGAGTCATTTGCTCAATCTTCTCCACCTCACCCCTGACCGACCACGGGCATTGGTAACCAACAAGAGCACTTTGACGGAAGATGAAACCCACGCGCCGCCAACATGTCATCCAGTGGTAGGTGATTAAGTAATAAACGAAGCATAAAGAAAGACACCTTTACGGGAACACTGGCATGCCAAACCTGCCGGAATAAGAGAGACGATGGTTTTATCTCCCGGACCTCGCTATAAGCGGAGGATAACGAGAACTGACCTGAACTCGTTGCTGTCCAAATCATTCTATCCGGGGAAATACCACCTGGGGGACTCACCGCTAGCACCTGCTGGACCATGTCGAGTGGTAGAATTTCAGCTAGCCTCCACGTGACCCAGCTCCCATTCGCCAATACGTCGGTAAATGTGACATCCCCTTGAGCCTCCACTCTAAGGTAGAGGGCTCCGTGCCCAGTCCAATTATCATACCAGAAGTTGCATCGACCCTCACCCAGCTGCCACACAATACATAATTCCGCCAAACCCCTAATATCGAGGAGACGTCTCTAGGTTGCTGAACATACGGGAGACAGGGAGATCTGGCAGGGGTGACGCCCCTTGCAATATTTGGACACAAGAAATGTCGCCCACAAAGATAGACCGCATTGAAAATTCCACCATAATTTGCAAGAGAAAGCCTTATATGTGCTACTAAGCGAGCGAAATCCCGCCCCTCCTTCCTCGGTGGGGAAACACAAATCCCTCCACCTGATCCAGTGGTATTTCTTTTTCTCATCCCCGGCACCACACAGGAAGTCCGAACATACCCTCTCAATTATCCGGAAGATACCTCTTGGCATGACACACATTCCCAATAAATGGGTCAGGATGCTAGACAGGACATGTTTGATCAAAACAATTTTTCCCCCAAACGACAGCAAGTGTGATTTCCAAGACAGTACCTTCTCCAGGATCTTCTGGCACAAGTACGAGAAATAAACCTCCTTGGCTCTGCCAACAAACAACGGCCCACCCAGATAGCGAACCGGAAAATCCTGTTTCCGAAACTTTGTTACCCTCTCAATTACTCGCTTGCGCACCACCGACGTCCGAGGATGAACTAGATAGCCACTCTTTTGCACGTTCACCAATTGGCCCGAGTCATTCTGGTACCATGCCAAGATCTGCATGATTATCTTCAAAGATGCCACCCCACCATTTGCAAAAATTATAACGTCGTCTGCAAATGCCAAATGAGTTACAGACAGGCAATGCCGCGGTACCTTGTAGCCCACAAACCCCGACTGATAAACAAGCGAATTTAAAGCTCGGGATAGTACATCCGAGCCAATAATGAAAAATGCCGGGGATAAGAGCCCTCTAGAAGATTTAAAGAAGCCATAGGGCACCCCATTTACAAGCACAGAGAACCAGACATTGGAAATCAACCTCCAAACCATGTCAATAAACCTCTCCCCAAAGCCAAATTGGAGCAAGACAGTGATAAGGAATTGCCAAGAGACCCTATCATACGCTTTTGCCATATCCAACTTAAGAGCCAAATTCCTCCCTGCACCTCCTACCCATATCAGACATCAATTCCTGTGCCAACAAATAATTATCCGAGATAGACCTACCCTTAACAAAGCCACTTTGTTGGAGGGAAATAATCCGAGGAAGAATACTTGTTAATTGTCCCACCAAGATACGAGATATAACTTTGTTCAAGAAATTACAGACACTGATAGGACGGAATTGAGTGAAATCCTTCGGGTTCATGACCTTAGGAAGAAGGACAATGGACGTTGCCGTAATGAAATGCGGGAGTTCCGCACCACAAAAGAAACTCAAGACCGCCCTGTACACATCGTGAGCCACCACCTCCCATACAGTTGTAAAGAATTTCCCTGAAAACCCGTCAGACCCCGCGGCACTGTCACCATCCATTTCAAAAATCACCTTCTTGACCTCCTCCAAAGAGAGGGCCGCCTCCAAGCCTACATTATCAATCTCAGCGCTCAGGTCAGGGATCACATGAAGAAGTTGGAAATCAGATACTGGGTCGGCTGAAAATAGGCGACGAAAATGATTGATAGCTTCCTGCCCTATGCAGAACTGCTCTTCCACAGCAAGCAGCCTATGCAGAGAAGCCTGGGCCCGCTGAAGCTCCATATGGGCCTCATCGGACAGGTCGGACTGTACCCTAAGCTCCGCTGCCGCCACCACCGCCGAACCCTTTTTAATATTTTCAAAGATATCACCAAATACATGCCTGTTCCATAAGTGAAGAGCACGGGAAACATTCTTCAACTTCCTCCAGACCACATAGAAGGGAGAGCTGGAGACCTCAGTCTGCCATGCGTCCTTGACCATATCCAAAAACCCCTTCTTGGAAGGCCAAATGTTCAAAAAGCGGAAAGAACAACACCGATAGGCGAGCTTAGGAGTGAAAAGAGAGCAACAAAGGGGCGTGATCCGAAGGAGCCCGTACCAAGTGGGACACAGAGATAGACAAGGAGAAGTTTAGACACTCCTCATTGATTAATAGTCTATCCAAACGCTTCCAAATGCGGGCACGCCCGAGTCTATTATTACACCAAGTGAAACTATTGTCTGAGAAACCAGCATCAAACACCCCCCATTACTCATAAATTGAGATAATTCTACACTCTCCGCTAGCCTAAACTGTCTCCCCTCTTTCTTTTCGTTGGCCGAGAGAATAAGAATAAAATCCCCAACAACGTACCATGGCCCTTGCGCCGGCCTATCCCGCAATAAGCCCTCCCAGAGCCGCTGCCGGTCAAGCACCAGGCACTTCGCATGAACAAAAGAGACTATAATGGGGGTAGGGAACTGAGGGTGCACCCATCGAATAGATAGATGCTGATCTGACTCCCCCACCACCTAACTAGTAAAAGGTGTTCTAAAGAAAACCCACAGATTCCCAGACGAGTTACACACAACAAAGTTGAAGTTTAAGCGCAAGCGAATAGAGTCAACTTCATCCTTAGATAATTTGGGTTCACAGATCCCCACCACCGATAGCTTATGCATGTGAATCAATTTTTTTAGTCGTCTAAAATTTGGAGGCTTAGATATCCCCCGAATATTCCAAAAACATGCACTAATCATGAGATAAGACATGAAAGGTATTTTGAAATTTTTTGGATACCGACCTGAGTTCTCCATCTGACGGAATCGAGGCCCGGACACCCCGCGCCTTAGCCTTTTGAAACCTGGGATCTAGGGATGAGACTTGGTCTAGGTGCAGGTTCAGAGACACATCCCGCGGCTCCACCCCCCCACCGTGCTGCTCAACTAGCCCCTTTGGCGAAAGGCAGCCCGCACTCACGACAATACTAGTAGCATCACGTGGCAGCACATCAACTACCTCCTCCTCAGCAAGCTCAGCTGGAATACTACTTTCAGACAGCGCGATTGCCCCTGTAGAATCCCCATTCTCCTCCTCAACCACCCGCGAAGCAAGATCAATAATGATCGTATCAGCCGCTGCCACAATCGCGTTCTCCACCAGGTCGGCAGCCACCCCCATGCTATCCAGCTCCTGCTGCAACTCCTCCCCCATCTCCCGTCGCTGATCCTCACATCCGGTAGCCAGTGCGGCCTCCCCAGAGCTCGCCACAACAGGATGCCCAGTCGGTTCCTCATTCCCCGCTGGTTCCAAGGGGCCTGGAGTAGCCCCCGCTTGAGCAGAAATTTTCTCTGGTCCAGTCTCGTAAAGTTCCACTCGCAATGCACCTGCGCAAGGCGATTGCCCCATCCCCTCATCCAGCACTTTCTTCTCCCCACGAGCTGGCCGTAGTTCTGGGTTTTTTACATGGCATTCGGACTGGCTATGGCCTTGACGAAAGCAGTGGTTACAATATTTCGGCACCAATTCTGGGTTGAGCGACTGCCAAAACCCATGATCTTCACCTAATTGAATCCAGACACGAGAAGGCAGTACCTTCAATAAATCTATTTCAATGCACACCCTAGCAACACTAGGTCTAGAAAGAGCGGCGGTCACGCCGTCGATGAAGAGATGGCGCCCCAGGCAAGATACAATCTGAAACAAACACTTCTTATCGAATAAGTGGATTGGAAGTTTAGGGAGGTTAAACCAGACCGGAGCCAATGAGGATTCCTTGTCTACATGGAAGGAAGTAGACCATTTTAACACACGCATCGCACTGCTGTGGATATACCAAACATTCCTCGTCCAAACGCGCAAAAAATCTGCCTCATTATGGAGTCTAATCAGTACATGCCGACCATCCAGCAGGCTAATGGAATAAGAACCTTTCAAGTCAAGCGTCAAAAAGAATTTTCTGATATCTGCCATCGCAGGTCTGGTGCGAGAAAACTTTCCCACTAGAGCAAACTGGAACGGCTGGGCAGCAGCTTCAATGGAGTCACGTGGAAAGGAAATTGCTGGTTCCCCACGATGAGTCGAGAACGCTGCTTCAACGTGTAAGCCAGGCTGGGAAGGAGATGAGAACAAGTCAGAGAAGGACTTCGCCCGGAAGCCAGGAGAGCCAGGCGGCTGCCCTCCCCCGCCAGGAGGTTGGGCGCCCACTGCTGCCATCGGAAGACCGTCGGGATCAGCCAATGATGCAAGCTCTGGACACACGACGGTAGGGTTTTTTTCTAACATATAGTCTTTTTATTTCTTGAGTTTAGATAAAATTCCTGCTATCCCGATGCTTTTCATGAAAGTGTTATTCAACGAGAATAATTTGCATTTGTGGTTTTTTGTTCAAATGGGGAAAATGTGCATGTCTTGGATCATTTTCATGCATACGTTGATGCTTTTATATATGTACACAAAGAAAGTATATTCCTTGGATAGCCACTGATATAGTTGGAAAATTAAAATCGATGCTCAATTAGACAAAAAAAATTTAAGACAACTAATCATAGATATAAACAATTAATCAGCATATCAAAAAGATAAGTTTAAAAATCTTATATATTTGTTTGTTTTGTTTGCTTCAGAATAATTAGGAAAAGTCATTCCGCACTTTTGGTTCACTACAAGAAAATTGGCCTTTTGTGACAACATTCTTAGTGACAATAGAGAAACTTGTTGTGACAGCCCCACCTCCCCCTAAGGCGAACCAAAGGGTTCGGCGGATCGTCTGCCCAACTCTCGCCGGGACTCAGTCGATCACTTCAAGCAGCCATCAGAGAAAAACCACAAGAATAAGAATAACAATGATCCAAACTTAAAGTGAAACTTATATACATTTCTATCTAAAAGGAAATACAACCATCGAATATACAAAGGTTCTCAATTTTCATACAACCAGCCCGTGCCAAGCACTAGGGCGAGAACCATTACAAAATCAAAGGCCTAGCCTAGGCTAGTCGATACAAGCTCTCGTTCTTGCTCGCCTTCCCCTGTTAAGGAAAACAAAACTAAAGGAATGAGCTAAAATCTCAGTGAGGTTCCGAACACATAATCAAACAAGCAATCCAATACATTAAACATAGAGTATCAATAATTCAAGAAACATTTACAATGGAAAGCGATAATAGCACATACATTAAAAGGATACGTTCGTTCATTCCTCCAATCATTTGAAAATGCATTTTTTTGTAAATAAAACCCTCGTTCGTTCTTTCGTTTCATTCACCCCCTCCTGGACGTTGACCAGGCTCCACCATAATTCAAGGTAATACTCGAGTATACCACTTTTACACCCAGGGTGTGACAGCCCCACCTTTCCCTAAGACGTACCAAAGGAGTTAGCGGACTGCCTGCCCAACTCTCGCCAGGACTACTAAAACGGTCAAACACTAACTCAAGTCGTTCGGAAAACTGTTAGCGCGCTTAACCAACCTAATAATCAAGAAACGGAAAAGCAAAAGTCAAAACGTAAAGCGAATAGTGACTACCACGTCACAATCCGCCAAGACCCAATTGAATACAAGTAACTTCTTACAATCCCTGAAATGAACATATACAAGTCGCGTATAATACATTGAACATGAGTACACACACTATTACAAACCACATTTGTAGGTTTACAAACCAAAAGGAACCATTTAAATCCAAATACATTTAAGGTTTCAACTATTGAGGAGCTATACAAAAATCTCTCATCTAGCTCTACTCAACTCATTCTTCACAACCAAAGGTCCAAAAGATAACTCCCTGTAAGGAAAACAAAATTAACGGAGTGAGCTTTCGCCCAATGAGGTACTGTCACGTACATATACCAAGATCACATAATTCAAGAGCATTCAATCCAAATACGTTCGTCAATTAAGTGAAAGCAATAACACCCAAGTATAAGGAATAAAAGGATACGGATGGCTCTCAAGAGCCCTTTTCCTCTTCTGCCATACTTGATCTTATCTCATTGACTCTCCGTCAATGTATACCAGGTAGTCATGACCGTAGACACCTCTTTACTCCAATTATCCGTCCACCTCACTTTCCCCTTACCGGGCCCGAACACCAAACAGTACAGAATTGGTATTACTCGAGTATACCGGAATCTAGGATCTCATACCCAAAGATTCCCAAATATAGACCCCATGGCTTGTCAAATGTCCCCGACCAAGTCCTTACTGGCTCGAGTCCATTGACTTCCAATGAGGTAGAGCTCAAAGTGAACAGTACAGATCCAGAGTTATAGTAAAGATCAGCATCCAAGCGACACCAAATCAAGTTCAGTCAAGAGTGTGTAAGTCCCAAAGACAACCAAGAGGGGGGGTGAATTGGGTTGATTAAAATCCTAACCAAATTTATGCACTTTTCCTTTAATTGAAATTTACCTTCTTTTCTAGTAATGATTAGCCAAGTAGATTAGAAGACAGGAGCAATATTGATCAGAAAAACAAGTATAGAAAAGCAATGAGAATTTTATTAAACAGAAAAGTAAAATAGGGAATCAAACCAGGTGTCTACCAAGCTATCCTCAAACTTGAAGACCAAACACTAGGAAGAGCAACTTCTCTTTGATGAAAGAAGATCGACTAGATGTACAATGGAGGGAGCACTTCCTCCTTGCCCTAAGCCTTACTTAGTCAAGCTAAGAAGTTTTACAATCACTCAGAAAACCCTTAACAAAGCTACACTAAAGATCCTTTCAACCACAAAAGAAATGCTCAACAGAAATTCACACCACTTTAATACAAATCTGCTTTGGAGACTATTTTCTAGCTAAAATATCTCTAGAGAACTTGTAAACAAAGTGAGCAAAAGTCCCTGCTTGGTTCTAACCAGTTTGATTTTAAAGGGAACCAGAAATGGGCTTCATCAATGCTTCCAACGGATAGAAGGCAGCTGAAGAGTCAACTAGCCGTTGGAGCTGTCGGACGTCCGACGAGCAAATCATCGTCCGAACCAATCGTCCGAAAACAGCAAGTTTGACGTTCGGACGTCCGATGAGTGTTTATCGTCCGACAGTACAGCGTCCGAGCTTAGGCCGAGAGTTGGCAAGTTAATTTGGAATTTCTCGGACGTCCGATGCGGTTGATGTGCGTCCGAGGTGTGCGTCCGAACCTTCCGGACGTCCGATGGCTCTTTATGAGCGTCCGACATAACTTCCTTCTTGATGTTCTTACTTCTTTCGGACGTCCGACAGATTCCTTTCGGCCGTCCGACATGAGTGTCCTGTTTCCTTTTTGATGTTCTTTCTCCTTTCGGACGTCCGACAGTTTCCTTTCGGCCGTCCGACCTGTTTGTCCTGTTTTTACTTCTCCTTTTGATTGTTTTGCATTTCATGACACATTCGAACCTGATTCTAAACACAAACACTCATATTTGAAGAAAGTTAGATAAACATTTCAAAGTACCAAGAATAACACACTTGACGTACTAACAAGACAGTATCTTTGATTGGAACAAAACAATGACTAAATTCATTCATATTATTTCAATCTTGTTTGCCACATCCAAAGCATCGTAGACTGAAGTCAATTAAATATATGCTTTCTTTGTTTCATCAGGCCTGATCAAAGTGTTCACTTTCTTGGTCTGTATAAACAAACTTTTGTGATCATCAAAACCAAGAATAACATTCTCCCCTTTTTTGATGATGACAAAACAAAAGTTTGAAATGAAATTGATGATTGTAATGAAAACTCCCCCTGTCTTAGTGAATCCTAAAATTTAAAAATTTTGAAAACTCCCCCTCACTTGGCTGTCCATCCGAGTTAAACAATTAAGCATTAAACAATTAAGCATATCAGCCAATCCAAATTTAAACAATCAATCCAACATATCCTAACATCACCAATCATCAATCACCAATCATCACTCAATCCAATCATTATACCATCTCCCCCTTTTTGTCATCACAAAAGGGCAACCAATCACATCGACATCAACATCCCTTTTTGTCATCCACACAGTCACAAATTTACACAAGTTCACAAATCAACATCCAACACATCCATCAAAACAGTACTTAAAATAGACAATCATATTCATTAGACAATCATACAATCCACAAATTCATTACATTCACACAAACAGAATAGACAATCATTCATCAAAATATTTAGACATCCATCAAAACAGTACTTAAACATCCACCAGATCATACCAAAAGAAACTTAAAATCTCCATTACAATACATATTCATTGCTGAATACCACAAACACATAAAAGAGACAAACAAAATGCAAATGTCCTAAATGATGAACTAAGTGGATCCAGTAGTCCTCCGAGAGAGCTGATATTGAGAGAGGTCTTCTTCATCAGTTTCTTCATCATCTTCAGCAGTTTCTTCAATTGGTGCCTTGCCTTTGTCTGATGTGGAAGGGCCATGAGGAGTCACAGGAGTTGATGGATTCGGATCTGGAACTGATGAACCTGGATCAGTGGTTCGAGGTTCTTTGTCATGTGAGACTTCCTCAACCACAGGTGGAGAAAAAAAAAGGTTCTTTTTATCAAGAAAGGCAGCTTGTTGCTCAGAAGACATGGTGAGCATTAGGCCATGTTCTAGAAGAAGAACATGCTGTTTGAGTTCATGAAGAAGCTCAATTACCTTATTACTGGAAGAGGAAGATGCTTTAGTGGCAGACTTCCTAGGGTGAATAGGAGTGAGTGAAATGGGAGAAGGATCATGTACAGTCTTAGACCTCTGTTCACTAGATTGTGCCCCCTTATATGCCCACAAATTATCCTTATAAACAAGATTTTTCCTTTCAAAATATGCATTGGTAAAGACATAAGAAGATGTTTCTTTTGGACAAACACCTAGAGTTGGAACTTTGTAAAACTCAAAAATCTTTTGAAGAAACTGGCCATACGACAATTTTCTGCGAGAATCAGTGGTGTAACGAAGTAAAAACTTGCACATGACAAACCCAAAATCAATGCGAATTTTTTCTCGAAAACAATAAAACAGATACAACTCCATTTTATTTGCATCAGTTCTGTGTCCATCAGTGGGTACAAGTAGATTTGAAATGATTGAAAAGGCAATAAGATTCACCGGAGCAAGATCATTTAGTTTAGCATTAGTGGGTGAGGAAAAACTTCTTTTGAAATAAGTTAATATTTTTGTCCCATCAAAATGATTAGCAGTAGTAGGGAGCTCTTCATATGAAAAGAAATTAGCAACTTTATCTTTGCATAAACGTTCAATGGTAGTATTTAAAATTGAATTCACAGTATCAGAATCAAAGAGTATGTCTACCCCATTTACCCTGGACATGATCTCAGTTTCATCCGTGCCTTTCCTAAGATTTGCAAAAAATTGATGCAGCATTTCAGGATAGTAGACATTGGGCATAGAGATCAGATGAGACCATTTTTGAAAAGCAAATAGACTCAGAATGGAATCTAAACCTATGGAGCGAAATTCAGAGGGGTTTACAGTTCGTTGAGGAATGATACCCTTCTGGGATATCCAGGAGTATTTTTCTTTCGCCGCATCATCAAAGAAAGTAGGGAGAGTGGCTGATTTTGGAGGCGGTTGAGAAGAGGTCCCCTGTCCAGATTCTGGTTGAGAAGTGGGTTGTGGAGTAGGCCGTGACATTTGACCCTTGATAGCTCCTCTTTTGAAGCGTTTGGATGTCCGTTTGACAGTAGGAAGATCCTCATTCTCATCCCTGAGTGGATGCTTACGTCCGGCAGTAACTTTTCCTCCCCTTAGATTCACCATTGTATGAGATGTGTGTGATGAAGGATGCAAATGATGCACACAGCAGTAGGGAAGTGAAACGCACAAAAATTTTGGAACAAAAAACTTTGTAGAGGATTTGACAGAGCGATTATGAAAAGATAGGGTTTTGAGGAAAATTTGGGGACGTGCGACGTGATAGATGATTTTGTGAAACGATCAGGAAAAGTGACTCGCAATTGATCAGGAACTGTTTAGGTTGAGTCAATTTTGAAATGAGGGTCTCAGAATGATGTGAATTTGAGAGTGAGAGATAAGAGGGTTTTCGTCCGAGAGGAAATAGAATAGGAAAGGTTTGAAGCAAATGAGGAAGAAAGTAGTTTTAAAAAAAATGAGCCGTTGCACTGTCGGACGGCCGAACGAAGTTGTGCGTCCGACAGCTGCGTCCGAACAGGTGCAATCTGGAAAATGGCTGAAGAACATCATCGGACGTCCGTTCATCCTCTTTCGGACGTCCGAAAGCAATGAAAAATTTATGATGATTTTTCGAACATTCCTAATTTTGATCTTAGATGAATGAATTGATCTAATGGCAAAGCTTTTGTAAAAATATCAGCAAATTGATCTTTAGAACAAACATAATTTACACAAATTTCACCTTTTTGAACAAGATCACGAATAAAGTGGTGCTTTATTTCAATATGCTTTGTCCTAGAATGCTGAATAGGATTTTTGGTCAAATTTATAGCACTAGTATTATCACAGAATACAGGCATGCAGTCATACAACAATCCATAGTCATTCAGGGTATGCTTCATCCATAAAAGTTGAGCACAACATGCACTAGCGGCAATATATTCTGCTTCGGTTGTAGACAATGAGATTGCATTTTGTTTCTTGCTAAACCAAGAGACTAAAGAATTTTCAAGAAAGTGACAAGATCCACTAGTACTCTTTCTATCTACACGACACCCTCCAAAATCAGCATCCGAATAACCATATAGTGCAAACTCACTGGATTTAGCATACCAAAGACCATAATCTAATGTACCTTTCAAATACCTAAAAATTCTTTTTACAGCATTCAAATGTGATTCTTTTGGACACGATTGAAATCTAGCACACAAGCAAACAGCAAACATAATATCAAGTCTACTTGCAGTTAAATAGAGTAAGCTTCCGATCATACCTCTATAATGCTTTTCATCCACATGATTACCTTCTTCATCTTTGTCAAGCTTTGTAGAAGTGCACATTGGAGTTCCAACTTGCTTTGAGTCCTCCATGCCAAACCTTTTCAGTAATTCCTTGGTATACTTTGCTTGATTGATAAAAATTCCCTCAAGAGTTTGATGTATTTGAAGTCCAAGGAAGAAATTTAATTCTCCCATCATACTCATTTCAAATTCATTTTGCATAGTGGTGGAAAACTCCTTACATAGATACTCATTAGTAGCACCAAAGATAATATCATCAACATATATTTGCACAATGAGAAGGTCATTCAACACATGCTTAGTAAAAAGTGTGGTGTCCACAATACCTCTTTTGAAACCTTTTTCAATCAAGAACCCACTTAATCTTTCATACCAAGCTCTTGGAGCCTGTTTTAAACCATATAAAGCTTTAGAAAGTTTAAACACATGACTTGGAAATTTTGTATTTTCAAAACCAGGGGGTTGATCCACATACACTTCTTGATCAATAAAACCATTTAAAAAGGCACTTTTAACATCCATTTGAAACAATTTGAAACCTTTGAAGCAAGCAAAAGCAAGAAGCATTCTAATATATTCTAATCTTGCTACGGGAGCAAATGTTTCATCAAAATCTATTCCTTCTTCTTGTGCATATCCTTTAGCAACTAATCTGGCTTTATTTCTCACAACAACACCTTTATCATCCAACTTATTTCTAAAAATCCACTTTGTGCCAATGATAGGTTGATTTTGAGGTCTATCAACAAGTGTCCAAA
The DNA here is from genome assembly GCA_036785865.1 of Coffea canephora. Taxonomy (NCBI): domain Eukaryota; kingdom Viridiplantae; phylum Streptophyta; class Magnoliopsida; order Gentianales; family Rubiaceae; genus Coffea; species Coffea canephora. The sequence goes on from CM071922.1 coordinate 20,605,392, forward strand.
CTTCATTTCTCTCAAATTGATTAAGTTCCTCTTGCATAGCCAAAATCCAATTTTCATCCTTTAAAGCATCATTGATATTTTTGGGTTCAAAAAGAGAAACTAAAGCAAAATTATCAATCAATTTTCTAGATGAGGAACGAGTGTTTACCTTCTCGGATGGATCACCAATTATAAGTTCTTTTGGATGATTTTGGTTAAATTTCCAAGTCTTGGGAAGAACTTTGAGTGGATCATCATTTTTGTCTTCATCTTCCTCTTCTTGATCATTATGAACTTCATTTTCCATTTCAGTTGCTGCTGGTTCAGAACTTCCTTCATTTCCAATTGATAGCTTTTCCATTCCTTCTCGAACACCTACATCATCATCCTCACACAAACTTTTGGAATTATCATCATTGGCTTCATCAAATGTTATATGTATAGCTTCTTCAATCACAAGTGTCCTTCTATTAAAAACTCTATATCCTCTTTTATTCTCACAATACCCCAAAAATATTCCTTCATCAGATTTTTTGTCAAACTTACCAAGATGTTCCTTTAGATTCAAAATAAAACATTTACAACCAAATACTTTGAAATAACCAACCGTAGGTTTCTTATCAAAAATCAGCTCATACGGAGTTTTCTTTAAAATAGGTCTCAAGAGTATTCTATTCATCACATAACATGCAGTGTTTACCGCTTCAGCCCAAAGATATTTAGGCAACCTACATTCATTCAACATAGTTCTAGCAGCCTCTTGGAGAGTCCTGTTTTTCCTTTCTACAACACCATTTTGCTGTGGAGTCCTTGCAATAGAAAACTCATGTGTTATACCATTATGATCACAAAATTCTGGAAAACCACAATACTTGAATTCCGTCCCATTATCACTTCTAATCCTAACAATTTTTAACCCAAGCAGATTTTGCACTTTAGCAAACATTGAAGTAAAATTCTTGAAGGCATCATCTTTATGAGCAAGAAATATCACCCAAGTGTATCTAGAATAATCATCAACAATTACAAAACAATATTTTTTACCTCCCAAGCTAGTGATTTGAGTAGGACCAAATAAGTCAAGATGCAAGAGTTCTAAAGGTTTGGAAGTAGATACACACTTCTTTGGTTTAAAAGAAACTTTTGTTTGCTTTCCAAATTGACATGCATCACAAATTTTATCCTTTTCAAAACTGATTTTTGGCAAGCCTCTAACAAGCTCCTTTTTCGAAATTTCCTTTAGTAAATCCATGTTAAAATGACAAAGTCTCCTATGCCACAACCAAGGATCTTCATTTGAAGCTTTAAGACATTTTAAGCTAGAAGAATCAACTTTATCAAGAATCACAATATATATGTCGTTAAACCTCTTCCCTTTGAACACAATATTATATTTGGAATCAAGTACAATGCATTCATGCTTTTTAAACAACACATACAAGTCTTTATCACACAATTGACTAACACTAAGCAAATTATATCCTAAGTTATCAACTAAGAGCACATTATGAACAAAGGTTTCACCATCCTTACCAACATCACCTATTCCAATTGTCTTAGCTTTCACATCATCACCAAATGTCACCTTTCCACTTGATTTTGATTTCAGCTTTATAAACAAAGAAGGATCACCGGTCATATGCCTTGAGCAGCCGCTATCAATGAACCATTTGGACTTGTTTGATCCTTTTTCCTGAAAAGATAAAGTGTTTGGTACCCTTTTTAATTTTTGGGTCCATAAGAGTTAGCATTGTATCTAACTAACCACATGCATCTCATCCCTTTGTTCAAATTCCTTTTCACATAGCAATCTCTACTCAAATGCCCTTTTTGACAACAAAAACTACACATAATGGAAGAGTTTTTAACATGTACTGGTTTAATATATCTTAATCCACCTCTTCTATATGTTGTGAAGCCATGTGCAACTTTGTTGTGTGGAAATGTTTTTTGACAAGCAGTAAGATGAGTAGATGACATGTTCTTTGTGAAGAAAACTTGCTTTCTTGCATTCAAGGTTTCATCCAATTTATCCATTCTTTTCTTCAAATCACCATGTCTTTCCTTCAGCATTTCACAAATATTTGTCTTTCTATCAAGCTCATTTTGAACATTGCATCCGGCTCTTACAAGACTTTCATTGTCAGTCTTTAGTTGTTTATTTTGTTGAAGAAGATTTGTATTTTCTTGAATGAGAAAAGCCATTTTCTGTTTTAACTGCTTGTTTTTATCATACGATTCCTTCAAGGCATCATGCAGTTTCTCAACAAAGGATTCAAGATCATCATCATCACTTTCAGATAGAGAGTGTGTGGAAGTTACCTCATTATTTCCAATAGCCATGAAGGCCATTTGAGCTGATTCTTCTTCTTCTTCAACTTCCCCTTCGGAGTTGCATTCATTCCAAGTAATCTGAAAGTTGTTGAATCTTGGCTTCCTATCAGCTTTTCCATCTTTCATCTTCTTCATGGGGCATTCGTTTGCATAGTGTCCAGGTTGTCCACATTCGAAGCATTTGTCCAACTGTTTCTTGTTGAAATCTTGTTTTCCTTTGTACTTTGCAATAGATGGCTGATTCTGGAATTGATTGCTAGGTCCTCCCCTTCTAAACTTTCTTTTATTCAGGATTCTTTTGAAGCCTCTGGTGATGAGAGCAAGATCATTATCATCACCATCCGAGTCTTCATCATCCAGATGAGCAGAATCATCTTCACCTTGAGTAGTTTTTAGAGCAATGTTTCTCTTTGCTCTAGCATCCTCTTCCTCCTGCACTTTAGATTTCAGTTTCAACTCATAAGTGGTTAGAGAGTTAATGATAGATTCAATAGGCACAGAACTTAAATCCTTGGCCTCCTCTATTGCTGTCACTTTATTTTCCCATTCTTTGCCCAAGGCATTGAGAATTTTCCTGTTTTTCTCTCCCAAGGTGTACTCTTTGCCCAACGCCTCGAGATCTTTGATCAAGTCAGTGAACCTGCAATACATTTTGTCAATATCCTCAAGAGGTTCAATTTTAAATGATTCATATTTCGTGACCAAGATGGCCTTTTTCTGTTCTTTCACATTGTCACCACCCTCATGGATTTCTCTTAGTTTATCCCACATTTCTTTAGCCGATTTGCAGCCTTTTATTCTGATTGATTCATTTGAATCTAGGGCACTATAAATAACATTCATGGCCTTGGCATTCAATGTGAGGTTAGTCCTATCTTGAGCATTCATTTCAACTCTTGTTTTTGGCCGAAGCAACCCTGTATCTGCATCAAGAAAGTTAGCTTCATGCGGTCCTTCACTCACAATAAACCATAGTTCAATATCAATAGATTGCAGAAAGATAATCATTCGTTCTTTCCAGCTAACATAGTTAGAGCCACTGAACATGGGAGGCCTAGTAACAGATTGCCCCTCAACAAACATAGCATGACTGGTTGTCATCTTTACTCCAAGCCGTTAGAGCTTAATCTCAAGGAGACCAAGCTCTGATACCAATTGTAAGTCCCAAAGACAACCAAGAGGGGGGGTGAATTGGGTTGATTAAAATCCTAACCAAATTTATGCACTTTTCCTTTAATTGAAATTTACCTTCTTTTCTAGTAATGATTAGCCAAGTAGATTAGAAGACAGGAGCAATATTGATCAGAAAAACAAGTATAGAAAAGCAATGAGAATTTTATTAAACAGAAAAGTAAAATAGGGAATCAAACCAGGTGTCTACCAAGCTATCCTCAAACTTGAAGACCAAACACTAGGAAGAGCAACTTCTCTTTGATGAAAGAAGATCGACTAGATGTACAATGGAGGGAGCACTTCCTCCTTGCCCTAAGCCTTACTTAGTCAAGCTAAGAAGTTTTACAATCACTCAGAAAACCCTCAACAAAGCTACACTAAAGATCCTTTCAACCACAAAAGAAATGCTCAACAGAAATTCACACCACTTTAATACAAATCTGCTTTGGAGACTATTTTCTAGCTAAAATATCTCTAGAGAACTTGTAAACAAAGTGAGCAAAAGTCCCTGCTTGGTTCTAACCAGTTTGATTTTAAAGGGAACCAGAAATGGGCTTCATCAATGCTTCCAACGGATAGAAGGCAGCTGAAGAGTCAACTAGCCGTTGGAGCTGTCGGACGTCCGACGAGCAAATCATCGTCCGAACCAATCGTCCGAAAACAGCAAGTTTGACGTTCGGACGTCCGATGAGTGTTTATCGTCCGACAGTACAGCGTCCGAGCTTAGGCCGAGAGTTGGCAAGTTAATTTGGAATTTCTCGGACGTCCGATGCGGTTTATGTGCGTCCGAGGTGTGCGTCCGAACCTTCCGGACGTCCGATGGCTCTTTATGAGCGTCCGACATAACTTCCTTCTTGATGTTCTTACTTCTTTCGGACGTCCGACAGATTCCTTTCGGCCGTCCGACATGAGTGTCCTGTTTCCTTTTTGATGTTCTTTCTCCTTTCGGACGTCCGACAGTTTCCTTTCGGCCGTCCGACCTGTTTGTCCTGTTTTTGCTTCTCCTTTTGATTGTTTTGCATTTCATGACACATTCGAACCTGATTCTAAACACAAACACTCATATTTGAAGAAAGTTAGATAAACATTTCAAAGTACCAAGAATAACACACTTGACGTACTAACAAGACAGTATCTTTGATTGGAACAAAACAATGACTAAATTCATTCATATTATTTCAATCTTGTTTGCCACATCCAAAGCATCGTAGACTGAAGTCAATTAAACATATGCTTTCTTTGTTTCATCAGGCCTGATCAAAGTGTTCACTTTCTTGGTCTGTATAAACAAACTTTTGTGATCATCAAAACCAAGAATAACAGAGTGTTCAAGTGATATAATAATCAAACAAGTAGGCCAGAGAGTACGAGAGTGGTAAAGTACACCCTCGCCTCACCTAGTCCAAACAATAATCAAAACTAGACCAAATCGCAGAATTCAAGTACAAGAAAGCCACGGAATAACAAACATGTGAGTAGTACACTCACCAAGTCAAACAAAGAAATTTCACAAGTTTTCGCCCGACGTGAGCCTCGGATCACCGACACGCCCTATAATAATCAAGAAAGTACAATTAAGACCCGAACACAAGTCGAATACCTTTTAATAGGAACTATTAAAGCAAGACTCAAATACAGCTTGGAAATGAAAATACATAACATTTAGGGTTAAAAGTAGAAACAAACCCTATGACCATTCATTTCTATCAAATCTCAACCCAACTCACAAGAACCTAATATCCTAGACATTTGGACAGCATTTCCCCTAAAATTTCAGCTTTTCCAACCTACAAAACAACCATTAAAAGCCATCCAACACAACCACAAGCACCCAAACAATTTATAAGCCATTCAATATACTTCATTAGGGTCACAATACCCCTCAATTATAGCCAATTAGAAGCTCAACCATCAACCATAGAAAACCCCCAATTTGAAACCCTAAATCTGAAATTTTCCGCACAAGCGGAAATTTCCCGCAATTACCCGCAATTAACGCACAAGAGAGCTATAAAACACCATTTAGAACCACCAATTCAAGCTCAATCATATCCATCATAGGGAAACAGAAAAATTCCAAGAAAAATCAGAAAATTAGAAAACTTCACTCCAATCCACCAAATCTTCCGTAAAATCGCATAAATAGCTACTATAAGGCACCAATTGGCCAACATTAGAAACAATAGATGAGTTCCAAGCAAGATACCTTAGTTCTTCAAGAAAGGTTGAAGCTTAGGAGGTTTTCTTCCAAAACAACACCACCAAGTTCTTCAAACACTCTTAGCAAGGTGATTTTATGGACTAATTCAAGAAATAATCGGTTAGTTTTCAAGATTTGAGCAAGGATTTGAAGATGAAGGTTGAAGAATCCTTTCCTTTTGCTTCCAAGGAGAATTCGGCCAAGAGGGAGGAAGAAGTGAAGACATCTTGGTCAAAATTAGACTTTAAGTAAAGTTAAAGAAGTTAGGCCAAAAGTTAGGCAAGTCTAATCTAATGACAAGTGGACACTTGGCACCTTATTGTTGCTAGAAGTCATGTTCTTGTCTCCTCAGTATTAATTCATCTAGGTAACCTCCAATTATCTCCTAACACCTAGTAATTAAATCCCTTTATGCAATATTTAACCGAATCGGCCGAATTTCTCTCACTAAATACACTAGCGGGTCCCACGTCCAAAATACGTTCCAAATTTCTCACGAACTACCTTATACTAGAAAAATGATTTAAAAACTATATTTACTGATAAAATATTGATAAAAGTAATATAATAAAGAAAATACAAGAAAACGGTGCACAGGAATAAAATAATAAATAAAAAAAAATTTTTTTTTTCTGGGTTCTCACACAGGGTCACCATATCGCCCGACCGAATCCGCTTCTGGCTCAAGTCGATCGGTAACGAAGGGCAGGGCCCAGTTCAGCCAAAAAGCTTACATCATGCGCAACTAACGTTTCAATCATTAAAATCTTGAAAATTTCACATTTATTTAGGTCAAGTGCGATAAAGTACACACTCGCCTAGAAAACTCGTTTTGAAAATCATTGAGAGCACTTAACACGTTATCAAACGATAATACAAGTCATGAAATCAAGAAAATATAGCAAACAAGGAACACTCACCTATGTACGCAAAACAACGTGCAAAATATCCTTCCGGATGTTACCTTTAGTCACCGAGAAAACCTATGATTAAACGAGAAAGAATATAGCACAACCAATTAGGTGAAACCGAAGAAACCCAATAAATGATGAGTAGAACGTATAAAATGACTTTAAAGTGAAATGGGGTATTTGGACCGGTAGACGGAAATAACTAGGTTTCATAACCAAACGCAAAACCAAACTCAAAAGGGGCATAAAATTTCCAACGGAAAACACTTGAACCAAAAACAAGTCGGAATCCAACTATATAGACTAAGAAATATTGTTTTCGGAATCGTTTATGTGGTTCGCGATCAACTCATGTTCAAGTAGGTGTTATAGACCAAATGTCTTGATGAAAATCATGTGAAAAGGTGAATAAAATACCTTAACTTTCACACTTAAACCTCACTTGAAAGTAGTTCACTTGTGGCCGAGAAAACCCTAAGCCATACCTCTTTCTTCGGGAAGGAGTAATTAAACAATGGGAGTTTCAAACGGTAGAGGTATCATGTTTTAGAATAATAAAACGATCATAGTATTTACCAAACGGAAATATAGGAGTTCAAATAGAAACTTAGCCCTCAAACCCTTTTTTAAAGAACCGAGAACACTTTCAATGAAATACATCCAACGCGACATAAAACACATTTCCAAAACCACTTTAACCCATACATATTACAAGAAAATAAACGGACGGCATATCCCCCTAAATACTTCATTTTCTCCCTACAACCAAAACCCCATCTTACAAGAATCAATCACAATCGCACATTCGGTTTATAAACAATAAAACACGTCCAATTAGGTCACAAAACCCTTCAATTATAGTCAATTAGAAGCTCAAAAGCCCACCATTAGAAAACCCCCAAATTGAAACCCTAAAACCCGAAATTTACACCACAAGTGGAAATTTTCCGCAAACAACCGCAATTCATGTATAAAAGTTTCATTTAACCCCATTTTAATCCATCAATCCAAGACCAATCCATAACTTTCATATAAAACCAGAAAAATCCTCAATAATTCAGAAAATGGTCCAACTCGACCTAAAATCATGAAATCAACCACAATATAGCATAATTAACCTTCACTTAGCACTAATATACCATTATCAAAACAACAAAGGAACTTGCTTAGCATCTCACCTTATAACTCAAGAAAGGTGATGACTTAGAGCTTCCCCTCTAAAAACAGCTCCACCAAAACCTCTAGTCCTCCTTAGCTAATGCTTGTACCGAGTGGTTTCAAAATTCAACGGTTAAAACTCAAGATTTAAGTGAAAATTGAAACTAGAAAAAGAAGAGTTTTCTTTCTTCTCTCAAGAGCCACGGCTGACCAAGGGAGCAAAATGAAGATATTTTGGCCCAAAACAGTTTAAATAGAGAAGGAAACAGGCGGTCAAAGTTGATGGCCGCCTGTGCCACGTTAGAATCCGGCTAGAATCTGGCCGGATATTGGCCAGAGAGGAAACTATTTTTTTTCAAAACTACACAACAATCCGGCCAGCAATCCCACCAATAACTAGCCGGATTTTCGGCCGGATTTGGCCCCTTCACTTTTGCACAAAAATTTTCCTTCTTTCCGAGTTCGATTGCCTCGCTCAACCGTACCTCCAACACGTACACTTATATACATATCTCACACACAAATAAATGTATCAACAAAACCTTCCTTTGTTTAAAACAATTGGTTAACAAATTTTACTAAAAGGGGAAGTGAAAATAAACCAAAAGGCTAAGAAAATGTGAAAGGTTTAGGGTTCTCACACTTGTCACAATTGACCAACTTTAGTGACGACTTTTGATGTCATCATAGTTGACTAGAGTTGACTCGTCATCAGTGACAACACGGGATTAGTCATCACAATATAGGTGACGCGCAAATAACTGGTGTGGCGGGAAATCACCATTATGATGACTTAGAAAAATGTTGTCACTGAAATAGATCCTATAGTGATAATTTACAATGTCGTCACAATAGGGTAACCGATTCAGAATTAGTGATAACAATTAGTTGTCATTATTTAAAGTGATTGTTCCTAACTCACTTTCATTAATTCTACTATGCCATCCTAATTTTTTCAATATGGCCCATATGTTGTAAATAAATTTTATTAATTCTATTATGACACCCTAACTTTTACATTTTAGCTCCATATGTGGTAAACTAATCTCATTATCTTTACCATGACACCTTATCTTTTGCAATTTAAGCTCGTATGTGATAAACCGATTTCATTAGTTCTAATATGGCACTCTATGCTTTACACTTTAGACTATGTTTTTCATTTGCAAAATGAGGAAGGTATTGTAATAAAAAATGTATACATATTTTATAATTGTTCCAAACTTAGATAATAATTTGTTATAAAGTTAAAATATATCATGGATCCCTGTCTAGTTCTCTTGACAACATATGGAAAATTATTGATTAGCACAGTGTGAAAAAAATGGCAAAGAACAATAAAATTCAATATGAAATTAAGTAAAATCTTGACAATTGCATGACTGGAGTTTATTATTAACTACAATAGTCAAATTATTTATAGTTTTATGAATCGGTACTTGTACCAAATGCATTTAGTCTTTCATGCATGTATTAGCAAACTTTTTGGTTATTTGATCAACTAAATCGATTATTTGGTCTTGTCAAACCACAATTGATACATAATTGATAAAATTATTAAATTGATACCAAATATATTTTCATTAAAAGATTTTTTTTGAATCATAAACATATCTTTAATAAGCTTTTTAGTTTTTGAACATTATTTTTTTTGTACAGATCCTAAAAAAACCTACATTAGGAAAAAAAATTATCCAAAAAAGACACCAATTTAACCCCATATGTAACACACCAATTTTATTATTTCTATTATGGCACCCTATCTTTTGCAATTTAGCCCCTATTTTTCATTAGCAAATTGCAGATGGTATCTTAATAAACTATGTATACATATTTTATAATTTTTCCAAACTTAGGTAATAATTTGTTATAAATTCTAAAGATATATCTTTCATTACAATAGCTATATGGCAAATAGGTCTTTTTATTAGATAAATATGTCCCTGAGCCCAAGATAAAAAATTTCATAAATTGCCTATTTAGTCATCAGGACAACATGTATCATTTTTGAACCAATACTTGTACCAAATATATTTGACGTTTCATTAGCAAACTATTTTGATTGTTCGATCAACTAAGCTGATTGTCAGGTCTTGTCAGATTGTAGTTCATACATAATTGATAGAACCATAAAATGAGTATCAAAACTATTTTTATTAAAAGAATTTTTTTAGTCATGAATACATTTTTTAACAACCTTTTTATTTTTTGAACTATTTTTATTATAAATTAGAAAAAGTCCCATATTAGTAAAAGAAAATTTTAAAAATCTTTGGCCAAACATATTAAATTTTCAATTCTAAAATTTTAATACAACTTCAGAGTTAAAAAAAAAAGAAAACTCAAAATAAAAAAATTAATTACATTTAGATGAGGAAATGAAAATACAAAAATAGGAGAAGGAGGAAGAAAGCATGAATCTTACTGCTAAATAGGAGAAATGCTCATTATTTATACGTAAGAAACTAAGAGCGGCAAACTGAAAAATTGAAGAGGTATGGCGGGCTGAAGGGTTTTTCAGAGTACGACATTGGTTGGACACATTCGCATTCTATACCCACAACACTTGACCAAAATTTCATATCCAATTTTATCTTCTCCCCCTCTCCGTCCTTCTTACTTAGCCAAAAATGTCCACCTGCTCCACTCTCTCCCTCTGCCAAATACATCCATAAATTCATCGGAGTTCACCATTGTCATCCTTGTTTGTGCTACTCCACCAATTAGTTTGAACACTTTGAATTTGGGCAGCTTTATTGACCTCACACTACCAAAATCCCTAATTCGGTTGTAACACTGGCTTGGTGGCAAGAAATCAGAATTTAGGGCATGAAAATTAGGAGAAAGCTGCAGTTTAGAGCTTGAAACTTGGGGGAAAACAAGAGTTTAGGAATTGAAGGCATAACTTGAGGTATTTTTGATATTTTGTGTCTAATTTTCCATTGCATCGTACATAATCTTAGTGGTTGCTTTTGACATTTCGAATCAGGGCTTGTTTAACATGCTGTGATGGTTTTATCTTATGCTTGGTTTCCTTCTATCTATTGTATTTCATTCCTGTTCTTTTCCCCTTTTACATCTCATATCATCTTAAAGTCTTGATTTTCAGCTAAAATGTTTTGGAGATTGTGCTACTCAATGATAGTCATTGAATTTGATTTGGTGCAACTGGGTTTCTAGTCGGACCTAGCAGGGCCCTTGTGACGACCCCACCTTACCCTAAGGCGTACCAAAGGGTTCGGCGGACCGCCTGCCCAGCTCTCGCCAGGACTCACTCACTCGTATCACGTGCATACATCCGTGGACCATAAATAACATCGCAATTCAAGTTTATCAATTTACATTGAAGTACAATCAAGATACAAAGCCTCAAAGTGTATACAATCTAGATACAAAACATTCTATTCGAGTAATAGCGCGAGTACAAGTCAAAAGTCAAAACAACTAGACTATACTAGTCTTTACACGTCTCACGCCTCGCTCGTACCCCTGTAAGGAAAACAAATGGCGTGGAATGAGCTAAAAGCCCAGTGAGGTTCCAAATAGCAAATTGACTATTATTTATAAGTACAAGTTTTCGATATAGCAAAGTAACGAGCATGAAGAGTTCATAAAAGTGAGCAATAACACTTCAAGTAGCAATCTCAAAATGAGCGAGTATAAAAGTTTTCATAAGAAACAATAATCCAATAAACAATAATCATTCCAAAGCATAAGGATACGGATGGCTCTCAGGAGCCAACTTTCCATTTCATAATCAGGAGCTTGATCACGTAATAGTTGACACTCCGTCAACTTTCATGTAAAGGAACCAATCAGTAGAGCACCACTTACACTACTCTCCGTCCACCATTCAAACCTCTACTGCGCCCAAAATCCTCAATAAACATGAGTGGTAATACTCGAGTATACTGATTAGTCGAGGAGATATCACTCCACTCGACAATCAAGAGACCCAGGGTTCGTTACCCAATCGACCAAGCACTTGCTGGCTTGACTCGAGTAACTTGCCGTAGGGTTTCTGGAATTCCAGGAAGTGTGCACATCATAAACAAGTATATCAAAGCAATTTCAACAATAAACAAGTATATATCAAATAAGGGCAAGTGCGATAAAGTACACTCTTGCCCGATCAAACCAATCATATATCATTTAATCATATTGATCAAGTATTGGAAACAAGTGTCCAGTTCAATCAGGTATTTGGAAGCACTCACCAAAATGAAGTGCCCCTAGTAATCACGTCTGGGTTATTCTCCGGGTTCGGAGTCCAAATCTGCGATAAAACTTTGTTTCAGAACTTTAAAAATTGACTAAGGTTCGAAACTTAGACGTTTCGTTCAATAAGAATCAAGAAATGAAAATTCACTTGGAGAATATTCGTGAAACACTCGCTCGCTTTTCAAACTATATAACTTTGTAACATTTATACTTGGAAATGACATTTGAGTCGAAAGTACAAGGAAAACGTATTTCTAGTAGTCATGGTTGTATTTCTCAAGGGTACAAGTTCAGCCAAATCCTTACTTATATACCTCGGAAAAAGAAGACGCAAATATCTTAGATAGTTCAAGTGGTAATCACTCTTAACCCTTACTCAAGTTGCAAGTATATTTCTCTAGTCCTCGAGCGTAAATTTGGGCAGCATGCCCTTTGTATTTACCTAATTTTCCAGCCATTTACGGCTTCATTATCTTCCTCAACCAATCCCAAAGTCACACACACAACAAACTAATTTCAATAGCCATTGAATAGGCTCAAGACAATACAAGTATAAAAATCAAGCTAACAACAAGTGCGGAAATGAAGTTTAACAAAAGACAGGTTTGATGGGTATTTGCGGAAAGGACACAACCGATGCTACGCTTATCGGATTGAAGTACAACTTATACCGTTTCGAAGCTAAGACGAATGCCTACAATTTTCATGAAGATCACTTAGTCCAATTTCCAGTGTAACCTAGGCAAATTCCCACTTTACAGAAGTAAAATCCAACTACTCGGCTAGTTAACCGTACTACATTTAAATGGTCATATCTCAGGCTACCAAAGTCCGTTTAAGGTGTTCTTGGAGGCGTTGAAAATCTAAGACATTGATGAGCAACCCTAGGGGAAGTGTAGACACCAAATTTTGAATAATTTTATGTAGCATCTATTTCATGATTTTTTGTTTTAGGTTGCTCGCATTTTAGTTCATTATGGTGTGTTTTGCATTTTTAGTTGTTATTTTTATTTTAGTTTTATTCGTTTTGCCCTTTGAGTTTGTCTAGTTCATTTGCTATTTATTTTTGTCATTTGTGGTTTTTAATCATTTTTTTTTAGTTTTAGTTTTTAGTTTTTTGTTTTGTTTTTTTAAGTTTAAGTTTAGCATAGAGTTTTTAGGAAAAAAAAAGAAAAAGAAAAACATTCAAAAAATAGGCTTTAGTTTTCTTGAAAAAAAATGAAAAAACAGGAAAAAGGAAAATTTATTCACAAAAATATGTTTATTTCTTTCTTTTGGCATTTTAGTTATTTTTATTTAGTTATTTTGAGAAAAGAAAAGAGAAAAGAGAAACAAAGGAAAAATGAAGGAAATTTGAAAAATGGACATTTTTGTTGTTTTTATTTTGTTTAGTTTGTTTTTTTATTGTTTATTTATATTCTGTATTTATTAAGTTTAAAAAAAAAAAAAAAGAGAGAAAGAAGAAAAACGCGCAGCATGCAAGCTGCGTTTTTGCCGCAGCTTGCAAGTGAACTTTGGGGAGCTCCTTAGCTGCAAATATAGCAGAAGATCCTGGAGTTTTAGGTTTTGGGTGTTGCCCATATAAAAGGAAAGGCAGCCGACAATAGAAAGGGGGAACAACGGAGAGTCTTGGGAGATAGAGGGGGAGCTAGAGAGAAGAATGAGAGAGCTGGGTCTTCGTGAGAAGGGAGCGACGGCCGAACATCTGAAAAAAAAACAACGGCTAGGAAAGGAAACCAGAGAAGAGGGTTTCAGGAGGAGGCTCTCGGATGAAAAAGGAAAAAACAGCGGGGGAAGAGAGGGGAACGGCTGGAAAATCTGAAGTGAGTAAGAGAGTGAGAGATAGAAAAAATAGCAAAGGACGGCTAGAAAGAAATCAGGAAAGAAAGAAAGGCTTGCGAGAGAAATGGGGACTGAGATAGTTGGCAACCAAATTTAAGGAGTTTTGAGAGTAAGGAACCGAGAGACTAAGAGAGAGGAACCACTGTGAAGAAAAGGCTGAGGACAAAACTGAGAGAAAACCAAGAGAGCTGGAGGAGGTTGACGGCTGGAAGAAACTGGGAAGCTAGAGAGGACAGCAAAAGGAGCCATCGGAGTTGTTAGCCCTCGTAATCGTCATCACTTTCAGAAAGATAAAGCACCATCACCGTAAGTTGTGTTTTTCTTTCCTTTAAATTACCGAATCTTGTCCTGCATTTTGTGAGCTAAAAATCCCAGATCTTAATGATTATATGTTGAGCCAAATCTGGTGGATGGGTTATGACTCCAGTGGTTATGTTTAGAATTTGTGTATCTTATGAACTAAAACTTGTTGGGTTTTCGTGCTTCCTCTCCTTCATACAAAAATGAAAGGGATGTCATCTGCGTTTTTCTGTGATTTCCCGATGGGTTCAAAGATTAGATTTTTATGGTTTTAGGATTTGTGTTAAAGAGTTGTATATATGGATTTGAAAGGGTTACTATACTAATGTTCCTGATTGTCCTTTGTTTCGAGTCTTATTTTTCTGTTTTGTACTCCCTGGTGTCTGAAGTCGTGTTTTGCGATTGCAATATTGGGTCCAAATTTAGTAGACACTCCAGTCATTTTGATTGCATTTGATGCCCGAAAGTTTGCTGGATAGTCCTTTCCCCTTATCCCAAGTTTTTGCATTTGGTTGAGTGTCGAATCTATCATGATTTTCTCGAATTGCTATGCATGATTACCTCTCGGTTGTGTAAAGAGTTTAAAGCTGCAACTTTGCAGCAATAGGTTGCAGAATTGCCGAAATCATGACTATTTTGACACTCTTGATGGTTGTTTGCTATTTGTTCTTGGTAATCATGTTAGAGTATTGGTTTAGTGTGTTGCCTAATGGATTTGCAAGTTCCACTGAAGTTCATCGCTGGGGTCTGCGAGGAATGCATTTTTGGGTTGTAAAATGTGGTTGTTTCTGTTTGAGTTGTATAGTCTCAATTTGTTTGTTTGCAGAAGTGTCGACCAACTCTTTTCCTTTGCATGCTTAGTATACTACCTTAATGATAAGTTTTAGCTGGATTCTGGTTTGAGATGATTTTTAGAACTGGCAACATGATGTTGCCGAAGTTTCAGAGCATGAAAGTCACAAAACATTTTCCAGATTTGCTGCATACTCTTTACCTCTGTCATTGCATTAAAACATGAGAGTTGGGTATTAAAAATGGAAGGAATGAATGGTTGCATCGCTGTTTTGATCCACATTTGAGTTGGTTGAAGCTAACTAGTTTATGTTTGGGATGAAAATTGGCATTCGGCATTCACAGAACCGAAACCGCCATAAAAATTGCAGACTTATACCTCCTGTAGACCTGCATAGAACTTGCATGATTTCCTTATAAGTGGTGTTGGTTGGGATGTGAAAGATATGTGTTTCGTTGCTTAGTTCAAGTTTCTTTGGAGATTAGATGAGAAGTTGTGATCAAAGAGCTCCTGAAATCTGCATTTGGAACCAGAAATTGCCGAAAGGATGTTTGCTGCACTTTGTCTCTTGCTTTTGCTGTTATTTCCTGCTTTCTTAACAGTCAACAATCCAGTTTTTCCTGCCTTAATCTTGTAATAAAAGTGTGGTATTGGATTTGGTATTGATTGGGATTGCATTTTGAGGTTATTTTGGTTCAAAGCTGGTGTTTGTTGGTGATGCATTTAATGAATAACGAAACATAGCATGTCGTATGGAAGGGAAACCAGAATTGCAGATGAATGTTCCTACGTAGGCATGCATGCAAATCTTTCTAAACTTGCACTTTGACCCCCCAAGTCTCTCCTTGTTCCACTAGAACCCAATCAATTAAATAATTTCATCAATTTGGTCCTTGGCAATTTTAATTTGTGCAACTTCATGGCTTGTTTTGTTTCAATTAACTATCATGCTTTGTCAATTGCACTTAAGTCATGACTTTAGGGGTTTTATGACCGAATGAGCTCGTGTTTGCCTATTTTTTAATTTCCCTAAATAAATTGGTTGTTTGACCTTTTCTTGGCTCTTGAGACCTTTGGAGTGCTTAAATGTTTCGATTGAATTCGAATGGTTGACTAAGGTTTGCAATTGGGTCTTTAATTGGTAATTGGGTCCTTGGTGGGTCCTTTTCCTGAAACTTATGCATTATTTGATTTCATTTGAATTGCAATTAGGAGAGATTTGGTGACTTTGGTATACTTTACTATTTGAGGTACCTTGACCTTTTTATTGTTTTGAAGCCATTTTTCTTTCATTTGGACACCATTCAAAGGGGCGGTATAATTTCTTTTATCCCTTTTGTTCCTCTCCTATGTGACCCAACGTGTTAAGTGAATTGCATGCCTACTTTGCTTTCCTAGTTTTTCCTTAATTCCTTTTACTTATGTCATTTACTTTCATTTTCATGAAGTTATTCTTTTAATGGGGTATGTGTACACCTCTTGGCTTGTAATAGATAGGGCTTTGGCGAGCAATTTGGTCCATTTTCCCCTTCCCCTTTTGTTTTAGTTAGTGAATGTAATAAGTTCATTAGTTTGGTTGCATGCCTATGTGTTACGTGTTACTTGCTTTATTAGGTTTTGCATCTAGTCAAGCATGTTAAGTGCTACGTGCTACATGTTTATGAGTGTTTGGCATGTCTACTAGCTTTCCGTAGTGTAGATGAATGGAATGGATGAATGTACGTTTCCACTAGTCCAACGCTAGTCGGAATTCATAGAATGGGCTAGTCCAACGCTAGACCCTTAGGGATTTCCCCTCGTTAGCACATATTTGCATGTTCATTACATGTCATGCATTCTTTTAGTTTTATCATTTTGCATGCCCCTCGAACCCCTTTTCCCTCCATTTTAGGATTTTTGCATTTCATGCTAGCTATAGGGTTCATTTGATTGAGAGTCCCCTTAAATATGGGATATAGACGAGTGTGGCTTTTTCTAAGCCTTAGCACGCTTGTATTCCCTCTATAAAAGGGCAAATTAAGTCACGATTTAGGTCTCCCCGTACCCAATATGCATGAATTCCCTAGGCTCATGCATTTTTTAATCCACTTTATCATTTTATACTTTCACTTCTCCTCTCATTTGCACACATACACCTTTTTATCCCTTCACTTGCACACGAACACTTTGTCTCATTTGCACACATACACCTTTTTATCCCTTCACTTGCACACGAACACTTCTCCTCTCATTTGCACACGTACACCTTTTTATCCCTTCACTTGCACACGAACACTTTGTCTCATTTGCACATATGCATTTTTTATCCCTTTACTTGCACACGAGCACTTTTGCCTTCATTTGCACACCTCTCATATTTTCTTTCCTTGTTTGAGCATTCCACTTGCATTATTCGTGACTTCTTCGAAGGATCGTTATTGGGCTTCACAATTAATGTGATTGGCACCACTTAACCTTTGAAGAGAAATTTCCCCCTAGGTTTAGGGTTTGCATTCACGTAGTGCATCCAAATGTAATAAATTCTTTGGTTAAAACAAGAAAATCTTTGATTAAATCATGCAACTAGCCTTGGCTAGGTCGAAGGGGTGCCTTGGATTTTTATCCTTGCCTTCCCCTTCGTCAAATGTGACTCCCGAACCTTTTTCATTGGTTTACGTGGAGTATGAGTCGTTTAAAAGGGGTTTCTCATAACTTTTTCCTAAAAAATTCATTTTTAGGTGACTTGGTACACCTTAACTCATTACCAAGTGGCGACTCCCATTTTTTTTAAAAAAACCCTTTTTAAACTATAATTTTGGGTCAAATCGTCGCATTTTCAAACCCCCATTTAGACCCATTTTTCTTTTAAATCACGATTCATTTTCCAAATCACAAAATACATTTTCAAACCATTTTATTTATTTATCAAAAAATGGGGCGCGACAGGAAGATCCTCCTAGAACCTCCCAACCTTGTAATTATCAGAGTTGGATCTTTTCTCCTAACAGAAATTGAACTCGGTTGTTCTCATGAACTCAAGACCTCTGACACACAAAGGCAATCAGCAACCTTAAGCAAATAATGATGGATGAAGAGACACCACGATTAGGGAACAAGCTAATCGATAAAGTCAGATTTGAATCCTAAGTCATGAACTCAAGAATTCAAGAGTAAGTTCGATTAAGAACTTGAAGGAAAATTCCTCACGATTTCTGGTTGTCAAAAATATTCTGTCCTTTACTCATACAAGAGGTGCCTTTTATAGGCCAGAACTAGGGTAAATCCGTTTGGAGTAAGGATTGATAATCTACCTACAATGTAGGAGCGGCTCCTACATTCTAGCCAGGAATTCGGTCAGAAACTTAAAGAGCCAGCTCTTTAAGGCTTCCCGATAAGGCCTAATAATTAATGAAACTTACTAACGGATTAAAACTCAAGGACAACATGTCCTTTGTACGATTAACAATTACTAAGCTAGGCAGCTTTAAAACAACTACTAACTAATCTACCAAGTAGGAGATCATTTTTGCACTTCAAATGTACAAGTGAGCAAGGTAACTTCATGGTCCATCAATTCTTCAAACTTAGCCTGCTCCTTGCTTGTATGGTGAATAATCAAGGCTCTTAAAGCTTCCTTCACCTTCTTGGATCTTGATCTTGTCATCAGACCGTCAATGTTGTCCTTGACCCAAGGTTGAAGTTGTTGCGCACCCGTATCTGCATCATTCCCTCCCTCCTCGAAAGGATTCGTCCTCGAATCTTCAAAATCTGTATCAAAGTCAAAAGGAGATAGGTCAGATACATTAAAAGATGCGCTTATGCCATACTCACTTGGAAGTTCCAATTTGTATGCATTGTCGTTGATCCTCTCTAGTACTCGAAAAGGTCCGTCGCCTCTTGGATGTAACTTGGTCCGTCGAGATGCTGGAAACCTTTCCTTCCTCATGTGCACCCAAACCCAATCACCGGGTTCGAATACAACATGTTTTCTACCCTTATTTGCATGTTGCGCATATTGCGCATTTTTCTTCTCAATTTGAGCTCGAACTCTCTCATGCAAGGTCCGAATAGCTTCTGCCTTTTTGACACCATCTGCGCTTAAACACTCATTAACAGGAATAGGTGATAAATCTAGAGGGTTAGCAGCTGAAACCCATAAACAATTTCAAAAGGGGAATGATTTGTGATAGCCCCACTTTCCCCTTAGGCGAACCAGAGGGTTCAGCGGACTGCCTGCCCAGCTCTTGCCTGGACTCAGTCGTTCACTCACACAAATCAGAAATAGAACCACAAGAAAGAGCAAAACTAGGATCCAAAACTTACAACAAAACTTATATGCATTGCTATCTCAGAAAGAAGTATAACCGCTGAGAATACAAAAGTTCTCAAGTCACCATACAACCAGCCCGTGCCAAGCACTAGGGCGAGAACCAAAACAAAACCAAAACTAGACCCAGCCAGTCGATACAAAGCTCTCGCCCCTGCTCGCCTTCCCCTGCTAGGGAAAACAAAACTAAAGGGGTGAGCTAAAAGCTCTGTGAGGTTCCGAACACATAGGCAACAAGGAGTTCAAAGCATTCATTACATGTTACCAATAATTCAAATACAAAAGAAAGCGATAAACACATTCATTAAAAGGATACGTGCTCACAAGGAGCCATTCGTTCATTCATTCTCCTTTCGTTCCCTTATACCTTCAATCATTTGAAAATGAATTTGTATATAAGTAAAACCCTCATTCATTCATTCGTTCATTCATTCATTCACCAGGCTTCACCAACCTCCACCAACCTACAAGGTAATACTCGAGTATACCAAAACGTTCACCCAGGTCCCTAATCGCCCGACCGAGTCCGCTTCTGGCTCGAGACAACCGGTAACAAGGGGCAATGGCCAGTTCAGCCAAAAGGCTTACATTCATGCACAAATAACATTTCAATCATTCAATCATTGAAAATTTTACAATCGTTTAGGCCGAGTGCGATAAAGTACACACTTGCATAGAAAACTCGTTTTAACAATCATTGAAAGCATATAACATGTTATCAATCATTCATACCAGCCATATAATCATGAAACATATCAAACAGGGAACACTCACCTATACACGCAAAATAACGTCCACTTCTCAATCACCAATGAAACCTAAAAGTAAACAAAGAACGCATTACAATCCATCTAGCATGATTTGGATGAAATCAAGGATTACCCGACTACTCGCGAGTAAACGTATAAAATGACTTTTAAAGTGTCAATAGAGCATATGGATCCGTGGACGGAAATTACTAGGGTTCATAAACCAACCGTGAAACCAAACTCAAAAGGTTATGAAATTTCCGGTAGAAAACACTTTAACCAACGACAAATCGAAATCCAATAAGGTAAGCTAAGAAGTATTGTTTCCGGAATCGTTTATGTAGCTCAAAATCAATAGACTATATGCCTTGATGAAAATCATGAAAAGGTGGCAAAACTATCTCACTTTCACTCTTAAAAGTTCACTTAAAAGTTATTCGCTTGTGGCCGAGAGAACCCTAGGTCAACCTCTATATTTTGGTAAATAGTAAGTAAACGTTTGGAATTTCAACCAAAAGAGGTATTAGGTTTTAGAATGGTAAAATGATCATTTTATTTGTCAAGCGGAAATATACAGATTCAAATAGAAATTTAGCCCTCGGCCACCTTTTGAAAGAGCCGGTAACATTTTCAGTAAATACGTCCAATTCGTCACAAAATACATTCGCAAAATCACTTTAACTTGCTCACATTACAAGAAGATAAACGGACGGCATGTCCCTTGTGTTTACCAATTTTTCAGCCATTAATGGCTTCATTATTTTTCTCAAATCAGTCCCAACATCTCATATAGAATAATTTCATTTCCAAAAGCCGTTCACTAGGCTTAAAGTCATATAAATACAAAAATCAAGCTAGAAACATTTTCGGATAAAAACAATTTTTGACATTATTTTGTGGTTTTGGCACCATTGGCGCTACGATTATCGGATGGAGGTGCAAGACACACCGTTTCGAAGCTAACAAATAGGGCTACAATGTTGGAGAAGGCCACTCAGTCCAGTTTGTAGTGCAACTAGGTCAAAATTGACATATATGAAACCAGAATCTCACAAACAGGTTGGCTAACCGCACAATTGTTAAACAGCAATAACTCAGGCTACCGAAGTCCGATTGAAGTATCTTATGGTGTTTCGAACCTAAAACACAACCCTACATTTCTTATGAAGACCTCCAAGGCCAAATCATGCATTTTCATGATCAAAAATGGAAAACTACACCAAAACCAGAATTCTGGGCGCGAAACGGGGTTTCAGGAACAGTCAAGGGTATTTCGGTCATTTCACATGCTACAGTGGTCAGATCAAGCTGAAATTTTGTAGGGAACTATTTTATAATATTGGCTACAACTTTCATGTTTTGGCCAAAATCTAATTCGGTAAGGATCATGGTGAAAAGTCCCGGTCAGATTGGGTGAAAAGTCCCGGTCAGATTGGGTGAAAAGACAACCCTGTTCGCTGAACTCCTACCTAGACCAGTCTGGGTATTTCCGTCTTATCTCAGGCTACCGATCTCGGATTGAGCAGAAATTTACAGGAAACTAGAAAACATCATTCCATACAACTTTCATGTTTTGTGCTAAGGCCAATTCGGCCTCTAACCAGGTCGAACAGAAACGGGCAGAAAGGAAAAAAAATGGACCCTAATCTGGAAATTCATGCATTCATGTGGCAATCTTCCACAAAACAACATCTAAAACAACTAAAAACCACTAATAAGCAATTAATTGAAGTAAAGAGGAAGTTTGTAAGCAAGGTACCTTGACACCTCAAGAAAGATGATAACTTAGAGTTTTTCTTTCACAAATCCCTCCACTAGAAGCTTTAATCCTCCTTAATAAGTAACTTTGATGGAGTAATCTTCACTTTTAATGGTTGGAAATCAAGATTGGAGCAAGGGATTGAAGTACAAGATGAAGGATTTCCTCTCTTTTCTCTCCTCAAAATTTCAGCCAACAAGGTGAAAAATGAAGAAACATTTGGTCAAAATGGATGTTTAGTAAAGTTAAGAAAAGTTAGTCAAAGTCCCCATGCAATGGTTTCATGACACTTGTCCCTCTCATTAATGTCATGCCTAACTTTTTTTGTCTTTCTCACACCTATCCACTTGGTACCTCTAAATATCTCATAACACCCGGTAAATTAAACCCAGTATCCAAAACTTAACCTAACTGGCCGAAATTTTCCGAATTTTTCGCACTAGCCGGTCCCACGTTCGATATACGCTCTTAATTTCTCAAAAACTAACTGATACTAGAAAAATCATTTAAAAACTATATTTACTCATAAAATTGATCTAGAAAATTTTCTAATAAAGAAAATGCAGAAAACGTGCAATTAAGAAAAGTACGGGTCCTCACACTCTCTCCCCCTTAAAGAAATTTCGTCCTCGAAATTTTTACCTTCATTTGCCTCAGACGAGTCCAGAACTGTTTGGGTGCCTAACGCATAAGCTTTTGCTGGCCCACTAGTTCGGTTCCCTCTTTCATTTGCTTGTTTTGTTTTAGCTCCCTCCAGTTGCGGAATACTACCTCCGCGTGACTGTCTCCTCGGATAGTTGCTAACTTGGTGCTCACCACTCCCACAAATCAAGCTCTTCCGCCCTTTCCGCCAACAATCGTTCTCGGTATGATTGGCCTTTCCACAATAGCCACAAGTCAGGTGAGAAGCCATCTTTTGGCTTTCTTGAGAAATTTCCTCAGGTCCGATTTGGCTCCCTTTAGTAAACCTTTTATCTACCGCCCCTATTGTCCATGGTGGGTAGGACAAAAAATTTGTTTTCTGCGTTTTGGAAGGGACTATCAATTCACTTGGTTCCTCACTCATACTACCAGCTACACCTCTTTTCCGTGTTTGGGAGGCTTTTACTTGTGCCTTTGCATTCTCGATTCGTTGAGCCTTCTCAAGGGCCTCCGTAAATGTATTCACTTGCGCTGCTGCCAACGCCTCTTGAATGTCCAAATTTAGTCCCTGTATAAACCGTCTCACTCTTCTCGGTTCCGTGGCTACTAATTCTGAAGCAAACTTGGATAGTTTGGTGAATTTCGTTTCGTATTCAGCCACACTTAAGGTCCCTTGGCGTAGTCCAATAAATTCGTCCTCCCTCCTTTCTTGAACTAAGGGTGGGAGGTATTTCTTGTTAAATTCTCTTACAAAATTCGCCCATGTCCAGACAGTCTGTTCTCGTTCCCACTTTGCTCTAATTACGTTCCACCATGATCGGGCCCGTCCCTCAAATTGAAATACTACAAAGTTCACTTGCCTTTGCTCAGTGTAGTTTAGGGCTGTGAATATATTCACCATGTCCTCTAGCCATTGTTCAGCGATGTTCGGATCAGGCCCTCCAGCGAATTTTGGAGGTGCAAACTTCTAAAACCGCTCCAGAGCCTTATCCTCACCCGTCTCAGGGTTCCAGGGTTGATTTACGGGTATTTGACCTTGTTGATCTACTAATCTTGCCAAGATATCCGTCATTTGTTGCATTGCCATCGCCATTTGGTCTCCGGTTGCAACTCTCGGTCCTTGTTCTTGTTCGGCGGACGTTTCCCTTTCTGCTCTAGGTTCTGGGGTCCGTTTAGTTCCACAGCCTCGACCACGTCCCTGACTACGTCTCCCGTCCATATTTTTCCTTCCCTCTCTTTTTTTTCCAAAAGTAGTTTAATGAATAAATGCAATAAGGTGACTCAAAAGTAACCAAAATTGAGGCACCAAGTACACAAGTAAACATATATGCACATAGCACTCCATGTGACGACCCCACCTCTCCCTAGGGCGTACCCCAGGGTTCGGCGGGTCGCCCGCCCAGCTCTCGCCGGGACTCAGTCGTTCACTACAGTCCTCAAATAAATACAATACAAATCTCAAGTATACATCAAATGGTCCACAAATACACATCCGTCTCCAATAATTACACGTCACAAATGCAGCGGAACCTAATCCCAAATATACATAAAATAATTCCGAATCCAAAATTGTACAAAGTTTAGGCCATCCATACACGTGCACAAGTACTACAAGTCCTTCCTTCGCCACGAGCCCTGTGGAGGGGAATAAAATAGTTTTTGGGGTGAGCTAAAAGCTCAGCGAGTAACCAGAAAATCATTAATCAAATCGGTTTCACAATAGTTCATTTCAATGATGTCATATAGCAATGATGTCATAAATTAAATGATAAATCCGGAAACAACTACATCATTTGCAAAACAGTAAATATGGATTATCAATAATTCAAGAAACATTTACAATGGAAAGCGATAGTAACATTCATGAAAAGATACATTCATTCTCCTGACATTTTCTCGCTCATTTGGTCATTCATTTCATTTCATTCACCCCGTCCCTGGCTTTTGGCCAGGCTCCACCAACCTACATAGGTAATACTCGAGTATACCAAACGTTCACCCAAGTTCCTAATCGCCTGACCGAGTCCGCTTCTGGCTCAAGACGACCGGTAACAAGGGGCAATGGCCAGTTCAGCCCAAAAGGCTTACATTCATGTGCAAGTAACATTTCAATCGAAAATTTCACATTTATCGAGGTCGAGTGCGATAAAGTACACACTCGCCTCGAAAACTCGTTTTGGAAATCATTATAAGCGCTTAACACGTTATCAACCAAAATACAAGTCATGAAGTCAAGAAATATAGCAAACAAGGCACACTCAAATGCCAGCACACATGATATGCAAGAAAACATTTCAAAAGTGACTTTGGAAACAGTTCAAAAGTAAATAATGTAAGAAACGGTTCATAAATAATTTTAGAAGTAGTTTGAGGTCACTCACCTCCATGGCTCAGAAATCATCCATCATGTAACATTGCCTTGCTCAAATCCAAGTCTTAGATCACAAACTCAATGTAAACAAGTCCTTTAAAAGTTCGGACAGCACTTCCCTTTAATTTGCTTACTTTTCCAGCCATCATGGCTTCATTATTTCCTCAGCCAGTCCCAAAGGTACACTGTGACGACCCCACCTCCCCCTAGGGCGTACCCCAGGGTTCAGCGGGTCGCCTGCCCAGCTCTCGCCAGGACTCACACACTATGGAACTCAAATCATGTATATACATCCATAGACAATAGATGCTCAAGTAAAAGATAAGAAACTTCTACACACCAGAAGTCTTCAAAGTTTTTACCATTCAAGTACAAACATCGAATATACAAGGGTTCTCATTCCTCATACCACCAGCCCGTGCCAAGCACTAGGGCGAGAACCATTACAAGGCCAAAGAACTAGATCAACTAGACTATACAGAACGCTTGTCCTTGCTCGCCTTTCCCTGCTAAGGAAAACAATTGACGTGGTATGAGCTAAAAAGCCCAGTGAGGTTCTATATATATAAACAAGTAATTAAACAAGGAACATTAGTCATGTAATAACATTTAATCCAGAAAACATGTTCAATATAAAGCAATGATAATACATTCATTAAAAGGATACAGGCTCACGAGGAGCTATTTGTTTGTTCGTTCGTTCCCCTGACATTTCCCCTTATTCCTCCAATCGTTTGAAAATACATTTTTTTTTGTAAGTAGAATCCCTCGTTCATCCTTTTGTTCGTTCATCCCCTTTTCCGGACGTTGACCGGACTCCACCCATCCGGACATTGGCCGGACTCCACCCATCCGGACGTAGCCGGACTACAAGGTAATACTCGAGTATACCAAATTCACCCAGGTTCCTAATCGCTCGACCGAGTCCGCTTCTGGCTCGAGACGACCGGTAACAAGGGCAAGGGCCCAGTTCAGCCAAAAGGCTTACATTCATGCGCAACTAGTATTTCAACATTTAATCACCGAAAATTTCATATTTATTTAGGTCGAGTGCGATAAAGTACACACTCACCTAGCAAAAGTTCATTTTAAAAATCATAGAAAACAAGTAACATGTAATCAAATAGTCACAAATTACCACATAGATCCAACAATCCACATAGTCATAGGAACAAAACGTATATAGAACACTCACCTATTTACGCACAACAACGTGCAAAATATCCTTCCGGATATTATCTTTAGTCACCGAGAAAACCTAAGATTAAATGAAAAGAATATTACCACTCATTTGTCACAACCAATTAGGTGCAATCAAAGAGACTCGTCGCATGATGAGTAGAATGTATAAAAAGACTTTAAAGTGGAACGTGGACATTTGGACTCGTGGATAAAAATAACTAGGGTTTCATAGACCACACATAAAACCAACTCAAAAGGGTTATAAAATTTTCTAATGGAAACACTTGAACTAAAGACAAATCAAAATCCAACTAGATAGACTAGGAAATACCATTTTCGGAATCGTTTATGTGGTTGAAACTTATCTTATATTCAAGTAGATATTATAGACTAATTGTCTTAATGAAATTCATGAAAAAGAGAGGACAAAATACTCAAGAAAATCCTAAACTACTCCTCTTTATTTGGTAAGAGTAAGTAAACATTTGGAGTTCCAATTGAAGAAGGATCATGTTTTTAAGATGGAAAAACGGTCATAGTATTTTACAAGTTCAAATAAACCTTAGCTTTCGGGCGAAAATTTGGGCAGCATGCCCTTTGTGTTTACCTAATTTTCCAGCCATTTTGGCTTCATTATTTTTCCTCAACCACAACCCAACATCACACATAAGCAATTCAAGTCAAGAGCCGTTCCATAGGCTCACAATATCATAAGAATAAGAAATACAGAAATAACAAGTGCAGAAATTCAATTTAGCAAAAGACAGATTTGACGTATGAAAGCGGAAATAACTTATCCGAGGCTACACTTATCAGATTAAGACGCAACTTATGCCGTTTCGAAGCTAAGACACAGGGCTACAATGTTCATGAAGGTCACTTAGTCCAGTTTCTAATGTAACTTGGTCAAATTCTCAAATTACTAAACCAGAAATCAATTCGTCGGCTGTTTAAATGCATTACACTGTAATGGACATATCTCAGAGTACACAAGTCCGAATCAGGTTTTCTTAGAGGCATTTGAAAGATAATTCAGAATACTACAACTTTCATGTTTTGGCAAAAAGCTAAATCAGAATGAATACCAGTCAAAAAACGTGATAAACTGGACTTAACTGATGAAACGGACTGCTGGGAAATTTTTAAAACAGTGAGGGTATTTTGGACTTTTCACATCCTACGTTGCTCCGATTGAGCTGAAATTTTATAGGCACCTATAAAACACCATTCTATACAACTTTCCTTCTTTGACCTAAGGCCAATTCGGCCTCTAAGATAAGGCTACAAAACCGGACAGAAGTGAAACATGAAATTCCAGAAATCTGGAAATTCTTGAAATCAAATGCTAATTTCTTTATTTTTGGCTTGCTTCACCATCTTAACTTCCCATATTAGACTTTAAACATCAAAGCCCCAAATTTTAAGCACTAGAAAAATCATAGGAAAGCTGAAAAATATTCCAATAAAATGGAAAATCATGACCCAAGCCTCTATTTCACCACATACCTCAATAATTCAACCATATGTGACATATTTAGCAACTAATCGTGAATTTAATCGGAGAGTCAAGGTTCCAGCATGTATACCTTTCCAAGGAGACTAGAAACAAGTGTTCAAGGCCTTTGTTCCTCAAGAAAATTACACCGATAGGTAGCCTTTGTGCTAGATAACAACTTAATCGGAGTAGATTTGCGCGAATAGAAGAAACTTTTCAAGATTTGGAGAAGAAATGAAGGAGAATGAGATGAACTCTCTTTGTCTCTCTCTCTCTCTCTTATTTCGGCCAAGATGCAGAATTAATGAAGGAAATTAAGCTAAGCTTGTGTTATAAGAAGGTTGGAAAGCTAAGGATTAATTCTAGCCACAAGTTTGGTTAACACTTGGTCTAATCTTGACCACAAATTTTTCTCTCTCTTGTTGCATTTCTAACCTCTAATTTTCGGCCAATAGGAGGGCTAAGAGGGGGAAGATATTTTGCTCCATTAATGATAAACTTGTATGGCAAGAAAGTGGTGGTCAAGTGGTGGTTCAAACGGTAGTGCACGGTACACGTCGGTGTGACGCGTTTTCTCTTAAATCGTACGTACTAGGGTTTTTACTTCCAATTCACTAACTTTTTATCATTGCTTCTAACCACATATTATTTCTCACTTAAAAGTCACTCTTAAGCACCAAATTTGATCCTTACTCGGTACCGGATAATTATACTGCGGTTACACGAAAAATCCGATTTCACCTTGAATTGAAAACGAATAGGAAAACCCTAATTTCCTGTGGTCATTGGCACTTTTCTAGGGTGATTGAACCATGGATAACATGAAATAATAAATTCCAAATAATTTCAAATAAAAGGGAATTTTTGAGAAATATGCAAGGAATTTGCGAGTCCTCACATACACACACAACAACAAGTTCATCCAATAACCATTCAGCAAGCTCCAAGTAGTACTAGTACAAGTCAAGCTAGGGAAAAGTCCGGAAATGACAGTTAAGCTCAAAACCAGAAAAACAGTTTTGACGTCATTTTGCGGTAATGGTACCAAAGGCGCTATGATTGTCCGATGAAGGTACAAGATACACCGTTGCGAAACTAAGAGATAGGGCTACAATATTACAGAAGATCACTCAACCCAGTTTCGAGTGTAACAAGGTCAAAAATGCAAGAAACTATACCAGAATGACAAAAACATATTCACAGAACGCATTCTAGCGGAAACATCATAAATCAGGCTATCCAAGTCCAAATCCAGAAATTCCAAAACCAGATGAAAGCTAAGAAACAGGGTTAAATTGCATCAGAAGACCTCAACAACCAATTTGGAAACATTCCGGACCAAAACAACCAATTACAGGCGCAATTCTTATATTCGGGTAAAACCAGAACAGCAAGGGTAATTCCATATTTTCTCAAGCTACGCTACTCCGATTGACCTGATATTTTGCAGGTACCTCTAAAATATCATTCCCTACACCTTTCATGAAGATCACTCAGTCCAGTTCTCACCCTAACTAGGTCAAATTTTCCAAAACAACCCCAGATTTTCTAGTTCAAAGCTCACTGACGCAGTCCTGATTCATTCAGTCATAACTCAGCACACACAACTCCAAATCAGGTAATTCCAAAGCCATTTAAAAGCTAAGATACAAGGCTAGAATTCATAAGAATACATCAACAACCAAATCAGTAGTATTCCCAGTCAAACTAACCAATTACCAAAGCTGATTTCCAGGTTCGGACAGAAACAGGGCAGCAGGGGTATTTTGGTCTTTTCACAGGCTACCGAACTTGGATTGAGCTGAAATTTTGCAGGCAACTATAAAACCTCATTCTCTACAACTTTCATGTTTTGTGCTAAGGCCAATTCGGCCTCTAACTATGATGATCAGTGTCAGGCAGAATTGGGGAAATTGAAAACCCTAATCTGGAAATTTTTGCATTCAAGTGCTAATCTTCCACTAAAACATCTCATTAGCCATCACAAGTCATTAATTTAACAAAATCAAGATCAAAGAAAGGATGGTTAGACATGATACCTTGAAATAACAAGAAAGGTGATGGCTTAGGGATTTTTCTTCCAAAACAACTCCACCAATAGCTTCAATCTTCCTTAGCTAGCAAGTTTTATGGAGTGATTTGCAATTTAATCGGTTAGAACTCAAGATCGGAGGAAGAAATTGAGGTGCAAGATGCTGGATTTTCTCTCTCTTTCTCTCAAAATTTCGTCCATCATGCTTACAAGAAGAAGAAATGATGAAAACAAAAGGTTTGGTCAAGATAAGAAGAAGAAATCATGGTCTTAGTCAAAGGTCCAACTTGCAATGGGTTTGTGACACTTGGCCCTTCTAGTATTTTCTTTAATCCTTTGGCTTCCAATGGTTACATCATATAACCACCCTCTAATCATTTCCTAGCACCTTGTAAAATAATAACACTTAGCACACAATTCACTTAGTCACCAAAATTATATCACACTAGCGGGTCCCACGTGCAGTATAAGCTCTTAATTTCTCAAAAACTAACCGATACTAGAAAAATCATCTTAAAACTATATTTACTCATAAACTTTATCTGGGGAATTTTTCTAATAAAAAAAATGTAGAAAAGGCGGGCGTTAAAAAAAATAAACCCTAGAAAATTAGAAAATTTCCGGGTTCTCAAACTCATTTTTTTCGGGGCGTCACAATCTCCCCTCCTTAAAAGAATGTCATCCTCGACATTCCATCTTGTACTAATCAAGTCAAAACATCCCGCAAGAATCACTGATATTCAAACCAAACCCACAGTCCGGCATCCTAAACTTCAAGCCTAGGATACACTACAGAGATCTGAAGCCTAAGCTCTGATACCAACTGTGACGACCCCACCTCCCCCTAAGGCGAACCCTCTGGTTCGCCTTTGATGTATATTGGAGATTTACATTGTAATATTTGAGGTTTATTCTTGTAATTCATTTGAGGATTGTAGTGAACGACTGAGTCCCGGCGAGAGCTGGGCAGGCGGCCCGCCGAACCCTCTGGTTCGCCTTAGGGGGAGGTGGGGTCGTCACACTCCACATATCAAGAAAATAGATGATCAATTACACAAGTACGTATCAAGTCAGGCAAATTTTCATATGCTCAAATACACCAATGAACGTCATGTAATAAGAATATATAAGCGAATCAAATGAGGAGATGATGTGTCGTCCCAGTCTTAGCTAAGGTAACCCCATCCGGTCCCTCACGTCACTTACTATTCACACCAGATATCCCTTAATCTCTTGTACTCATTCCAGTCAAACAAAGCCTGTTCATGTTCCCACAATACAAACACTACCTCAACTCTAGAGTACTCGGGTACGAGAATCCGAAATAAGATAATTCACCTCTCGAGCTGGCCAGTCCCAAGAGTAAACCATCTACAGTCGGAATTCCTCCCAGACGTACCTATCTATGGTCCTCAGATTCCACAAGAATATTTAAGGCCTATAACGTTCACAACTCATTGCTTATGCTCGAACGAGCACTTAATCTTTCATACCCATTCACCACTCAGTCCAGACTCACTCCGCGCAGAGACCACGCGAAGCTGGCTCTGATACCAACTGTGACAGCCCCACTTTCCCCTTAGGCGAACCAGAGGATTCAGCGGACCGCCTGCCCAGCTCTCGCCGGGACTCAGTCGTTCACTCACACAAATCAGAAATAGAACCACAAGAAAGAGCAAAACTAGGATCCAAAACTTACAACAAAACTTATATGCATTGCTAGCTCAGAAAGAAGTATAACCGCTGAGAATACAAAAGTTCTCAAGTCACCATACAACCAACCCGTGCCAAGCACTAGGGCGAGAACCAAAACAAAACCAAAACTAGACCTAGCCAGTCGATACAGAGCTCTCGCCCCTGCTCGCCTTCCCCTGCTAAGGAAAACAAAACTAAAGGGGTGAGCTAAAAGCTCAGTGAGGTTCCGAACACATAGGCAACAAGGAGTTCAAAGCATTCATTACATGTTACCAATAATTCAAATACAAAAGAAAGCGATAAACACATTCATTAAAAGGATACATGCTCACAAGGAGCCATTCGTTCATTCATTCTCCTTTCGTTCCCTTATACCTTCAATCATTTGAAAATGAATTTGTATATAAGTAAAACCCTCATTCATTCATTCACCAGGCTCCACCAACCTCCACCAACCTACAAGGTAATACTCGAGTATACCAAAACGTTCACCCAGGTCCCTAATCGCCCGACCGAGTCCGCTTCTGGCTCGAGACGACCGGTAACAAGGGGCAATGGCCAGTTCAGCCAAAAGGCTTACATTCATGCACAAATAACATTTCAATCATTCAATCATTGAAAATTTCACAATCGTTTAGGCCGAGTGCGATAAAGTACACACTTGCCTAGAAAACTCGTTTTAACAATCATTGAAAGCATATAACATGTTATCAATCATTCATACCAGCCATATAATCATGAAACATATCAAACAGGGAACACTCACCTATACACGCAAAATAACGTCCACTTCTCAATCACCAATGAAACCTAAAGGTAAACAAAGAACACATTACAATCCATCTAGCATGATTTGGATGAAATCAAGGATTACCCGACTACTCGCGAGTAAACGTATAAAATGACTTTTAAAGTGTCAATAGAGCATATGGATCCGTGGACGGAAATTACTAGGGTTCATAAACCAATCGTGAAACCAAACTCAAAAGGTTATGAAATTTCCGGTAGAAAACACTTTAACCAACGACAAATCGAAATCCAATAAGGTAAGCTAAGAAGTATTGTTTCCGGAATCGTTTATGTAGCTCAAAATCAATAGACTATATGCCTTGATGAAAATCATGAAAAGGTGGCAAAACTATCTCACTTTCACTCTTAAAAGTTCACTTAAAAGTTATTCACTTGTGGCCGAGAGAACCCTAGGTCAACCTCTATATTTTGGTAAATAGTAAGTAAACGTTTGGAATTTCAACCAAAAGAGGTATTAGGTTTTAGAATGGTAAAATGATCATTTTATTTGTCAAGCGGAAATATACATATTCAATTAGAAATTTAGCCCTCGGCCACCTTTTGAAAGAGCCGGTAACATTTTCAGTAAATACGTCCAATTCGTCACAAAATACATTCGCAAAATCACTTTAACTTGCTCACATTACAAGAAGATAAACGGACGGCATGTCCCTTGTGTTTACCAATTTTTCAGCCATTAATGGCTTCATTATTTTTCTCAAATCAGTCCCAACATCTCATATAGAATAATTTCATTTCCAAAAGCCGTTCACTAGGCTTAAAGTCATATAAATACAAAAATCAAGCTAGAAACATTTTCGGATAAAAACAGTTTTTGACATTATTTTGTGGTTTTGGCACCATTGGCGCTACGATTATCGGATGGAGGTGCAAGACACACCGTTTCGAAGCTAACAAATAGGGCTACAATGTTGGAGAATGCCACTCAGTCCAGTTTGTAGTGCAACTAGGTTGAAATTGACATATATGAAACCAGAATCTCACAAACAGGTTGGCTAACCGCACAATTGTTAAACAGCAATAACTCAGGCTACCGAAGTCCGATTGAAGTATCTTATGGTGTTTCGAACCTAAAACACAACCCTACATTTCTTATGAAGACCTCCAAGGCCAAATCATGCATTTTCATGATCAAAAATGGAAAACTACACCAAAACCAGAATTCTGGGCGCGAAACAGGTTTCATGAACAGTCAAGGGTATTTTGGTCATTTCACATTCTACAGTGGTTAGATCAAGCTGAAATTTTGCAGGAAACTATTTTATAATATTGGCTACAACTTTCATGTTTTGGCCAAAATCTAATTCGGTAAGGATCATGGTGAAACGTCCCGGTCAGATTGGGTGAAAAGACAACCCTGTTCGCTGAACTCCTACCTAGACCAGTTTGGGTATTTCCATCTTATCTCAGGCTACCGATCTTGGATTGAGCTGAAATTTTACAAGAAACTAGAAAACATCATTCCATACAACTTTCATGTTTTGTGCTAAGGCCAATTCGGCCTCTAACCAGGTCGAACAGAAACGGGCAGAAAGGAAAAAAAATGGACCCTAATCTGGAAATTCATGCATTCATGTGCCAATCTTCCACAAAACAACATCTAAAACAACTAAAAACCACTAATAAGCAATTAATTGAAGTAAAGAGGAAGTTTGTAAGCAAGGTACCTTGACACCTCAAGAAAGATGATAACTTAGGGTTTTTCTTTCACAAATCCCTCCACTAGAAGCTTTAATCCTCCTTAATAAGTAACTTTGATGGAGTAATCTTCACTTTTAATGGTTGGAAATCAAGATTGGAGCAAGGGATTGAAGTACAAGATGAAGGATTTCCTCTCTTTTCTCTCCTCAAAATTTCAGCCAACAAGGTGAAAAATGAAGAAACATTTGGTCAAAATGGATGTTTAGTAAAGTTAAGAAAAGTTAGTCAAAGTCCCCATCCAATGGTTTCATGACACTTCTCCCTCTCATTAATGTCATGCCTAACTTTTTTTGTCTTTCTCACACCTATCCACTTGGTACCTCTAAATATCTCATAACACCCGGTAAATTAAACCCAATATCCAAAACTTAACCTAACTGGCCGAAATTTTCCGAATTTTTCGCACTAGCGGGTCCCACGTTCGATATACGCTCTTAATTTCTCAAAAACTAACCGATACTAGAAAAATCATTTAAAAACTATATTTACTCATAAAATTGATCTAGAAAAATTTTCTAATAAAGAAAATGCAGAAAACGTGCAATTAAGAAAAGTACGGGTCCTCACATGATTGGTAGTAGAATGAGTGGTTCGGTTATATGCAAACTCGGCAATAGGCAAACATTCTTCCCACTTCTTCAAGTTCTTTTGAACAATGGCTCGAAGTAGAGCACCAAGGGTTCGATTGGTTACCTCAGTCTGACCATCCATTTGGGGATGACTAGAAGTAGAAAACAGCAACTTAGTTCCCAACTTTCCCCAAAGTGATTTCCAGAAATAGCTTAAGAATTTCACATCCCTATCACTTACAATAGTACGCGGTACTCCACGCAATCTAACCACATCCTTAAAGAATAAATCAGCAACATGGCGCTCATCATTTGTTTTCCTACAAGGGATAAAATGAGCCATTTTAGAAAATCTATCCACTACAACAAAAATACTATCCATACCTGTAGAAGATCGTGGTAAACCAAGCACAAAATCCATGGATATGTCTGTCCAAGGAGCATGAGGTACGGGTAGAGGAGTATACAATCCATGAGGGTTACTCCTTGACTTTGCCTGCTTACACTTTAAACACTTATCACAAATGTTAGCAATGTCACGCCTCATTTTAGGCCAATAGAAATTCTCATGCAAAATATCAAGAGTTTTATCAATACCGAAATGCCCCATCGACCCTCCGCCATGGGCTTCTCTAACAAGTAATTCCCTAAGTGAACAGTTGGGAATACATAGGCGATTTTCTTTGAACAAGAAGCCTTTATGCCTATAAAACTTTTGAAATGCAGCATGTTCACAAGCTTGAAACACATTAGAAAAATCAGCATCATGTGCATACAAGTCTTTAATGTGCTCAAAACCAAATAACTTAGTGCTCAGGTTAGTGATCAAAATATACCTTCTAGACAATGCATCCGCAACGACATTATCTTTTCCCTTCTTATACTTAATGATATATGGAAAGGAATCAATAAATGCAATCCATTTCGCATGTCTTTTATGTAACTTACCCTGCCCCTTAAGGAATTTAATTGATTCACGATCAGTATGTATCACAAATTCCTAGGCATAAGATAATGCTGCCACACTTCAAGAGCATGCACAACAGCATACAATTCTTTATCATAAGTAGGGTAATTGAGAGCTCCCCCACTCAACTTCTCACTGAAATATGCCAAGGGCCTATTATTTTGATGTAAAACAGCCCCGATGCCAATCCCACTAGCATCACATTCAACTTCAAACATCAAATCAAAATTAGGAAAAGCAAGAATAGGTGCTGAAGTTAACAAATTTTTAAGCTTATTAAACGACTCTTCTTGCTCTTTTCCCCATTGAAACCCCACATTCTTTTTAACTATCTCATTCAAAGGTGCTGCAATAGTGCTGAAGTCTTTAACAAATCTCCTATAGAAGCTTGAAAGACCATGAAAAGACCTTACCTGAGATACATTGGTTGGGGTCGGCCACTCCATGATAGCCTTTACCTTGGCGGGATTAACACTTATGCCATTTGCACCAACAATATAACCAAGAAAGTTAACCTCAGGAGTGCAAAAGACACATTTTTCCAGGTTAGCAAATAACCTATTTTCATGCAAGGCACTTAAAACAAGTCGCAAATGCTCAACATGCTCTTCTAAAGACTTGCTAAAGATCAATATATCATCAAAATAAACAACAACGAACTTTCCAAGAAAATGCCTTAAAACATGGTTCATTAATCTCATGAAAGTACTTGGAGCGTTTGTTAAGCCGAAAGGCATCACAAGCCACTCATAAAGACCATACTTCATTTTGAAAGCAGTTTTCCATTCGTCACCTTCCTTTATCCTTATTTGATGATAACCAGATCTTAAGTCAATTTTAGTGAAAATGATTGCTCCATGCAATTCTTCTAACATATCGTCTAGCCTAGGAATGAGATGATGATACTTAACAGTAATTTTATTAATTGCACGACAATCTGTACACATTCTCCAAGTCCCTTCTTTCTTAGGTACTAAAATAACGGGAACTGCACAAGGACTAAGAGATTCACGAACCTGGTCCTTTTCAAGGAGGGAATCGACTTGCCTTTGGATTTCCTTTGTTTCCTCCGGATTTGCTCTATAGGCTGGTCGATTTGGTAGAATTGCTCCAGGAACAAAGTCGATTTGATGTTCAATACCTCGAATTGGAGGTAATCTTTCGGTAGTTCCTCAGGAAACACATCCTTGAATTCCTGCAAAAGAGAGTAGATTGCACTAGGAAGAGAATCGGTTATACCTAGTGTGTAAAAAGAAGAATAATCAGCTTCCCTGTACAGAAGTACTACGAGAAGACTTTGTGCATTCAAAGCCATATCTACCTCACGCACACTTGCATAGAAATTCCTTTTTTTCACTTTCAAGCTCTCGGCCTCACTGAGTTTTTTTCCACTCGAATTTCCTTTTTCACTCAACTCGGCCTCTACTTTCTTTTTCCTCTCATTCGGCCTTTTCTTTGTTTCTTTCGGTTGCCTTTTCTCTCTCTCTTTTCTTAAATGCAATTGTTCTTCATACACTTGTGTAGGTGTCAATGGTGAAAAAGTGATTTTGAGGTTGTCCATAATGAACTTATATTTATTGGTAAGTCCAATATGATCAGCCTGTCTATCATACTCCCAAGGACGTCCCAACAAGACATGACTAGCTTGCCTAGGAATTACATCACATAAAACTTGGTCCTTGTACCGATCAATAGAAAAAGCGATTAAATCTTGTTTAGTCACCTTGACTTCCCCTCCATCATTTAACCAGGATAGTCTATAGGGTTTAGGGTGGTATGTGACGCCCCGAAAAAAAAAATGAGTTTGAGAACCCGGAAATTTTGTAATTTTCTAGGGTTTATTTTTTTAATCGCCCGTTTTTCTACATTTTCTTGATTAGAAAAATTCCCCAGATAAAGTTTATGAGCAAAAATAGTTTTAAAATGATTTTCCTAGTATTGGAGAGTTTTTAGAAAATTAAGAATATATAACGGACGTGGGACCCACAAGTGCGAAAAGTTCGGAAAAATTCGGCCAATTAGGTTAAATTCCGGATACTGTGTAAAATTTATCGGGTGTTAAGGGATAAGTAGAGGATGTGAATTGATTGATGTGAGAGAAAAAGGAAAAGATAAGATTGCATTTATGGAGGTGACAAGTGTCACCATTGTATTGGAAATAGCTTATGACTTACTATTCATTTTCTTGACTTTTTGACTAATTGCTTAAATATCTTAAAAATCACACAAAATTCATTCTTGTCTTCAACCTCTTGGCTGATTCTCTCTCTAGCAAAGAAGGAAGAAAAAAACCTCTTCAAAGTTTGGCAATTATCTAGCTCAAATCCTCCAAAACACTTGCTTGATCTAGTTTCTACTCCATAAAACCTCTTCTTTTAGTGATAGTGAGTTGTTTGGTGAAGTTGTTTGGAAGCTTAAGGTGACAAGTAGCTCTCCCTCTTGTTTTGCTAAGGTAAGTGGTGGATGAACACCTCTCCTTCCTCTAATGATGTTCAATTCATGATTAGTGGTGTTATAAGATGCAATTTCATGGATTATTTCTTGAGTTTGGTTGAATTGGTGAAGTTTTATTATTTTTGGGGATTTTTCTGTTTTCATAGGGATATGATTGGGTGGTCATGTATGATGATTGGAAATGATGTTTAATGACTCTAGGAGGTGGAAAAAGTGATTAAGTGCAATCAATTTCTGTTTTGGAAGAAATTTCAGAAAATTAGGTTTTGTAGTTCTTCATTCTGCCCGAATTTATTGCACCATGTTAGAGGCCGAATTGGACTTTGCTCAAAACATGAAAGTTGTAGGTATTGATGAGTTTGAAGTGCCTACAAAATTTCAGGTCATTTGGATTAGTGTTGAGTGAGATATGTCGATTTTACTATTGCTGTTCTGGGTTGATCAGAATGCGAAAACTGCACTTGTAATTGGCCATTTTGACTGGAATTTCTTTGGATTTGGATGTTGGTGTCTTCTGATGAAATGTAGCTGGATGTCTTAGCTTCCATATGCCTTTGGAATCAATGCATTTGGACCTATACAGACCGAGTTATACCAATTACAGCATAGTGGGATTTGTGAACCTGTTTTAGTGGTTCTGGTTTGGTATTTTTGGCATATTTGACCTAGTTGTGCTAGGATTTGGACTGAGTGGCCTTCTACATTGTTGTAGACCTATCTCTTATCTTCGAAACGGTGGGTCTTGCACCTTCTTCCGACAATCATAACGCCTTTGGTACCATTACCGCAAAATGACGTCAAAACTATTTTTCTGGTTTTGAGCTTAAGTTTCATTTCCGGATTTTTTCCCCCCTAGCTTGACTTGCACTAGTATTACTTGGAGCTTTCTGAATGACTATGGATGAACTTGTTGTTGTGTGTGTACCTTTGGGACTGGCTGAGGAAATAATGAAGTTATGATGGCTGGAAAAGTTAGCAAATGTAGGGGAAGTGCTGTCCGAACTTTTAAAGGATTTGTTTGCATTGAGTTTGTGATCTAAGACTTGGGTTTGAGCAAGGCAATGATACATGATGGATGATTTCTGAGCCATTGAGGTGAGTGACCTCAAACTATTTCTGAAGTTCTTTATGAACCGTTTCCTGCATTATTTACTTTTAAACTGTTTCCAAAAGTTACTTTTGAACTGTTTTCTCGCATATCATGCGTACTTGCATATGAGTGTCCCTTGGTTGCTGTAATTCTTGACTTATTGGCTTGTCATTATTAGTTGAAAATGTGTTAAGTACTTTCGATGATTGTTAAAACGAGTTTTCTAGGCGAGTGTGTACTTTATCGCACTCGACCTAAATAAATATGAATTTTCAATGATTAATGATTAAATGCTAGTTGCGCATGATGTAAGCCTTTTGGCTGAACTGGCCACTGCCCTTCATTACCGATCGACTCGAGCCAGAAGCGGACTCGGTCGGGCGATATGGTGACCCTGGGTGAATTTGGTATACTCGAGTATTACCTTGTAGTCCGGCTACGTCCGGATGGGTGGAGTCCGGTCAACGTCCGGAAAAGGGGATGAACGAATAAAAAGATGAACGAGGGTTTATTTATAAAAAATGAAATTTTCAAATAATTGGAGGAATAAGGGGAAATGTCAGGGGAACGAACAAATGAATAGCTCCATGTGAGCGGTATCCTTTTAATGAATATGTTACTATCGCTTTCCATTGTAATTGTTTCTTGAATTATTGATTATTGATGGTTAATGTGTTGGCTTTGTTATGAAATTTCATGTTCGGAACCTTATTGAGATTTTAGCTCATTGAGCTTTGTGGAATTACCATGTGGTGTCATTTTCTGCTTTTGTTTTACTCTCACTGTGCAAATGTTGACCTGTAACAAAATTACATTTTTACCCCCGATTACTTATTGAACTTCTAAAACATTACAATGATTTCACTGGCTCACGAGAGCAAAAATACGTACATCTAATTTCTGAACCATGACATCAATGAAATGAATTTTTGTGAAAACTATTTGATTACTGATTTTACTGGTTACTCACTGGGCTTTTAGCTCACCCCAAAAATGTTTTATTTCCCCCCCACAGGGCTCAAGGCGAAGGAAGGGCTTGTTGTGCTTATTCACGTGACTGGATGGCTTATATCATGTACAGTTTAAGTTTGGATCTATTTTATGTACGAGTTGGTCTTGTATAAATATTTGAATTTGATATGGATGTAAGTATACATTCCACGATTGGAATCAGTTTCCGCTGCATTTGTGACATGTAATTATTGGAGACTTGGATGTATGTTTGTGGACCATGTGATGTATATTTGAGATTTATATTGTAATTCATTTGAGGATTGTAGTGATCGACTGAGTCCCGGCGAGAGCTGGGCAGGCGGCCCGCCGAACCCTCTGGTTCGCCTTAGGGGGAGGTGGGGCCGTCACATGGTAAGTCCATGGAAGGTGTTTTTGCTCAACAAAGTCAGCAGCTACGCAATTAGTACAAGATCCACTATCAATGATCATGAGACATACCTCATCTCCAGTTTTTGCATCTTGTATGAAAAATGTTGGTCCGTTGGAGATCATCTTCTTGAGCTTGTGCATTTAGCACTCTCATAGTCACCATAGTTCGAGCCACGGGGTCCTCTTCTATTTCTACCAGGTCATCATCCTTCCCCTCTTCTTCAAGCGGTGGCATGTCCGCATATTCCTCCTCTCCTTCGCTTTGCCACATTCCCTCTTCATTCATATACATGATGCTTCGGTTAGGGCATTGAGCCATGAGGTGGCCAATTCCCTTGCATTTGAAACATGCCTTTGGCTGGTTGGTAGATGTATTTGCTCCTGGAAGAGTCGGCCGCGGGGTTGGTTTAGAAGAAGTTCCACTCGGATGGGACGGTTGTTCCATCCGATTGTTTTCCCTCTCTCTATTACCTTGCCTTGGCCAAGCACTGGATGTTGGCAATTGATTTCTTCTCCAAGGGGTGGAAGAGGATGTAGTGGTTCGGCCACTAGGTGTCTTTAGAGGTAAGGCTTGCTTTTCCACCTTCTCTGCATAAGACACCATTTGTTGAAGTTCAAAGTGGTCTTGAAGCTCAACTTTCTTCCTAATTTCAGGATTTAATCCATTAAGGAACCTCGCCATGGTTGCTTCCGGATCCTCTTGGACATTGGCCCTTAGCATCGCTATCTCCATTTGTTTGTGGTACTCATCAACCGAGTTAGAACCTTGAGTGAGTCGTTGGAGCCGATTGTACAAGTCCGTGGTATAATGGAAGGGTACAAATCGTTTCCTCATCACTTGCTTCATTTCAGCCCAAGTGTCAATTGGCGGTTCCCTATTTCTACTTCTTATGGCACATACTTGCTCCCACCAAATGGATGCATAATCTTCAAATTCAATAGCTGCAAATTTCACCTTTTTCTCTTCAGAGTAATTGTGGACTTCAAACACTTGCTCAACTCGCCTAATCCAATCTAAATAAGCTTCAGGATCATTTTTTCCATGAAAGGTAGGCATCTTAGTCTTGATGGAACCAAGATTGTCATCGGTTCTCTTAGGTCGGTCTCGACCTTCCCTCGCTTCCCTGTGGCTTTTCCTTGATCGGAATGAGGTGTTAGAATGATACCCCTCATCATCTGCATCATGCTCAACACTCTGAGCACTTGAAGCCCTATTGGGAATATCTCCAGTACCTCGCATCTCAATGGCAGCCAACCTGTCGGATAGTTGTGTCGTCACAAATTCTTGTCTCTCCACTTGTTTTTGAAGAGCTTGGAGCACCAGTTTGAGTGACACGTCGGTTTCAGATGGCTCAGGCATGTTCCCCTCTTGAGACATATTGTCAAACCTGCAAAACAAGTGTATCCTAGTCTACCTTGCAAAGCACTCGTGTATCACTCAAGGAAACACACTCACTCTCAATTTTCCTTCTCAAAGTTCTTAAAACAACTCAAACTCTCAAAAATTTCAGAATTAATTACCCTATAAGCAAGTAATAAGACACAAAGCAGAATTTTGTAAATCCTAGAAACACTACCCGAAGCTAGAACCTCTTTTTTTTTTTTGAGCGGCTGTTTTTGCTGAGTTTCTGGCCAGTATTTGGATGGTAAATGGTGTTTGTGGTGGTTTAGGTTTGGTTTTGGAAACTGATTTGGGGGTGTTTGGGGCTGGTTAGGTCGTTTGGGGTTGTTGGAA
The DNA here is from genome assembly GCA_036785865.1 of Coffea canephora. Lineage (NCBI taxonomy): Eukaryota > Viridiplantae > Streptophyta > Magnoliopsida > Gentianales > Rubiaceae > Coffea > Coffea canephora. The sequence goes on from CM071922.1 coordinate 20,647,243, forward strand.
TTCAATTAAGGTTGGAGACTCAAGAATTGGAAACCAAACAAGATTTGGAGACTCAAGTTTTTTTTTTTTGGAAAACCAATCAAGATTTGGAGACTAATCAAGAATTGGAGACCAATCAAGATTTGGGAAACTTGATTTCCTTTGTATGAGAGCCAATTCCTTCTCTTCTTCTTTTTTTTTCGTTTTTTTTTTCTTCTTCTTTTTTTTTCGGCTCTTCAAGGAATACAAATTCAGGTCACACCAACAAGTTCAAGAAAATGGATGAAAGGTTATGCAAATTTCAAGAAGGCCCTGGTTCTTGATTTATTGTTCAAGAATTTTCAAAACAAGACTTGGTGGTCCAAGAACTTCAAGAATTTGTTCAAGAAGCTCAAGAACTTCCCCAAATTACGTTGTGGTGTTTAGGTTTTGCAAGAACAACAACCAATACTCATGAAATAGGAAAAACAGAATTTCAGCAATACTCAAAAGAAAAATTCCAGCAATACTCTAACAACTTGGACACTAAAAAAACAATATAAGGTACGTGACTCTTTTTTTTTTTTTGTCTTTAAACCCTAACAACCCGAACAAAAGTTGGACAGAAAACACAAAAAGACAATACCCAAACAGTTTTTTTTTCTCGGATGAACAGTAACGTGAACAGTCGCTACAGTAACGATGAACAGTATTTCGAAACAGTAACGATGAACAGTAATCGCTACAGTTTTTTTTTTTTTGACAAAAGACACAAACTAATAAGATATGAACAACTTCAATTGAAAGAGAATTAACCTGATGCTCTGATACCAACTGATGAACAACCCTAGGGGAAGACCCTCCTAGAACCTCTCAATCTTGTAATTATCAGAGTTGGATCTTTTCTCCCAACAGAAATTGAACTCGGTTGTTCTCATGAACTCAAGACCTCTGACACACAAAGGCAATCAGCAACCTTAAGTAAATAATGATGGATGAAGAGACACCACGATTAGGGAACAAGCTAATCGATAAAGTCAGATTTGAATCCTAAGTCATGAACTCAAGAATTCAAGAGTAAGTTCGATTAAGAACTTGAAGGAAAATTCCTCACGATTTCTGGTTGTCAAAAATATTCTGTCCTTTACTCATACAAGAAGTGCCTTTTATAGGCCAGAACTAGGGTAAATCCGTTTGGAGTAAGGATTGATAATCTACCTACAATGTAGGAGCGGCTCCTACATTCTAGCCAGGAATTCGGTCAGAAACTTAAAGAGCCAGCTCTTTAAGGCTTCCCGATAAGGCCTAATAATTAATGAAACTTACTAACGGATTAAAACTCAAGGACAACATGTCCTTTGTACGATTAACAACTACTAAGCTAGGCAGCTTTAAAACAACTACTAACTAATCTACCAAGTAGGAGATCATTCTTGCACTTCAAATGTACAAGTGAGCAAGGTAACTTCATGGTCCATCAATTCTTCAAACTTAGCCTGCTCCTTGCTTGTATGGTGAATAATCAAGGCTCTTAAAGCTTCCTTCACCTTCTTGGATCTTGATCTTGTCATCGGACCGTCAATGTTGTCCTTGACCCAAGGTTGAAGTTGTTGCGCACCCGTATCTGCATCAGACATAGTACTAAAACTTTCATGCTTTGGAAAATGGCTAAATCTGCACGAATCATAGTGAATAGACACGGTCAACTGAATGAACTGTCCAAAACGGATCACTGGATACATCCTAGGGCAGTGAGGGTATTTTTGTCTTTTCATAGGATATGTTACTCCGATTGAGCTGAAATTATGTAGGCAACTATAAAATATCATTCTCTACAACTTTCATGTTTTATACTAAGCCTAATTCGGCCTTTAACATAGGGCACTGAAACCGGACAAAACTGAAGCATACAATTCCAGAAATATGAAATTTTACGGTTTCAAAGGAAACTTTCTTCATTTCTTGCTTCAATCACTACCACTGTGATGACCCCACCTCCCCCTAAGGCGTACCAGAGGGTTCGGCGGACCGCCTGCCCAGCTCTCGCCAGAACTCACTCACTATCTAAATCGAATCACGCGCGTACATCCATGAACCATAAATAACATTCACAATTCAATCTTATAATTTACATCGATACAAATCATGGTTCAAAGTGTCAATATACCCAAACTAGTTCAAAGTGTGTACAATCCAAGTACAAAACATTCTATTCGAGGAATAGCGCGAGTAGAAGACAACAGTCAATAGTCAAAAGTCACAAACAACTAGACTACGTTAGCCTTTACGTGTCTCACGCCTCGCTTGTACTCCTGTAAGGAAAACAAAACTAACGGGGTGAGCCAAAACTCAGTGAAGTTCCAAATATCAAATTGGTCAACAACCCAAGTGATAGCATAGTAATAGTAAAATATCGAGCAAACAAGTCAAATCAGAGAAATATTACTTCAGCTAGTCAAGAAATATCAAGTTCACGTTCACATATAAGGATACAGTAACTCATCTCTCGGTTCCATTCCAGCTTGATCGGTCGGTAGTTGACACTCCGTCAACTTTCAAGTCATAACTAGTCCAAAAATAATACCTCACTTCACGCCAGTCTCCGTCCACCAATCAACCCCCTTTTCCGGGCCCGCATGTCACACGAGACACGGGTGGTAATACTCGAGTATACCGTTCTGCCGAGGAGATACACTCCACTCGACATTACTAGTTACCCGGGGTTCGTTATCTAATCGACCAGACCCTTGCCGGCTCGACTCGATTAACTAGCCTCAGGACTTCTGGAATTCCAGACAAGATGAAATTTGTATGCAAGTATATAAATTCAAGTGAAATCACGGAATAATATCAAGTTTGATTAGGGCAAGTGCGATAAAGTACACTCTTACCCTAAAATTTCATGTACTTAACATATAGTCACATTGATCACGTATCAAATACATGTATCAAGCGCAATTCAATATGTGAAAGCACTCACCAAAACAAGTATAGTGTTTTTAGTGGTCTCGTCCAGATGATACTCCTAGCTTGGAGTCCAGATCTGCGATAAGAAGTTGCTTAAGAACTTGGAAAATCATGTAAGGTTCGAAACTTAGGCGTTTCGTTCAATAATAATCAAGAAATGGAAATTCATTTCAAAAATATCCGTAGATCACTCGCTCACTTTTCAAATGGTAAACTTTGGTATCAATTATACTTGGAAATACCTTTTAAGTCGAAAGTGCAAGGAAAACAGATTTATAGTGATTAATACCACCTTCCCTAGGGGTACAAGTTCGGGTAGGTTCTAACGTATAAGCCTCGATAACCACAGTAGCAAAAGTCCTAGATGGTTCAAGTGATATTCGTTTGTCAACCTTACCCAAGTCGTAAGTGTATCTCTCTAGTTTTCGAACGTGAATTTGGGCAGCATGTCCTTTGTGTTTATCTAATTTTCCAGCCATTTTGGCTTCATTATTTTTCTCATTCAACCCCAAAAGTACACACACAACAATCTAACTTCAATAGCCGTCCAAAAGGCTCAAGATAACATAAGGACAATAATCATACTAGTAGCAAGTGCGGAAATGATATTAAACAAAAACAGATTTGATGGGTTTCTACGGAAATGACACAACCGATAGTACGCTTATTGGATTGGTATACAACTTATACCGTTTCGAAGCTAAGACTTAGGGCTACGATGTTTATGAAGATCACTTAGTCCAATTTCCAGTGTAACCTGGTCAAATTCCCAATTTACAGAACCAACTTCCAACTATACGGCTAATTAACTGCACTGCACTAGAATGGTCATATCTCAGGCTACCAAGGTCCGTTTAAGGTGTTCTTGGAGGCGTTTAAAAGATAAGACAGAGTAATAAAACTTTAATTTTTTGGAAAATGACTAAATCCTAACGGATCATAGTGAATAAACACAATCATAAAGACGGAACTGTCCACGCGTAACACTGGAATTTAACCTAGGGCAGTGAGGGTATTGTAGTCTTTTCACAGGCTACGTTGCTCCGATTGAGTTGAAATTTTGTAGCCACCTATAAAATACCATTCTATACAAATTTCTTGTTTTATGACAAGCCTAATTCGGCCTCTAACTATGAGTACAAAAACCGGGCAGAATGTAAACATAAAATTCCAGAAATCTGGAGTTTTTGAGATTTCATGACAATCTATTTATTTCCTTGCTTCCAACACTACCAAAGCCCCTTATATAACCTTATATACAACATATAATAACTATACAACAAGTTTAGGTAGAAATTTATTAAACCCTAACTTGCATATATCATTCAAAATCATCACAACAACTTGCATATCTTGTAATCAAGTCAAAACATGAACTAGATAACATCTTAAACCAAAATTTAAAAGAACAAGAACCATGATCAGATCTTATACCTCAAATACAAAGCTTGGAAGAGTGATACTCCACCTCCTTTGGAAATTTTTAGTTCCCCTAGCTTCTCAACTCACAGCTCACTCTTTAATCGGTTTAGAAGTTTAATTTCTCACTTGGATGTCTAAAATCAAGAAGAAGGAAGTTGTTTCTTGCTCTCTCTTTCTCTTCTCTCTTGTTCGGCCAAGGAGCAGAAATAAGGAAGGAAAAGGAGCAAAAATTGGGGGATAAGAAGGAAGACCATCTCTTGGTCAAGAAACCCTTAGGTGGCGACACTTGGCGCCACCACCTACTCTCATTTTTCTCTTTCTTTTCCTTGCTATTTCTAACCCTAAGTTTCAGTCAAACTAGCTGGCAAATGAGAAGATATTTTGCTCAAGTATTAATGAGCTTGTATGGTAAGAAAGTGGTGGTCCAGTGGTGTGTTCAATCGATAGTGCGCGGTACCCGTTGGTTCGCGCCGTTTTTCTTAAAACCACACGTACTAGGGTTTTTACTTCATATTCGCTAACCTTATATCATTGCTCCTAATCACATATTACTTCTCACTTAAAAGTCACTTTTAATCACCAAATTTGATCTTTGCTCAGTACCGAAAATTCATCCGGCGAAAAATCTCGAAAACCCTAATTTTGCTCCAATCTTGAAACCAAAAGTGAAACCCTACTTTCTAGGTTTATTTACACTCATTATGGAATGATTGGGTAGTAGGGCTTTAATAATTAATAATTTCCAAATAAAAGGCATTTTTGAGAAAAAATATAAGAAATTTGCGAGTCCTCACACTCTCTCCCCCTTAAAAGAATTTCGACCTCGAAATTCATACCTTTCGTCGCGAACAGGTCGGGATATTTTTCTTGCATGTCTTTTTCTAGCTCCCAGGTTGCTTCTTCCACTTCATGATACTTCCATAGAACCTTTACTAAAGGAATCTGTGTGAGAACCCGTAAAACCCTAATTATTTTCCTAGGGTTTATTTCCCCTTAATTGCATGATTTCTGCATTTTCTGGCTTAGAAATATTTTCTTAGTGAATTTTATGAGCAATTATAGTTTTAAGATGATTTTCCTAGCATTGGAGAAATTTTAGAAAATTAAGAGTAAATAGTGGACGTGGGACCCACTAGTGCGAAAAGTTCGGAAAAATTCGGCCAATTATGTTAAATTCCGGATACTGTGTAAAATTTATCGGGTGTTAAGAGATAAGTAGAGTGTGTGAAATGATTGATGTGAGAGAGAAAAGAAAGGATAGGAATGCATTAATTGAGGTGACAAGTGTCACCATTTCATTGGGCAAGGCTTATGACTTACTATTCCAATTTTTGACCTTTTGACTATTTGAGTAAATATCTCACAAAAATTGAAAAAAACTTACCATTTCTTACCTTCTTGTGGCCGACTTTCTTGAGCTAAGAAGAAAGGAAAATTCTTCAAGATTCTTGCTTCCATTTTGCTTGAATGTGATCATCCAACCATTTGATCTTGATTCCACTCCATAAAATTCCTCCCTTGGGTGCTAGTGAGTAGTTTAGTGAAGTTTGTTTGAAGACTTAAGGTGTCCAACATCTTCCTCTCTCTTGTTTACTTGGTAAGTGGTATATGAATGTAGACACCAAATTTTTGGTGTAATTTCTTTTACCTTTTATTTTCATTTGTCGTGGTTGCTTTTAGTTTTTTTTTAGTTTCTAGTTTTTATTTTATTTTTAAGTTTTAGCGTAGAAAAATCATGGAAAAGAGAGAAAAATCATGAAAAAGGAAAAAATCATGAAAAAAAAGGAAAAAACGATGAAAATGAAAAAAAGGAAAAAAAAAAGAAGAAGAAAGAAAAATTGGTTTTTACACTTAGTTGTTTCTAGTTTATTTGTTTTATCCAAGGTTAATTAAATTATTTTTGCTATTTATTTTTGGTATTATCGATTTTGTTTTGATTAATTAATTAATTAAAAAAAAAATGTCGCGGCATGCACGCTGCAATTTTTTGCAGCGTGCAAAGGACACTCACAGAAGATCATCGGAGGGCTGATGTGAAGGCAAGGGTAAGCCCTTCATCCTCACCATTGGGGTGAGGGTTTAGGAACTTTGGGGTTCCCTATAAAAGGGATGAGAAAGATCAGCCGCAGGGGAGGTTCTTCTGGACGGCTGAAACAAGAGGGCAGAGAGAGAGAGTCTGAAAGAGGAAGTAGCGGCTGAACTGAAAAATTCGGAGAGACAACATCTGGGAAGTGAGGGAGATAGAGAGAGAGTGAAGAGAGGTTGACGGCAAAAGGGAAGCAAGAACTGAGAGGGATACGGGTTGAGAAGCAAAGAAAGACAGAGGAACGGCATTAGAGAGGTGTAGTTTCAAGCATCAGTTTCGTCGACAGCCAAGTTTTTCTTCTTACGGTAAAGACTCTTTCTTCTTAAGTACTCAGATATCATTTCTGGTTTCTATGAGAAGAGTTTTGGTCAGTTTTAATTGATAGAAGTTGGTAAAACATGTATTCCATCGTTTATGGGTTGCTGTTAGTTTCATTCTTGTGTTTATAGCTTCAAAGATGATGTCTTTGGTTGTTTATCTGGGCGTTAAGCATGTAAATGCTTGGGTTTTGTTTGAAGCCATCACTTAGGCTCTTGTTATCAGATGTTAAATTTCATGTTAAAACCTGTGAGCCGAAGGAAAATTTTCAGAAAAAATCGCATTTTTTTTACTGATTCAGTCATGATTTGGATGTTGAATGTTTTGTTATGTTTATGGTTTAAGATCTGGGTTTTGTTATTTAGCAGAGAGGTTAGTTGGGTTCAGACGAAACATGGCATTTGTATGAAAGGGTAGCATGGCTAGAAAATGCAGCAAAGGAAAAGCTGCCGTTCTTCTTATGCCTGCATTTTTCTTCTTTTAATGGCTAGCTGAGTTTTGCATTTCAGTTTCATGCTGAATTTTGTGTTGGATAACAGAAATGGAAGTTTGGTTTTGAGTTTGGGCATTTGGGTTTGAGGGGTATCTAAGTTATGTCCAAATGTCTGCTGGAAAAATGATTTCAGATTGCCGAACAGAAATTTTATGGTCTTGCTTCTTGAGTTTTGCCTTTCCTTTTTCGGACTTTCAGATATGGTGTTTGTTTAGATAATGATTCCCTCTCATATTTTTTTTTGTTTTGCTTGCCTGAATACTTTTAAACTGAATAATGGGATGGCATGAATGTGATTGTGAGGAAAGCTGAAGTTTATGGAAAAATTGCAGCAACTTAGACAGATTTATTTTCTTGATTCGTTCAAGTTTCGGCCTGTTTGAAGCTCATGATTTCTTTCATTACTTGATTGATGTTTACATATTAGCCTTCATGATGGCCAAATGTTATCTTTGAGTGCCCTGTGAAGATGCCTTGCACTTGCACTTTCACAGTCCGAATAGCAACCATTCATACAACTCCCTTTCATTTTCCTGTTTTTGATTTTTCTGGTCAAATATTAATAGCTGTGCATGTCACATTTGCTGTTGTTTGTGATCAGAAGTTGTTTGAGTTAAGAATTTGCGAAGTTATGTGATATTGGGATTGGTGAGAAATGAAATGAGGTCCCATCATTTATCTTTGCTAGTCCAACCAGTGAGTGGGTTGAGTTCTTCACCCATATGTTTGCTATTTTTGCTGCGTTTGCTGTCCTGTTTATGCTGTCTCCTTATGCTCATATGTCTCATGAATCTTGCATGAAATCCTTTTAAGATTTTGTTCAGTTTAGGGATGATTAAACATGTTCAATTAGAGTGAGTGCAAGTTTGTTTGCTAAAGATTGTGGGTGAAGCTTTGTAGATAAATTGCCTTAGCTGCTGAAGTCCTTGTGGTTGTTGCAGGAAGCTTATTCATTTGTTCTACATGGAATTTACATAAAAATCTTCATCATTCTGTTTCTTCCATTTCCTTAAACGCATGATAAGCTGGATAAAAACTTGAAGTTGGGTTTGTGGTTTGAAGATGATTGTGTGAAGTTGCCGTTGTTTGAAATTTGCTGAAGCTTAAATGCACTGTTTACAGAAGCATGTGTCGTAGGTTTGCATGAAGATTGCATGAAAATGTTTTCCAGAAATTGCACTTTGACCCCCCAAGTCTCCCCTTGTTCCACTAGGACCCAATCAATTAAATAATTTCATTAATTTGGTCCTCGATAAATTTTCATTTGTGCAACTTCATTGTTTGTTTGTTTCAATTAACTACCATGTTTTGTTTCAATTGCGCTTAAGTCATGACTTTAGGGGTTTTATGACCAAATGAGCTCGTGTTTGCCTACTTTCTTTAGTTTCCCTAAATAAATTGGTTGTTTGACCTTTTCTTGGCTCTTGGGACCTTTGGAGTGCTTAAATGTTTCGATTGGATTCGAATGGTTGACCAAGGTTTGCAATTGGGTCTTTAGTTGGTAATTGGGTCCTTGGTGGGTCCTTTTCTTGAAACTTATGCATTATTTGATTTCATTTAAATTGCAATTAGGAGAGATTTGGTGACTTTGTTATACTTTACTATTTGAGGTACCTTGACCTTTTTATTATTTTGAAGCCATTTTTCTTTCATTTGGACATCATTCAAAGGGGCGGTATAATTTCTTTTATCCCTTTTGTTTCTCTCCTATGTGACCCAACGTGTTAAGTGAAATACATGTCTACTTTGCTTTCCTAGCCTTTCTTTAATTTCTTTTATTTATGTCATTCACTCTTGCTTTTCATTAAGTTATTCTTTTAATGGGGTATGTGTACACCTCTTGGCTTGTAATAGATAGGGCTTGGAGGAGCATTTGATGAAGACCTATTGAAGACGTGTGCCTAGCTAGCAAATGTAATAGTTAGGGCTTTAATCGTCTTATTTGTCTTGCATGCTTAGTTGCTATGTGTTAATTTGCTTTGTTAGGTCCTTGCATCTAGTCGAGCATGCTAAGTGTTATGTGCTATATGTTTATGAGTGTTTTGGCATGTCTACTCGCTTTTCATAACCTGAATGAATGTGATGGATGAATGTACGTCACCACACTAGTCCAACGCTAGTTGTGGTTCATCTTTTTCACTAACTAATACTAGTAGGATGTCATAGAAAGGGCTAGTCCAATGCTAGACCCAATAGGTTCTTTTGTTTTTCCTTTTTCATTAAGTGCATGATCACCACATATCACGCATTTTTCCTTAGTTTATCATTTGGCATGTTCCTCAAACCCCTTCCCCTTCACATTAGGACTTGCATCTCATGCTAGTTAGGGTTCATTTGCGTGAAAATCCCCTTAAATATGGGATATAGACGAGTGTGGCTTTTTCTAAGCCTTAGCACGCTTGTATCCTCTCTATCAAAGGGCAAATTGAGTCACGATTTAGGTCTCCCCGTACCCATTATGCATGAAATTCCCTAGGTTCATGCATTCACTCTATCATTACACTTTCACTTTCTCCCCTCATTTGCACACGTACACCTTTATCCTTTCACTTGCACACGAACACTTCTCCTCTCATTTGCACACGTACACCTTTTTATCCCTTCACTTGCACACGAACACTTTTATCATCACTTGCACACATGTACTTCATATTATCATTTCACACACCGCACCTTGCCCACTCACGTGCACATTTCCATTTACACATTCTTATCTTTTATTACTTTTTCAAACTCATGTCCTCACATTGCATACATGCATTCCATTCATTTGCATTCCACTGGCATTATTCGTGACTTCTTCGAAGGATCGTTATTGGGCTTCACAATTAATGTGATTGGCACCACTCAACCTTTGAAGGGAAATTTCTCCCCAATACCCCTAGGTCTAGGGTTTTGCATTCATGTAGTACATCCAAATGTAATAAATTCTTTGGTTAAAACAAGAAAATCTTTGATTAAATCAACGCAACTAGCCTTGGCTAGGTCGAAGGGGTGCCTTGGATTTTTATCCTTGCCTTCCCCTTCGTCAAATGTGACTCCCGAACCTTTTTCGTTGGTTTACGTGGACTAGGAGTCGTTCAAAAGGGTTTTCTACTTTTTTTCCTTTAAAAAATTCACTTTTTGGGTGACTTGGTACACCCTAACTCTATACCAAGTGGCGACTCCATTTTTCATATAAAAAACCCTTTTTGAACTATTTTTCTTGGGTCAAATCGTCGCATTTTCAAACCCCCATTTAGACCCATTTTTCTTTTAAATCACGATTCATTTTCCAATCACAAAAATACATTTTTTCAAACCATTTATTTTATTTGTTTATCAAAAAATGGGGCGCGACAGTTGGCGACTCCACTGGGGACTTGAGAGTCCGAGCAATCGATTTAGTCAATTCTTTTCTTCTTTTAACCTTTTCATTTATCACATTGGATGTTTAGGATTGCATTTTTCCTTTTTTAGGATTTTTGCATTTCGCGTATCAACTCACTTCCTCACACATTCGCCTACGATTGTTTGGATGGATGGATGATTTATTTATGTATGATTTCGCGCTATGCATTGCATTTGGGGGGGTGTGTGTCACCTTTAGAGCCTCGCGTGGTTCTCAACCCCTTCCCTCAAAATAGGGAACACTTCATACGTGCACGTTTACTTATTGTTATCCCACTTTATTTTATTTTTTCGTGGGCGTTTCCCACACCGCCTTGTAGGATTAGGATCGATCGCCTTGGGTAGGCGGCTGGTGTGCACTGCGCCCATAGCGCTACCTAAGGGATCACTCGAGCCACCGATCAAAGGCCTTGGGAGTGATGACCCTTTGCCTTTAGGTCTGAAGGCTTGGGAACCGAAGCCTTATCGAGTTTAGTTGCATTAGTGAGCCCCAGCCTCATGCATCCATGTTAGCATTTGCCTAAGTTAGAATCAGCCTCACCCTCTTTTAAGCACTTTAGGCACGAGGGAAGGGGTTCCACCCCTTTTACTTGTTTTATTGTATTTCCTTTCTTATTTGCTCCCAATGTGTTATGTGTACTATCAATTGCACTAACCATTCTTTTTGTTTTCTTGGCTTGCATTCATGTGCCTTAGCAAATAAGAGGCCTCTTTGGCACTCTTTTAGTGGCCTACCCACTAGATAATTCACATGTTTAAATTTCGGTCTTTGCACTTAATTTTCAGTAAATACATTTCATTTTAGACCTTTTCCCCTCGATGCATTATCTATGTCCTTTAGGCCATATTTGTCAAATATTTACATCGCTTTAATAAACTGGCATCATGCATTAAACCCTAGAAAGGGAATGCCACTTAGGGGATCCCGTGTTAGGAATAAACCACCTGGCGTCTCGGATACTTAATACAATGAGACTTGCACGTTTACATTTTGTACCATCCAAAGGGGTAGTGCACAAGGTAAGGTAGGATCCGATTATTTTCATAGAGTGATCTTTGGAATATGAGCATCTAATAATCACTTTTTGGCCGTTTTATCAAAAATTGGTAAAAATCCCTTGCGTGAAGGACATTAATTTGAAGAAATTCACAAATGATTCCTCCTTTTGAGACGATAAATAAATTGAGGCCAAAATTTGATTTTTAGAAGGTCATGAACTAATGCACCTCAATGATTTTGAAATAACCAATGGCCGGACAATTCAACCAATCCATTTTGCCGATTCATTTCAATAAATCGTCAATTCATTTGACCAATTTACCCTTTTTAGGGTCGTTCGGTCAATTCATCAATTTCATTCAATTCATTTGACCAATTTACCCTTTTTAGGGTCATCAGGTCGATTTTTGAAAAATCATCCATTCATTCGACCAATTTACCCTTTTAGGGTGATTTGGTCGATTTTTGCATAAATCATCAATCTCCATTTTATTCATTGGACCAATTTACTCATTTCTTAGGTCAATTCAATCAATTTTGAATAAGTCATCCGATTTCATTTGACTAGTTTACCCTTTTTAGGGCGATTTAGTCAATTTTGAATCAATCATTCGATCTATTGGACCGATTTGCCTAGTTTTAGGGCGAGTTGGTCAAATCATCATTTCACTCGATCTGTTTGATCAATTGACTTCATTTGATTAGTTTAATTCATTCTTAGGGTTATCCATTCAGTTTTGAATAAATGCATTTGACCATTTTACCCTTTTTTTTAAAGGCGATTCGGTCAATTTTTGAATAAATCATCCGTTTTATCCAATCCATTTTGTCAATTCATTCATCATTTGACCAATTCATTCATTTGACCAATTTACCCTTTTTAGGGTCACCTGGTCGATTTTGAATAAATCATCAATTCATTTGATCAAATTACCCTTTTTAGGGTCGTTTGGTCGATTTACCCTTTTCAGGGTCATCCGGTCGATTTTTGAATAAATCATCAATTCATTTGATCAAATTACCCTTTTTAGGGTCGTTTGACCAATTTACCCTTTTTAGGGTCGTTCGGTCAATTCATCAATTTCATTCAATTCATTTGACCAATTTACCCTTTTTAGGGTCATTCGGCCGATTTTTGAATAAATCACTAATTCAATTTCATTCATTTGGTCAATTTACCCATTTTTAGGGCAACCGAGCCGATTTTGAATAAATCAAGTTTCGTTCAACTCATTTGTCCAATTTCTTCTTTTAGGATGATCCGGTCGATTTTGAGCGAGTTTTTAAATTTCACTCAATTCATTTGGACCGTTTCCCCTTTTTAGGGTAATCTGGTCGATTTTAAATGAATGGTCAATTTCATTCAACTCATTTGACCAATTAGGATTTCAATGTCGAATTTCAAAATGGAAAACCTAGTCGATTTTGAGAAAGTCATCCATTGCATCCAGCCATTTGATCAGTTGGGATTTTTCACTGAAACAATTTGGTCAACGAATTCCAATCTCTTCGATAGGAAGTTCGTCAAAGTCAAACCCGTGCATTTTTGCAAACTCTTGAATCGATCAAAAGTGATCAATCCATTTGGACGTTGACATCATTTTGACAAATGTCTCTCGTCACTCCAATTGACCCAATTTTTCAAAATTATTTTTCACTCAATGAGTTGATCAGATCCATCAGGTATGGTATAGTGCCTACCTCAGAGGATTGCATTTGCATGCTAGGCCTACCCTTGGCACAAAAAGGGTTCCCCCATAGGACATGCATCCGAATTTCCTGGATATCTACTAACTCTTGCCTTTTTCTTTTTCTTTTCTTTATTTTTATTGTAATAACTAGGCAAGGGTTATCTAAAGGCAATTCCTTTCAAAATTCTCAGGTAATATTTAAATATAGCTTCTCGTCGAAGCCCCATCATAACGCGATCCCGTAGCCAAGCTCAGAGGAGTCGTGTAAACATGAGTTCACAACCGGAACAAGCAGATAGGTCTACTACTATCGCTCAACCTGAGACTACAAGTTTAGGGGTTCAGTTAACCGAAATGCTTACTAAGTTTGGTGAAATGGCATCTGAGATGGCGGCCCAAAGAAAATTGATTGACGAGCTAATCAGCAGCGGAGTTCAACCTGAACCTATACCCGTCGAGCAGGCTGAGCCCGAATCATTTGTCATCCCTTCAACTCAAGTCACTATTACTCCATCATTCCTTATTCCACCCGAGGAAACTTTCGCCTATCCCACCAAAAATTTGCCATACGCTTACCCTCCTAATCCTTCATCTTTTCTTACTCGCAGGCAAGGCCCACAACCCCAAGCTACTTCAAATATACCACCTGAGCCACATACCTTTTATTACCCTGCTGCTGAACCTTTCCTACCAGACCACACTGTTCAAACCAAGCCAGAAATGGGGGAATCTTCCACTCCCGTTGATATGAAGCTGCTCAAGCGCCTTGACCGCTTTGATGAGTTTATGGGGAAAAGTCAGAGGTTGAACAAGCAAGGAGTTTTGGATTACGATGAGCTTTGCCTTTTTCCGAATGTGCGATTGCCTGAGAGGTTCAAAACCCCTAAATTTAACAAGTATGATAGGACGGGTAATGTCTCTGCCCTCGAATCGCAGTTGGATGCTTTACAAGGACAAAGGAGTAGTGGGAAAAAGCAACAATTCCAAAAGAAAGAGGGGGAAATTGTTTGTGATCGAAACCGTGTCCCAAGATCCAGGCCTAGACAACACCCTACCTACTCAAACTCCTACCCTTATTATTCAGACCCTCATCCTGTTCATCACACTAATACCACTCAACCTCGACCTCGCCCTAAATACACCAACTCGTCCATAGCCCCTTTTCAAATATCTCAACCTAACTTCCAACAAGTGCAACCCCGACCTCCCTACAATCAACAATTTTCTCCACCAAATAGACCTACCTACAACTATCCCCAACACACTAAAATCTACAATCAAAGCCGTACCCGAGCATTCACCAACCTAAGCAGGCCTCTGGACCAATTGTATGAACAATTAAAGGCTGCCGGTAGAATTGGCATAATTCCCCCTCGAACTTACTCTCATGGCGTCCCTGCCGGGTACAATCCTCAGTACATTTGCGCCTATCATTCGGGAGCACCCGGCCACCCAACCACTGATTGTAGAGCACTCAAACACAAGGTGCAAGACATGATCGAGGCAGGGGAAATAGTGATTAGAGAAGGGCCGGCACAAGCGCCAAATGTGGATAAGAACCCCCTGCCAGAGTACGATAACACCATTGGGGTTATTATGGACAATACGGAATTTAAGGAGCCTGCTAAAAACTCATCAAGTGAGGCTGAAGTGTTTGGAAATGACGCAGAATTTTCCGATATCCCTGAGGGATCAATTTCCAATTGGACAGCCGAATTTCTACCCATTCAGAAGGAGTTCCGGTAAACCTAAAGGGGGTTTGTCATTCATGCGAATTCATGAGGAAAAAACTTTTGCATCTAATTAGCTAATGAAAACATCTTTACTTTTGACCAAAATTTGCGCATGTAAATATTTTTAAAGTTGTCATTTCATTTCCGTTTGCTTTCAATCAAAGGTTTTATGAAAATGCACAAGTCATTCTTGTCAGGTTATTTTGTTTATTTGTTTGTTTATATTTCGGTCATATTCATTTGTTTGTTGTATATTTGTTTGTTTATTATCCCAAATTCGTTAATTCTTTCAAATGGCCAAAGATAAAATTATTTGACCCTTTGGATATCACTTTTCTGGAATTCAATAATGGCAATCTCTATCTCACTCACGACTTGAAAATTTTGGAACCCAGATTTCAAAGCGAAGTGATAAAGAGAAAGTATTTGATTCTTTTTCAAAATTCTTGAACAAAATGAGGAGAAATTCGAACCAAACCTAGAAGCCATAACAATTGTTCACATTGGCACTGAGAATGAGGTCAAAAGGACATAAATCAGCATTCGTTTGGACAAAAGCAGAAAAGGAGATGATTAAGAGTTTGACTATGTTTCAAGGTGTACAAATGGTTGGAGGCAGTCTCGTTTGCAGTAGCAGAAATTCCATCTTTGAACACTCTAATGGGAGTTCGGCCAAGAATGCCGTTTGTTATGAAATGTTACAAACATGCCTGGCCTGAGCCTACAACAAGAAGTTTTATCAGCATACATTTTGAGGAAGGCGACAAAGCACTCAAGCGAACTTTGCCAATACAAGACAAAGGCAGAGACAAATTCGCTCAAAATCAGAAAAGGCCGTTCATTGTCCAAAAGGTATTACCTGGCGGAGCACTCATTTTGGCGGAAATGGATGGTCAAACCTTCCCTCGACCTATCAAATCAGATATGTGCAAGAAGATTTTCATTTGATCATGCAAATTTTCCTTAGAAATTCATGCAAATGACGAAATGCAAGTCAGGCCCTCTTCTTTTACATTTAAAGCATTTTATCCCTACTTGTCCCTTTTGAGCCATCAGAATTGACAAATTTTCGTTTGGCAGCCCCTGAGAATTGCAAACCCCACACTGGGGCAAATTCATTTTTAAAAAAAGATGATCGGAAAGAAAAGGAAAACCTCACACTGGGGCAAATTTATCTTTGAAAGAAAGACGGAAAAAGAAAGAACCCCACACTGGGGCAAATTTAGTTTTGAAGAAAAATGCAAAAAGTGAGGAAATGCAATGAAAAATGCAAAGAGAAGAATTCAATCAAACTGGGGCAAATCTTCCTCGGTTTCGTTCAAAAATTGGAGATAGTCTCAAGATGATGCAATCTCAGGTTATTTCACACCTTTCAGAAATTTTGCTTTCAAGCCTCAACTTTCTTTGAAAAAGCACCCCACCTGACCTCATTACAAGAGCCCAAAGTCCTGGCTTTCGTCACTTGTTGTATTTCTATTGGAAAGTTTGCTAATCAACTGGCAGGTGATGTCCATAATGTCTTCGCCTAATCTCATAAGGGAAGAGCATTTTACTGATGCCAGAAACCTTTAACTCATGTTTCTGAGTCAATCATGGTCGAGATAGTTCATTATTTCTTTAGGTGAAAACCCGAAAGGGCGCCTCGAAAAAAAAAAAACAAACAAAAAAAAAAAAAAAAAACAAAAACAAAAAAAACAACAACAAAAAGAAAAAGGGTGGGAGCAATTTTGGTGAAAACCGGAAAGGGCGCCAAGGCAAGTTTTTTGCAACGAGCAAGCACGAGGAGGAACAGCTGGTGACTTGGTTCATTTGGATTTCTCCTCATTTTTGTCATACTTCTGCCAATATTGAATTCCAGAACAAAGATATCCAGAGATTTGAATATGATATCTGTTGGCCAAAACTGTGTCGCTTTGTAAAAATATTCTTTTCCAAATACATCTTTTCTCATTTACTTGTATTCATGGCATTTTGTAAGATTAAGCATAGTTGGATGTGTTTTACATTCTTTGGCATATTCATTCCATGCATAACATAGGAAATCATTTTGCATATATTATTGATTTTTCATGCATCGTTCTTTTACCATTGGATTCGGATGAATGATAAACCCTAAGGTTTGTGCAAAAATATGGGATTCAATCATCTATTAAAGTAAGTAAAGTGCAACCCAGCTGCTACATGGATTTGGTGACATGGTAAAGGCGCACTTTATTGGTCTCCAGAATCGAAAGGTTTCAAAATTACAAATTCAACCAAGGCAGATGCCGCAACAAAATGTTGGCAAAGGCATCAAGAGACTCATGTTTACACGATTCTCAAGGCAAACCGGATCAAATGATGGTGGCAAGTCCATTATTTCTTCTTTTCTTGCAGGAACGTCGCATTTGCAAACAAAAACAACCACACTTCTTTTTCGCACCTGAATCGACGTCAGAAAAAGCTCCCGAGTAAGCAAAGACGAAATGATAATTTGACAAAGGTTGGGTCATAAAAAACAACATCAGCTATCGTTCTAGCCATAAAGATCCAAATCTCCCTCTTGGTACAAAAGTTTGAACTACTCTCAGGTAAGAACTCAATTCATTGTTTAAAATTCCCCAGCGAAATCCCCAAATTTAAATTTCTGTCCGGGTCTATCCCGTGGGTCTATCCCAATTTTACATTTCTGTCCGGGTCTATCCCGTGGGTCTATCCCAATTTTAAATTTCTGTGCGGGTCTATCCCGTGGGTCTATCCCAAATTTAAATTTCTGTCCGGGTCTATCCCGTGGGTCTATCCCAATTTTACATTTCTGTCCGGGTTTATCCCGTGATAGATATGTCCGGGTCTATCCCGTGGGTCTATCCCAAATTTAAATTTCTGTTCGAGTCTATCCCGTGGGTCTATCCCAAATTTAAATTTCTGTGCGGGTCTATCCCAAATTTAAATTTCTGTCCGGGTCTATCCCGTGGGTCTATCCCATTTTTACATTTCTGTCCGGGTCTATCCCGTTTTACATTTTCTGTTCGGGTCTATCCCGTGGGTCTATCCCATTTTTACATTTCTGTCCGGGTCTATCCCATTTTACATTTCCAGTTCGGGTCTATCCCGTGGGTCTATCCCATTTTTACATTTCTGTTCGGGTCTATCCCATTTACATTTCTGTTCGGGTCTATCCCATTTACATTCCTGTTCGAGTCAGTCCTGTTTTAAATTCCAGTTCGGGTCTATCCCGTTTTAAATTCCTGTTCGAGTCAGTCCTTTTTTTTAATTTCTCGTCCGAGTCAGTTTCATAAAAAGGAGTCAGTCCTCATGTCAATAACAGCAGTCGTTCGAGTAGCTGAAGCCGAATGACCCAGGTAAGCATTTGGTGTCTACTTCTTTGTCTCAAGTTTTTTCAAAACTCAGACAAAGAGGGGCAAACTGTAGACACCAAATTTTTGGTGTAATTTCTTTTACCTTTTATTTTCATTTGTCGTGGTTGCTTTTAGTTTTTTTTTAGTTTCTAGTTTTTATTTTATTTTTAAGTTTTAGCGTAGAAAAATCATGGAAAAGAGAGAAAAATCATGAAAAAGGAAAAAATCATGAAAAAAAAGGAAAAAACGATGAAAATGAAAAAAAGGAAAAAAAAAGAAGAAGAAAGAAAAATTGGTTTTTACACTTAGTTGTTTCTAGTTTATTTGTTTTATCCAAGGTTAATTAAATTATTTTTGCTATTTATTTTTGGTATTATCGATTTTGTTTTGATTAATTAATTAATTAAAAAAAAAAAAATGTCGCGGCATGCACGCTGCAATTTTTTGCAGCGTGCAAAGGACACTCACAGAAGATCATCGGAGGGCTGATGTGAAGGCAAGGGTAAGCCCTTCATCCTCACCATTGGGGTGAGGGTTTAGGAACTTTGGGGTTCCCTATAAAAGGGATGAGAAAGATCAGCCGCAGGGGAGGTTCTTCTGGACGGCTGAAACAAGAGGGCAGAGAGAGAGAGTCTGAAAGAGGAAGTAGCGGCTGAACTGAAAAATTCGGAGAGACAACATCTGGGAAGTGAGGGAGATAGAGAGAGAGTGAAGAGAGGTTGACGGCAAAAGGGAAGCAAGAACTGAGAGGGATACGGGTTGAGAAGCAAAGAAAGACAGAGGAACGGCATTAGAGAGGTGTAGTTTCAAGCATCAGTTTCGTCGACAGCCAAGTTTTTCTTCTTACGGTAAAGACTCTTTCTTCTTAAGTACTCAGATATCATTTCTGGTTTCTATGAGAAGAGTTTTGGTCAGTTTTAATTGATAGAAGTTGGTAAAACATGTATTCCATCGTTTATGGGTTGCTGTTAGTTTCATTCTTGTGTTTATAGCTTCAAAGATGATGTCTTTGGTTGTTTATCTGGGCGTTAAGCATGTAAATGCTTGGGTTTTGTTTGAAGCCATCACTTAGGCTGTGACGACCCCACCTCCCCCTGAGGGGTACCAAAGGGTTTGGCGGACCGCCTGCCCAGCTCTCGCCAGGACTCACTCACTCAAATCACGTACACACATCCATGGACCATAAATAACATCCACAATTCAAGCTTATAATTTACATTGATAGAGATCAGGGTACAAAATCTTGATATACTTAAACTAGTTCAAAACATATATAATCCAAATACAAAATGTTCCATTCGAGGAATAGCGCGAGTACAAGTCAAAAGTTAAAAGTCAAACAACTAGACTACGCTAGTCTTTACATATCTCACGCCTCGCTCGTACCCCTGTAAGGAAAACAAATAACGTGGTATGAGCTAAAAGCCCAGTGAGGTTCCAAATAGCAAATTGACCATTATTTATAAGTACAAGTTTTCGATATAGCAAAGTAAGGAGCATGAAGAGTTCATAAATGTGAGCAATAACACGTCAAGTAGAAATCTCAAAATGAGCGAGTGTAAAAGTTTTTCAAAATCAACAATAATCCAATAAGCAATAATCAATCCAAAGCATAAGGATACGGATGGCCCTCAGGAGCCAACTTCCATTCATCATCAGGAGCTTGATCACGTAGTAGTTGACACTCCGTCAACTTTCAAGTAAAGGAACCAATCCAGTAGAGCACCACTTACACGACTCTCCGTCCACCATTCACACCCCCTACTGGGCCCAAAATCCTCAATAAACATGGGTGGTAATACTCGAGTATACCGATTAGCCGAGGAGGTATCACTCCACTCGACAAAATAAGAGACCCAGGGTTCGTTACCCAATCGACCAAGCCCTTGCCGGCTCGACTAGAGTAACTCGCCACAGGGTTTCTGGAATTCCAGGAAGTGCGCACATCAAGTATATCAAGTCAATTGCAATCAATAAACAAGTATATCACGTAAGGGCAAGTGCGATAAAGTACACTCTTGCCCTGTCAATTCACGTATATAACAAGTACTCATATTGGTCACGTATCCAGTTCAAGTATCTAGTGTAATTCAGTATTTGAAAGCACTCACCACAAGATATAGTGCCTTTACTGGTCACTTTCAGGTTATACTCCGAGTTCGGAGTCCAAATCTGTGATAAAACTCAATTTGAGAACTTTGAAACATGACTAGAGTTCGAAACTTAGACGTTTCGTTCAATAAGAATCAAGAAATTGAAATTCACTTGGACAGTAGTCGTGAAACACTTGCTCGCCTTTTTAAACAGTAAAACTTTGTAATATTTATACTTGAAATTGTCTTGCGAGTTGAAAGTACAAGGAAAACATACTTTGAGCAATCATTATTTCATTTCTCAAGGGTACAAGTTCGTCCAAGTCCTAACGTATAACACTCAAGAAACATAGTGGCCAAGGTTCTCGCTAGTTCAAGTAATAAGTACTTAACCTTCACTCAAGTCGCTAATATAGTTTTCTAGTCCTCGAGTAAAAATTCGGGCAGCATGCCCTTTGTGTTTACCTAATTTTCCAGCCTTTTAGGCTTCATTGTTTTCCTCAAACACAACCCAACATTATACATATCAGCAATTCATGTCAAGAGCCGTTCCATAGGCTCACAATATCATAATAACAAGAATCGTATTAAGTACAAGTGCAGAAATTCAATTTAGTTCAAAACAGATTTGACGTACAAATGCGGAAATAACATATCCGAGGTTACGCTTATCAGATTAAAACGAAACCTACGCCGTTTCGAAGCTAAGACACAGAGGTACAACATTCATGAAGGTCACTTAGTCCAGTTCCTAATGTAACTCAGTCAAATTCTCGAATTACTAAACCAGAAACCAATTCGTCGGCTGTTTAAACGCAGAACACTGTAATGGTCATAACTCAGTGTACAAAAGTCCAATTCAGGTGTTCTTTGAGGCATTTTAAAGCTACTTCAGAACACTACAACTTTCATGTTTTGGCCCAGAGGTAAATCAGTACGACTCCCAGTCAAAAAACGTGATAAACTGGACTTAACTGATGAAACAGACTGCTGGGAAATATTTAAAATAGTAAGGGTATTTTGGACTTTTCACATCCTACGTTGCTCTGATTGAGCTAAAATTTTGTAGGCACCTATAAACTGTCATTCTATACAACTTTTATTCTTTGACCTAAGGCCAAATCAGCCTCTAACACACAGATACAAATTCGGACAGAATGTAAGCAAGAATTTCCAGAAATCTGAAATCTTTAGTTTTTAGTGGAACTTTCCTAAATTTCTTGGTCTAATCACTACCACAACACCTTATGAAACCTCAATTGCAACATATAAGCATCTTACAACAATTTGGGTAGAATTTCCATAAGCCCTAGTTCATCAAATAAATTGGGGAAAAACCTCTAAAACATGCTAATCATCCATGATTCCACCACTATAATCAACTACTAAACTTAATTTAACAAAATTGAAAGAAAAACTTAGAGAGATAAGCTCTCTTACCTTGAATAGAGGACACAAAGAGTAGCCCAAGCTTTCTCTTTCCAAAATTTCACCACAAATCACTAACTAAACACTCAAAGGTGAGTTTAATCGGTTTATTTCCTTAGTTTTCTCACTTTGTAGCTAGAAATCAAGAAGAAATGAAGAAGTTTTTCTCTTGGTCTTTCCCTCTCTCTCTTATTTCGGTTATGGAGCAGAAAAATGAAGGAAATGGAGCTTAACTTGTCTTATAAGGAAGTAAGAAGATTAAGGCTAATTGTGTCCACAATTTTTGGCCAACACTTGGACTAATCTTGTCCACAAATTTTTCTCTTTCTTCCCTTACATTTCTAGCCTTATAATTTCGGTCAAACCAGCTGCAAATTAGGAAGATATTTTGTGCAAAAGTCAATAAGCTTGTTTGGTAAGAAAAATGGTGGTCAAGCGGTGCGTTCAATCGGTAGTGCGCGGAACCCGCCGGTTCGCGCCGTTTTTCTTAAAAACTCACATACTAGGTTTTTTTTTCTTCCCATTCACTATCCTTATATCATTGCTACTACTCACACATTATTTTTCACTTAAAAGTCACTTTTAATCCCCAAATTGATCCCTGGCCAGTACCGAAAATTTATCCGGCGGAAATCGCGAAAACCCTAATTTTGCTCAAATCTTGAAACCGAACTGTAAAACCCTATTTTCCAGGTTCATCTGCACTTATTGTTGAACAATTGGGTAGTAGGGCTTTAATAAATAATAATTTTCAAATAAAAGGAAATTTTTAAGAAAACGTGAGGAATTTTCCAATTCCAATGATTAAATTTAGGGTTTCAATCAAAATGTGAGAGATTTAAGAGAACCGGTTAGTCACAAGTAAACTAGGGTTTTTGACTAAAATATTAGGGTTTCTAGTCTTTTAAAACAAAATAAGGTTTTAAATCAAACCCGAAGAAATATACTTTAATATTTTCTTCACAAACAACCTCCTAATATTCGGGATGTTACAATCTCCCCTCCTTAAAAGAATTTCGCCCTCGAAATTCCAACGGGTACTAAGAGTCGTTCAAAGTCAGTCAGGTACTAGAAATCACTCCAATCCCTTCTATATGACCTTATCATTTAGCAAAAAGCTAAGAAATAACCAAATAGAACATGCAAAAAGGGCTCAATTCACATAACTAGCCCTGAGTTGAAAGTGAAGTCTCAGATATTCGAAAAGTTTAGAACATGGCTTAGCCTCAAGTCGAAAATTTCTCAAGTCGAAAATTTTACCCCTGGCGGTGCTTGGAAACACAACAGGCAAAGCCTCACCAGAGAGTTTTAGTTCAACCGCTACAGAGGAGTAGTAGCTGGTCTACAGTCACACAAATACGAATAAGTTCAAAAGCAAGGTCAAAACAGGATTCAAACATATAAGTTCAAAAGTAGATTCAATTACTTCAAGTTCAAGAAGCACGGGTACGAATAGGAACTCACTCGACTAGCCTATACCAGCAATTCACATTCTCAAACAGTCACCGAATTCAAAATCCACATATAGGTCATGTTACTCAAGTGTAAAAATCAAATCAGGTCCATTACATGTACGTAAGAGTACACTCGCCAAAACAAGTTCAAGTCCCAAATGAGCTCATTTTAGTCTGTCTCAAACAGTTCAAGTACTGCAAACCCCTTTGATCAGTCCAATAACAAGGTTAAATGTTAGAATCATCCACGCTTTAACCTTTTCCATCAAAACTCACCTCAAGTGCAATCAAGATACAGACCCTTATTCTAACGCTCTTCACTATGTGATACCCAAGTACAAGAATCCACAATAAGACAATTCACAACTCGAGCCGGCCGGTCCCAAGAGTAAATCATCCATATTAGAGATTCCTACCTGGCATAACTAACTAAGGTCTCCAACAATAGACAATTGTTTCACACTTAACAAGTCAATCCCCACAGTCCGAGAACCCTCTCCCGGCACGAGCTCAATAGGAGCTCTGATACCATCTGTGACGACCCCACCTCCCCCTGAGGCGTACCAAAGGGTTTGGCGGACCGCCTGCCCAGCTCTCGCCAGGACTCACTCACTCAAATCACGTACACACATCCATGGACCATAAATAACATCCACAATTCAAGCTTATAATTTACATTGATAGAGATCAGGGTACAAAATCTTGATATACTTAAACTAGTTCAAAACATATATAATCCAAATACAAAATGTTCCATTCGAGGAATAGCGCGAGTACAAGTCAAAAGTTAAAAGTCAAACAACTAGACTACGCTAGTCTTTACATATCTCACGCCTCGCTCGTACCCCTGTAAGGAAAACAAATAACGTGGTATGAGCTAAAAGCCCAGTGAGGTTCCAAATAGCAAATTGACCATTATTTATAAGTACAAGTTTTCGATATAGCAAAGTAAGGAGCATGAAGAGTTCATAAATGTGAGCAATAACACGTCAAGTAGAAATCTCAAAATGAGCGAGTGTAAAAGTTTTTCAAAATCAACAATAATCCAATAAGCAATAATCAATCCAAAGCATAAGGATACGGATGGCCCTCAGGAGCCAACTTCCATTCATCATCAGGAGCTTGATCACGTAGTAGTTGACACTCCGTCAACTTTCAAGTAAAGGAACCAATCCAGTAGAGCACCACTTACACGACTCTCCGTCCACCATTCACACCCCCTACTGGGCCCAAAATCCTCAATAAACATGGGTGGTAATACTCGAGTATACCGATTAGCCGAGGAGGTATCACTCCACTCGACAAAATAAGAGACCCAGGGTTCGTTACCCAATCGACCAAGCCCTTGCCGGCTCGACTAGAGTAACTCGCCACAGGGTTTCTGGAATTCCAGGAAGTGCGCACATCAAGTATATCAAGTCAATTGCAATCAATAAACAAGTATATCACGTAAGGGCAAGTGCGATAAAGTACACTCTTGCCCTGTCAATTCACGTATATAACAAGTACTCATATTGGTCACGTATCCAGTTCAAGTATCTAGTGTAATTCAGTATTTGAAAGCACTCACCACAAGATATAGTGCCTTTACTGGTCACTTTCAGGTTATACTCCGAGTTCGGAGTCCAAATCTGTGATAAAACTCAATTTGAGAACTTTGAAACATGACTAGAGTTCGAAACTTAGACGTTTCGTTCAATAAGAATCAAGAAATTGAAATTCACTTGGACAGTAGTCGTGAAACACTTGCTCGCCTTTTTAAACAGTAAAACTTTGTAATATTTATACTTGAAATTGTCTTGCGAGTTGAAAGTACAAGGAAAACATACTTTGAGCAATCATTATTTCATTTCTCAAGGGTACAAGTTCGTCCAAGTCCTAACGTATAACACTCAAGAAACATAGTGGCCAAGGTTCTCGCTAGTTCAAGTAATAAGTACTTAACCTTCACTCAAGTCGCTAATATAGTTTTCTAGTCCTCGAGTAAAAATTCGGGCAGCATGCCCTTTGTGTTTACCTAATTTTCCAGCCTTTTAGGCTTCATTGTTTTCCTCAAACACAACCCAACATTATACATATCAGCAATTCATGTCAAGAGCCGTTCCATAGGCTCACAATATCATAATAACAAGAATCGTATTAAGTACAAGTGCAGAAATTCAATTTAGTTCAAAACAGATTTGACGTACAAATGCGGAAATAACATATCCGAGGTTACGCTTATCAGATTAAAACGAAACCTACGCCGTTTCGAAGCTAAGACACAGAGGTACAACATTCATGAAGGTCACTTAGTCCAGTTCCTAATGTAACTCAGTCAAATTCTCGAATTACTAAACCAGAAACCAATTCGTCGGCTGTTTAAACGCAGAACACTGTAATGGTCATAACTCAGTGTACAAAAGTCCAATTCAGGTGTTCTTTGAGGCATTTTAAAGCTACTTCAGAACACTACAACTTTCATGTTTTGGCCCAGAGGTAAATCAGTACGACTCCCAGTCAAAAAACGTGATAAACTGGACTTAACTGATGAAACAGACTGCTGGGAAATATTTAAAATAGTAAGGGTATTTTGGACTTTTCACATCCTACGTTGCTCTGATTAAGCTAAAATTTTGTAGGCACCTATAAAATGTCATTCTATACAACTTTTATTCTTTGACCTAAGGCCAAATCAGCCTCTAACACACAGATACAAATTCGGACAGAATGTAAGCAAGAATTTCCAGAAATCTGAAATCTTTAGTTTTTAGTGGAACTTTCCTAAATTTCTTGGTCTAATCACTACCACAACACCTTATGAAACCTCAATTGCAACATATAAGCATCTTACAACAATTTGGGCAGAATTTCCATAAGCCCTAGTTCATCAAATAAATTGGGGAAAAACCTCTAAAACATGCTAATCATCCATGATTCCACCACTATAATCAACTACTAAACTTAATTTAACAAAATTGAAAGAAAAACTTAGAGAGATAAGCTCTCTTACCTTGAATAGAGGACACAAAGAGTAGCCCAAGCTTTCTCTTTCCAAAATTTCACCACAAATCACTAACTAAACACTCAAAGGTGAGTTTAATCGGTTTATTTCCTTAGTTTTCTCACTTTGTAGCTAGAAATCAAGAAGAAATGAAGAAGTTTTTCTCTTGGTCTTTCCCTCTCTCTCTTATTTCGGTTATGGAGCAGAAAAATGAAGGAAATGGAGCTTAACTTGTCTTATAAGGAAGTAAGAAGATTAAGGCTAATTGTGTCCACAATTTTTGGCCAACACTTGGACTAATCTTGTCCACAAATTTTTCTCTTTCTTCCCTTACATTTCTAGCCTTATAATTTCGGTCAAACCAGCTGCAAATTAGGAAGATATTTTGTGCAAAAGTCAATAAGCTTGTTTGGTAAGAAAAATGGTGGTCAAGCGGTGCGTTCAATCGGTAGTGCGCGGAACCCGCCGGTTCGCGCCGTTTTTCTTAAAAACTCACATACTAGGTTTTTTTTTCTTCCCATTCACTATCCTTATATCATTGCTACTACTCACACATTATTTTTCACTTAAAAGTCACTTTTAATCCCCAAATTGATCCCTGGCCAGTACCGAAAATTTATCCGGCGGAAATCGCGAAAACCCTAATTTTGCTCAAATCTTGAAACCGAACTGTAAAACCCTATTTTCCAGGTTCATCTGCACTTATTGTTGAACAATTGGGTAGTAGGGCTTTAATAAATAATAATTTTCAAATAAAAGGAAATTTTTAAGAAAACGTGAGGAATTTTCCAATTCCAATGATTAAATTTAGGGTTTCAATCAAAATGTGAGAGATTTAAGAGAACCGGTTAGTCACAAGTAAACTAGGGTTTTTGACTAAAATATTAGGGTTTCTAGTCTTTTAAAACAAAATAAGGTTTTAAATCAAACCCGAAGAAATATACTTTAATATTTTCTTCACAAACAACCTCCTAATATTCGGGATGTTACATAGGCTCTTGTTATCAGATGTTAAATTTCATGTTAAAACCTGTGAGCCGAAGGAAAATTTTCAGAAAAAATCGCATTTTTTTTACTGATTCAGTCATGATTTGGATGTTGAATGTTTTGTTATGTTTATGGTTTAAGATCTGGGTTTTGTTATTTAGCAGAGAGGTTAGTTGGGTTCAGACGAAACATGGCATTTGTATGAAAGGGTAGCATGGCTAGAAAATGCAGCAAAGGAAAAGCTGCCGTTCTTCTTATGCCTGCATTTTTCTTCTTTTAATGGCTAGCTGAGTTTTGCATTTCAGTTTCATGCTGAATTTTGTGTTGGATAACAGAAATGGAAGTTTGGTTTTGAGTTTGGGCATTTGGGTTTGAGGGGTATCTAAGTTATGTCCAAATGTCTGCTGGAAAAATGATTTCAGATTGCCGAACAGAAATTTTATGGTCTTGCTTCTTGAGTTTTGCCTTTCCTTTTTCGGACTTTCAGATATGGTGTTTGTTTAGATAATGATTCCCTCTCATATTTTTTTTTGTTTTGCTTGCCTGAATACTTTTAAACTGAATAATGGGATGGCATGAATGTGATTGTGAGGAAAGCTGAAGTTTATGGAAAAATTGCAGCAACTTAGACAGATTTATTTTCTTGATTCGTTCAAGTTTCGGCCTGTTTGAAGCTCATGATTTCTTTCATTACTTGATTGATGTTTACATATTAGCCTTCATGATGGCCAAATGTTATCTTTGAGTGCCCTGTGAAGATGCCTTGCACTTGCACTTTCACAGTCCGAATAGCAACCATTCATACAACTCCCTTTCATTTTCCTGTTTTTGATTTTTCTGGTCAAATATTAATAGCTGTGCATGTCACATTTGCTGTTGTTTGTGATCAGAAGTTGTTTGAGTTAAGAATTTGCGAAGTTATGTGATATTGGGATTGGTGAGAAATGAAATGAGGTCCCATCATTTATCTTTGCTAGTCCAACCAGTGAGTGGGTTGAGTTCTTCACCCATATGTTTGCTATTTTTGCTGCGTTTGCTGTCCTGTTTATGCTGTCTCCTTATGCTCATATGTCTCATGAATCTTGCATGAAATCCTTTTAAGATTTTGTTCAGTTTAGGGATGATTAAACATGTTCAATTAGAGTGAGTGCAAGTTTGTTTGCTAAAGATTGTGGGTGAAGCTTTGTAGATAAATTGCCTTAGCTGCTGAAGTCCTTGTGGTTGTTGCAGGAAGCTTATTCATTTGTTCTACATGGAATTTACATTGGAATTTACATAAAAATCTTCATCATTCTGTTTCTTCCATTTCCTTAAACGCATGATAAGCTGGATAAAAACTTGAAGTTGGGTTTGTGGTTTGAAGATGATTGTGTGAAGTTGCCGTTGTTTGAAATTTGCTGAAGCTTAAATGCACTGTTTACAGAAGCATGTGTCGTAGGTTTGCATGAAGATTGCATGAAAATGTTTTCCAGAAATTGCACTTTGACCCCCCAAGTCTCCCCTTGTTCCACTAGGACCCAATCAATTAAATAATTTCATTAATTTGGTCCTCGATAAATTTTCATTTGTGCAACTTCATTGTTTGTTTGTTTCAATTAACTACCATGTTTTGTTTCAATTGCGCTTAAGTCATGACTTTAGGGGTTTTATGACCAAATGAGCTCGTGTTTGCCTACTTTCTTTAGTTTCCCTAAATAAATTGGTTGTTTGACCTTTTCTTGGCTCTTGGGACCTTTGGAGTGCTTAAATGTTTCGATTGGATTCGAATGGTTGACCAAGGTTTGCAATTGGGTCTTTAGTTGGTAATTGGGTCCTTGGTGGGTCCTTTTCTTGAAACTTATGCATTATTTGATTTCATTTAAATTGCAATTAGGAGAGATTTGGTGACTTTGTTATACTTTACTATTTGAGGTACCTTGACCTTTTTATTATTTTGAAGCCATTTTTCTTTCATTTGGACATCATTCAAAGGGGCGGTATAATTTCTTTTATCCCTTTTGTTTCTCTCCTATGTGACCCAACGTGTTAAGTGAAATACATGTCTACTTTGCTTTCCTAGCCTTTCTTTAATTTCTTTTATTTATGTCATTCACTCTTGCTTTTCATTAAGTTATTCTTTTAATGGGGTATGTGTACACCTCTTGGCTTGTAATAGATAGGGCTTGGAGGAGCATTTGATGAAGACCTATTGAAGACGTGTGCCTAGCTAGCAAATGTAATAGTTAGGGCTTTAATCGTCTTATTTGTCTTGCATGCTTAGTTGCTATGTGTTAATTTGCTTTGTTAGGTCCTTGCATCTAGTCGAGCATGCTAAGTGTTATGTGCTATATGTTTATGAGTGTTTTGGCATGTCTACTCGCTTTTCATAACCTGAATGAATGTGATGGATGAATGTACGTCACCACACTAGTCCAACGCTAGTTGTGGTTCATCTTTTTCACTAACTAATACTAGTAGGATGTCATAGAAAGGGCTAGTCCAATGCTAGACCCAATAGGTTCTTTTGTTTTTCCTTTTTCATTAAGTGCATGATCACCACATATCACGCATTTTTCCTTAGTTTATCATTTGGCATGTTCCTCAAACCCCTTCCCCTTCACATTAGGACTTGCATCTCATGCTAGTTAGGGTTCATTTGCGTGAAAATCCCCTTAAATATGGGATATAGACGAGTGTGGCTTTTTCTAAGCCTTAGCACGCTTGTATCCTCTCTATCAAAGGGCAAATTGAGTCACGATTTAGGTCTCCCCGTACCCATTATGCATGAAATTCCCTAGGTTCATGCATTCACTCTATCATTACACTTTCACTTTCTCCCCTCATTTGCACACGTACACCTTTATCCTTTCACTTGCACACGAACACTTCTCCTCTCATTTGCACACGTACACCTTTTTATCCCTTCACTTGCACACGAACACTTTTATCATCACTTGCACACATGTACTTCATATTATCATTTCACACACCGCACCTTGCCCACTCACGTGCACATTTCCATTTACACATTCTTATCTTTTATTACTTTTTCAAACTCATGTCCTCACATTGCATACATGCATTCCATTCATTTGCATTCCACTGGCATTATTCGTGACTTCTTCGAAGGATCGTTATTGGGCTTCACAATTAATGTGATTGGCACCACTCAACCTTTGAAGGGAAATTTCTCCCCAATACCCCTAGGTCTAGGGTTTTGCATTCATGTAGTACATCCAAATGTAATAAATTCTTTGGTTAAAACAAGAAAATCTTTGATTAAATCAACGCAACTAGCCTTGGCTAGGTCGAAGGGGTGCCTTGGATTTTTATCCTTGCCTTCCCCTTCGTCAAATGTGACTCCCGAACCTTTTTCGTTGGTTTACGTGGACTAGGAGTCGTTCAAAAGGGTTTTCTACTTTTTTTCCTTTAAAAAATTCACTTTTTGGGTGACTTGGTACACCCTAACTCTATACCAAGTGGCGACTCCATTTTTCATATAAAAAACCCTTTTTGAACTATTTTTCTTGGGTCAAATCGTCGCATTTTCAAACCCCCATTTAGACCCATTTTTCTTTTAAATCACGATTCATTTTCCAATCACAAAAATACATTTTTTCAAACCATTTATTTTATTTTTTCATCAAAAAATGGGGCGCGACAATGAACACCCTCCCATATCTAATGATGCTTATTTTATGCCTAATGGTGGCTATTGTGCTAGAAATTGTGGATTATTTCTTGGTTTGAAGTGATTTGGTTGAGTTTTTTATTTTTTGAGGAATTTTCTGGTTTCATATGATCTTGATGGTGTGGTTGTTTTTGATGGTTGGTAATAAGGGGCTTTGGCTCTAGTAGGTGCATATGATGGGATATTGCAATCAATTTTGAATTTGGAAGAATTTCTGGAAAATTAGGGTTCTTGGTTGAACATTCTGTCCGAAATTTTAGGTCATAGATAGAGGCCGAATTGGACTTTGCTAAAAACATGAAAGTTGTAGGTATTGTTGAGTTTGAAGTGCCTGCAAAATTTCAGGTCATTTGGATGAGTGTAGAGTGAGTTATGCCATTTTTACTGTAGCTGTTCTGTTTTGATCAGAATGCGAAAACTGCGATAGTAATTGGCCCTTTTGACTGGAATTGGTTTGGATTTTAAAGTTGGTGTCTTCTGATGAAATGTATCTGAATGTATTAGCTAACATATACCTTTGGAATTTCGGCATTTGGACTTGTATGGACTGAGATATACCGATTACAGTTTTCTGTGTTTTGCAAACCTGTTTTGGGAATTCTGGGTTAGTATTTGGCATATTTGACCTAGTTGTGTTAGGAACTGGATTGAGTGGCCTTCTACATTGTTGTAGCCCTGTTTCATAGCTTCGAAACGGTGGGTCTTACACCCTCATCCGATAACCGTAGAGAATTTTACACCATTACCGCATAATAAGGGCAAAACAGTTTTTCTATTCGGGGCCAAGACTAATGCTATTTCTAATTTCTGGTTTGCTATCATGCTTATTTATGCATATGAGACCCTATTGGGGTTGTGTTCAGCATTGTTTTATGACTCCTCGTCGAGTCTCTTTTAGGGCTTGCTTTCATTTCGGTTGTTTCCTAGTTAACTTTTGTACTTGTACCACTTTGAGCCTAGTGAACGGCTTTTGGGAAATGAGATGAATTTTGTGTGAGATGTTGGGACTGATTTGAGGATAGAATGAAGCCTTAATGGCTGGAAAAGTAAGAAATTTAGGG
The DNA here is from genome assembly GCA_036785865.1 of Coffea canephora. Taxonomy (NCBI): domain Eukaryota; kingdom Viridiplantae; phylum Streptophyta; class Magnoliopsida; order Gentianales; family Rubiaceae; genus Coffea; species Coffea canephora. The sequence goes on from CM071922.1 coordinate 20,679,315, forward strand.
GAAGTGCTGCCCGATTTTCTAGGCCGTTTGGTTCCTTTAAGTTGGGTTTACCTTTTGGTAGAATGAAAGGCTTTTGGGTTGTTTGCGCCTAGGTCTTCATGCTACCTTTTCGTTTCCAAGAAAATCATGTTTTGCACCCTTGCACTAGTATTTATTTGGCAAGGCGTACGACGTGTAGTCGAGCCTCACATGTGCATTCTGTTTACTCGATTCTGGAAGTAAAACCTTCAATTGGTTTATTTTGATTATTTTAGGGTTTCTTGGCGATTAAGGCCAATCTGAAGTGAAAACTTTTGAAGTTGAGCTGGTGAGTGTACCACTCCCCTCCATTGCTGTTTAACTTGATTTCTGCTCTGTAATTTGTTTAATTTGTTTGAGACGAGGGTGTACTTTATCACACTCGTTCTCTTGTCTGTCCATATGCCAATTTTGAGTGCCTATCTGAATCTGCTATCTGAATCTGCTATTCTGTATCTGTATCTGAATCTGTTATCTGTGTCTGCATCTGTTCGGATTTCTATGACCTATGAGCTCAATCCTGTGGCTAAGTTATTCGAGTCGGGCCGGCAAGGGCCTGGACGATTAGATAACGAACCACGGTAGTCTGTTCGGGGATTTTTGGGTATTGAGACCCTTGATTCCGGTATGCTCGAGTATTACCATTTCTGTTCGGTTACGGTGAGCGGGCCCGGTAAAGGGGTGTTTGGTGGACGGAATTCGGAGTAAAGAGGGGTCTACGGACGCATTGGTTCTATATACGTTGACGGAGAGTCAACCGGTTTGGATCAAGTACTGCGCTGGAAATTTGGCTCCTGAGAGCCACCCGTATCCTTCTGATTTGAATCATTGGTTTCTGTGCTTTACATCTGACATGTGTATCTGATTTGTTAAATGTGAAATGCTATGATTTTAATGCTATTTGTTTGGTACCTCATTGAGCGCAAGCTCACCCCTTTCCGTTCCTTTTGTTTTCCTTACAGGAAAATAAACCCCTTTTGGTCTGGATTTGACAAATGGCTGCCAAATTGAGCTAGTCGAACATATCTTTTGTATAGTTCATGTATTAAAACCCTAAGTGTACTTTTGGGGGCGTTTTCTCTTTTGATTTGGCAAACCATGTGTATATATTAACTTTTGAAAACTTTTGTATGTCATTTTGATTTGTAAACGCTAAAGTTCAGATGTGAATGGTTGTTAGCTATTTCGGTTGGGTTCTGACGGGTCGGTTACTATTCATGGCCGACTCCGGATTTCATTTCATTTTATCTTGGGTTGTTTTACTATTTTGATTTGTTTACGCGAGTTTGTAAGTTCCAGATTGAAGCGGATAGCTCTAATCTGATCCGTAGTCCTGGCGAGAGCTGGGCAGGCAGTCCGCTAACCCCTTTGGTTCGCCTTAGGGGAAAGTGGGACTGTTACAATCTGCTTGTTTCTCAGGTCCTTCACCTTCCGATCCAATATTTGAACAGGTCGTTCTTCATAGGTTAATGACTCGTCAAGTTCAACATCTTCAGGTGGCAAAATGTGAGTCGGATCCGGATGGTATTTCTTAAGCAAAGAAATATGGAAAACATCATGGATCCTAGACAAATTAGCTGGTAGCTCAAGTCGATAAGCCACATTTCCTATTCGCTGGAGTACATTGAAAGGTCCTATATATCGTGGTTGCAACTTTTTCCTTTTTCCTGATCTAATCTTTCCTTTCAATGGTGTAATCCGAAGAAACACTGTCGCGCCCCACTTTTGATGATGATGTGAAAGTGTAGTGTGTGAAATGTGAATGTGTGTGAAAGTGACAAAATAAAAGGCCGTGGGATTGTGAAATGCGACGATTTGGCCAAATAAAGTTCAAAAAGGGTTTTTGGGATAAAAATGGAGTCGCCACTTGGTATAGAGTTAAGGTGTACCAAGTCACCCAAAAATGATTTTTGTTTTTTGAACGAAAAAGTAAATAAAACCCTTTTTAAAACTTTTAGGTCTACGTAACCAAAGAAAGGGATCGGGGGTCACATTTGGTACGGGAGAAGGCAAAGGCGGAGCCTAAGGCACTCCCTTACCCTAGCCAAAGCTAGTTGCGTGACTTAGCCTCACGATTCCTAATTTTTCTACCCAAGGTATGTATCGCATGTCGGATATGACTAGATGGATGCAAAACCTAGACCTAGGGGGACATCGGGGGAAAATTTCTCTTCAAAACTTGAGTGGTGCCAATCACATTAGTTGTGATGCCCAATAATGATCCTTTGGAGAGGTCACGTACAATCCTAAATGACGTAAAAATGAGTGGAATGCATGCCATGTGAAAATGCGAGTTTGTGTGAAGTGAAAAAATGATAGAAAACAATAGTGGATAAGTGGAAGTGTGCAAATGGATTTACAAGGTAAGGTGAGTAAAAATGATAATGTGAAAATAACATAAAGTGCATGTGTGCGAGTGATATTGTATAAAGTGTGAGTAGTTGAGTGGAAATGCGCAAAATTAAAGTAGTGTGAAGTGAGAATGTGGAAAAAGGGTTAGAATATAAAGTAGAAATGTATGTGATAGCGAATGAGTAAAATGCATGAACCCTATAGGAATACATCAAGACGGGAACGGGGAGTCCTAACTTTGTGACTTCAATTTTCCCTTTGATTAGAAAGGAAAACTAGCGTGCTAAGGCTATTTTGTAGCCAAACTCGCTCGTTTCCCTTATCGAAAGGGGACTCGTCAAGCAAATGTACCCTATAACTAGCATGAGAATGCAAAAAGCCTAGAATGAGGGGAAAAGGATTGGAAGAGCATGCCAAATGATAAAAACTAAGAAAAATGCATGAAATGTAGTGAACATGCAAATATGCACTAACAAAAGGGGGACGGCCTATTGGGTCCTGTGACACCCCAACTTTTAAGATGCTATTGTTTTACGGTTTCTTTAGTTCATTTTATTTTAAAACATTATTTTGTTTCAGGGAAAATACTAAAATTATTTCTTTGGATTTGATTTAAAACCTTATTTTGTTTTAAAAGACTAGAAACCCTAAAATTTTAATCAAAAACTCTAGTTTACTTGTGACTATGTTTAAATCCCTCATATTTGACTCAAAACCCTAATTTTATTCTATGGAATTGTAAAATTCATCACACTTTTCTTAAAATTCCTTTTATTTGGAAATTATTCATTTAATATGATCCTCCTACTCAAGTACTCCACAATAAATGCAAATGAACCTAGAAAGTAGGGTTTCACTCTTCATTTTCAAGATTGGAGCAAATTAGGGTTTTCGCGATTTTTCGCCGGATGATTTTTCGGTACGGAGCAAGGATCAAATTTGGTGTTTAAGAGTGACTTTTGGGTGAGAAATAATATGTGATTAGATGCAATAATAAAAAGTTAGTGAATAGGAAGAAAAACCCTAGTACGGGTGATTTAAGGAAAATCGGCTCGAACCGACGGGTACCGTTTGTTACCGGGTAAATACACCATTTGACCCATACTTTATTACCTTAATCTTCTTATTTTATTACAGCTAATTAACCCTCAAAATATCTCATACATCAGCTACAATTGTTGACTTTAAATACCAAGAGAGAGAAGGGAAAAAAATGAATGGAATTGGTGGCGACAAGTGGCGGTATTTCATTGGATGGTTGACTAACTAATTTACACCATATTTATCACCAAAAACCAACCTATTTCCTCCATTATTTCTGCATATCATCCGTGAGTTGAGGGAGGAAAAATAAGAGAAGAGGAAACTTCAATCAATCTTGGTTTGAGCTTGAATGAGTGAAAACAAGAAAAACTAAACCGATTAATCATTAGTTTGGAAGCTTGGGAAGCTTAAGGAGCTAAATTTTGCCAAGGGAAGTGAAGGATAACTCTTGAAAGCTCTTGTCTTGAGGTATAATGGCTGACCAACTTTTCTTTTCCCTTAACCATGTTTGAGTTGTGTAGTAGCAAGTAATTTTGCTTGTTATGCTTATATCAAGTGGATTTGGATGATTGGGGTTGATGTATTTAAGTCAGGGTTTGAATAATTTCTTTCTCATATTTGTTGTATGGATGGTATATGATTTATATAAGCATGTATAGGATGTAGTAGGGGTGTTTCAAGTTCAATTTGTGAGGATTAGCACTTATATGCTTGGAATCCAGATTTCTGAAATTCTAGGTTCCAGTTATGCCCGTTTCTGTTTGACAATGTTAGAGGCCGAATTGGCCTTAGTACAAAACATGAACATTGTAGAGAATAACATTTTATAGTTTCCTACAAAATTTCAGCTCAATCGGAGCAACGTAGCTTGAGAAAGGACTGAAATACCCTTGCTGCCCTGTTTTTGTCCGAACTTGGTAATCAGCTTTGGTAATTGGCTACTTTGGTTGGGAATACTTTGGATTTGATTGTTGAGGTCTTCTGATGAATTGTACCCATGTATCTTAGCTTTCGGATGGTTTTGGAATCACCTAAATTGGATTTTTGTAGCCTGACTTATGATGTGTGACCCAGAATGTGGTTTGTGAACCTGTTTTTGCGATTCTGGTGTAGTATATTGCATTTTGACCTAGTTACACTCGAAATTGGACTGAGTGGCCTTCTTCAACATTGTATACTCTTAAGGCCTGAATATTCCTATAAAATTTCAGGTCAAACGGATTAGTGTATCATGAGTTATAGATGAAATACTCAAGCCTGTTTTGAACATCAGGTTTTGTACGTTTTTAGTTTAGCTTCTGCCCGTGACTTTTTCGGTTTTGATACCTTATGATCTGGGTGGTGACTCCTTCATAAGAAATGTAGATCTTGGTTTTGGTTTCGAAATGGTATAGAGTGCGTCAAAATCCGAGTTCCGTAGCTTCCGTTATGACCCAAACAAGATCAATCGTTAGAACTGCCTTTGAATCTGGACAGTTCTGACGGGTACTTTGGCACTCAAATTTCGTTCTGTTCTGAGTGGATTCGGGTCTTGGCCAAAATATCAAAGTTTTAGCCTTATGTCTCAGCTTTCTAATGCCTATGGAATTTCCTGATTTGGATTTGTGAGCTGGGAGTTATAGTCCAGCAAACATACCCTGTCCGTTACTTTGGAGTGCGAATTCCTGGAACGGTTTTCTGCACTTTCGACCCATCTCTGTTCAAATCCGGAGTTAGGGGTCTTCATGAAAGTTATAGAATTTTCTCTTAGCTTCACAACAGTACCTCATGTACCTTGATTCGACACTCATACCCTCGATCGTGTTCAAAACAGTTTTGACGGTAAAACGGCTAGGCCGCCATTCCCGTTTCCGTATGTCATTTCTGCACTTGCATGTGCCAATTTTGTCATTTTGCTTGTTTTAGGCATATTAGTAGCCATTTGTGATACTATGTGACGCAATCTTCTATTTCAGACAGTGGTGAGCTAGGTGGAGCCGGTGTGGCCTACTAGCTACTCTTCGCGACGCGAATTTCGTCCTTTTGTTATCATTGTTCGTTGTGTAAGTATTCAGGCCGCTCTTACGTGTTAGTTGTTTATGTGTTTCGATATGTATGAAAAGGGTACCTAGGCGAGGGTGTACTTTATCGTACTCGACCTAAACCCTAGTTTGCGCACACATTTGTACATGACATGTATGTAAATCATTTTGGAACTAAACCCCTTGAGCTTGTGGCTCGGGGTGACTTTTGAATAAATTTTGTGAAGTTTGTGAGTTTGGGGCCCGATCTCATGACCTAGATGGACTATTCGAGGTGGTTAGGGCTTGGTCGAAGTCAATCTAACCTGGTTTGAGGTCACCAAGTTTGTGAATCCGGTTCACCGATTATGTGGACCAAGTTTGTGACCCGAGCTTATGAACCAAGCTCAATTTCGTTCGCTCGAGCAAGTTTGTGAGGTGTCTGGCCAGAGAGGGTGATAAGGTGTACGGTGGGAGTACAAGTGAAGTTCTACGGACCATTAATTGTAGTCGACGGAGTGTCGGCAGGAGATCATACATGGCACATGAATTGGTTTTGGAGCCACCTGTATCCTTATCATGTGATGTTACTTTTCTGCTTTTGCTTTACTCTTACTGTGTAACTATTGTTACGTGAAATTTACGCTTTTGCCCTGTTTACTTACTAAGCATATAGCTTACCCCGTTCCATTTTTTTTCCTTAGCAGGGGGCCGACGCGGGGATCACTCGGGAAGGTGGTTAGATTTTGAGCTATAGAATACTTGAATTTGTATTTGTTAAAAGTTGACGAGTAAGATGTATATAGTTGGCGTGGTGGTTGTAGTTATCAGTTTTTCTAGGTTTTACTTTCTGGTACTTGTGATATGTAATTCTTGGAGAATTGAATGTAATATTAGAGATTTATCTTATACTTCATTGGAGGACTGTAGTGAGTGAGTGAGTCCCGGCGAGAGCTGGGTAGGCGACCCGTCGAACCCTTTGGTACGCCTTAGGGGGAGGTGGGGCCGTCACAGGTCCAGCGTTGGACTAGCCCATTCTATGAATTCCTACTAGCGTTGGACTAGTGGAAACGTACATTCATCCATCACATTCATTCATGGCTATGGAAAGCGAGTAGACATGCCAAACACTCGTAGACACGTAGCACATAACACTTAGCATGCTCGACTAGATGCAAAAGCCTAATAATGCAAATTAACACATAGCCACAAAAGCAAGCAATCAAACTAATGGACCTATTACATTTGCTAGCTAGGCACACGTCTTCAATAGGTCTTCATCAAGTGCTTTCCAAGCCCTATCTATTACAAGCCAAGAGGTGTATGTAGACACCAAATTTTTGACTTTATTATTAGTTTTATTTATATTTATTTTAGTTTGGTTTTACTAATCTCATTTTTAGACATTTTAGCATAAAAGGAAAAAAGGGGAAAAATCATGAAAAAGAGGGAAAAAGAAAAATCATGAAACAAAAGGAAAAATGGAAAGTTGCATTTTATTGTTTTTAGTTTGATTATTTTTATCCAATGTTATTTAAGTTGTTTTGTTATATTTTTATTGTTATTATTATCATTTTGTTTAATTAATTAATTTGTTTAAAAAAAAAATGTCGCGGCATGCACGCTGTAATTTTTTGCAGCGTTCAAAGGACACTCACAGAAGATCATCGGAGGGTTGATGTGAAGGCAAGGGCGAGCCCTTCATCCTCACCATTGGGGTGAGGGTTTAGGAATCTTGGAGTTCCATATAAAAGGGATGAGAAAAGAGCAGCCGCAGGAGGTTGGGTAGAGAGTGACGGCTTATTGAAGGAACGGCGGAAAAAGAACTAAAAAGGCTACTAGAGTTTCTGGGGAGCGAGGGAGAGGTTCAGGCACAGCAGAAAAGAAAACCAGAAAGAGGGAGTGTAACGGGAAATCGAAACACAGCAAAAGGGGTTCTTTTAGAGAGTGGATGGCTAAGCAAAAACTGAAGAGAGAAAAGGAAGTTTGACGGCAAAAGGAAAAAACAGCGGGGAAAAGTTACGGGGGTTTGGAGGGAGAACCGATAAAGAGTAAAGATCTGGTGGCTGAGTGAAAGGACTGCTGAGTGAGAGTAGGGAATAGAAATCTAAGAATTGAGACGGCGGAAGAAAGAAACCAAAGAGAAGGTGACGGTTGAACAAATCAGAGAAGAGAACGATCGGACAAAGGAAGCAGAGCATCCCAGTGACGATGGAAAACCAAAAAACCAGCAAAGGAAACTACCAGAGCAAGAGGAAAGACCGAAGCTTTCACTTTCTCTCCATCAATCAAAAAAAGAAAGAATTTCAGGTATCTTCCTAAAACTGGTTTCCTTAGCCTCCCCAATTTTAGCCTTTCCAATTTCTTTCGTGACTGAGTTGGAATCTTGCCTTTGGTTTTCTGTTTTGTTGTCTTTTGTCGTTGTCTTTACCTGCTTCAATCTGGCCTGTGGAGTGTGTATCTCCAAATTTTGTTAGGCAGTGAGTTTGAACTCTAGAGTTTTGTGGGTTTGTTGATTCATTGGGTTTATTACATCGGATAAAAGCTGCTGAAAATAGCCAAAGTTTGCATCTTTTGCTTCTGGATTTTCTGGGGGGAGGAAGGCAGGGATTGAACTTATGATTTCGCTGTTTAATCTAAAGTAGATTGGGTTGAAGTTCTGGGACATTGAGTAAGGCATTTCCAGGTTTCCTTGGGTCATGTAAATGTTTGTAAACATGTTGGATTTGCAAAGAAAAAGCTGCAGAAATTCTTGTTGTTCTTCAAAATCAAAATGTTTTCAGATCATGTCGTTCCATTTTGTTGTTTGAAAGCTGGTTAGATATTCCCCCTACATTTGTTTCAAGTCTTTGTATGTTAGGTGTGAATGATGGAAAATGCGTTGAGTTGTTTTCATGAATGCTTTCTCGGCTGAGTGGGTAAGAAAATTGCAGCAGCTTTTGAACGTCAAATGTTTGCATGCTTTTCCAGATTTTTACATAATATTTTGCTAAGTTTCTTAGCCTGTTCATATGCTGAAGTTTTTGATTTAATTGCTTTGTTTAGAGCTGTGATGTTGGAGCTGAAAATATGTAATCAAAGTCGTGTGTTCGAATTGGAAAACTTGAATTATGAAAATGCAGCAAGCCTGCACTTTCGGTTGGCTGAAGTTTTTTTTTGCATTGTTGAAGTGTGTGATTTGTTGGCCATGTGATTGGAATATCATGTGTATGCATGCATTGAGGAAGAGCCATGTTTTGTAGCAGAGTTCAGTTGCATGTTTGGGGGATGAAATGCTTAAATTATGTTTGAATGCTTGCTGGAAGCATAGACAATCAGGTTACATAACCATCTTTGCATGAATGTTTTGTCCAGATTTCCTTTGCATCAGTTCCTTTGCTGTTTCTTGCTTGTTTGGAGTTTCAATTTACGTAGTCTGTTTGTTTAGCTTAAGGTTGTGATGATAGTTTGAAAACTATCCAATCAAAGTTGTGCTCCAAAATCTGGTTTTTGAACAAACGTAAATGCAGCAGGTTTTGTTGTATTAGTTTCATCCGTAAGCTTGCATGAAGCATTTCCAAAGTTTGCATGATTTTCTTCTATGTCTTTGTTTGTTTGATGCCCATTTTATGCTTGGTTGTCTAGTTTAAAGTTTTGGAGGTTTAGATCAAGAAAGTTCTAGTTAAGGAATATGGTTGAACTTGAATTTGGTGTTTCAAGATGAAAAATGCATCAGGAAATCCTTCTACGTGATTGCATGGGTTTTGCATGAAAATACTTTTGAATTTTGCACATTGATCCTTCAAGTTTCCCCTTATCTTGCTGTGGCCCAATTATGTTTAATTATTGGCAATTAGGTCCTAAGGTAGTTGCAATTTGAATCGTTATCTGGCCTTTTATTATTTTTGGGACCTTTGAAGTTAGTAAATGTTTCGATTGGACCCGAATATTTGAATAATGCTTGCAATTAGGTCCTTTGTGGTATTTCTTATTTTTTTATGCATTGTTTGATTTCATTAAAGTGGCAATTAGAAGGGACTCGGTGATTTTGTTTATATTTTACCTTTAAATTGGTGCATTAATCCTTTGCTTTGAATGGTTTTAGCCCGAGTTATCCCGTCATTTGGTGATTTTAGCCAAAATTAAGTTTTGTCCACTTTATTAGCACCACAAAAGGGGGAGGTATAATCTCTTTTATCTTTTTTCCGTCACTTCTATGTGAACCAACGTGCTAAGTGAATTGCATGTCTATTTGCTTCCTTTGCTTTTCATTAATCTCTTTCATTTATTTCATTTACTTTTGCCTTTAATTAAGTTATTCTTTTATGGGGTATGTGTACACCTCTTGGCTTGTAATAGATAGGGCTTGGAGGAGCATTCGATGAAGATCTGTTGAAGACATGTGCCTAGCTAGCAAATGTAATAGTTAGGGCCTTAATTACCTTATGTGTCTTGCATGTCTATGTGCTATATGTTTAATCGCATTCTTAGGTTTTGGCATCTAGATATGCATGCTAAGTGTTATGTGCTATGTGATTGACATGTCTACTCGCTTTCCATATCCTTGAATGAATGTGATGGATGAATGTACGTTTCCGCTAGTCCAACGCTAGTCGGAATTCATAGAATGGGTTAGTCCAACGCTAGACCCTTAGGGATTTCTCCTCGTTAGTACATGTTTGCATGTTCATTACATGTCATGCATTCTTTTTAAGTTTTATCATTTTGCATGCCCCTCGAACCCCTTTTCCCTCCATTTTAGGATTTTTGCATTTCATGCTAGTTATAGGGTTCATTTACTTGAGAGTCCCCTTAAATATGGGATATAGACGAGTGTGGCTTTTTCTAAACCTTAGCACGCTTGTATTCCCTCTATAAAAGGGCAAATTGAGTCACGATTTAGGTCTCCCCGTACCCAATATGCATGAATTCCCTAGGCTCATGCATTTTTAAATCCACTCTACCATTTTATACCCTCATCACACTTTCATTTTTCCTCCCATTTTGCACACGTGCACCTTTATGTTTCTTCACTTGCACACGAACACTTTTATCACCACTTGCACACATGCACTTCATATTATCATTTCACATACCGTACCTTGCCCACTCACGTGCACATTTTCATTTACATATTTATTGTCTTTTATTACTTTTTCAAACTCATGTCCTCACATTGCATACATACATTCCATTCATTTGCATCCCACTCGCATTATTCGTGACTTCTTTAAAGGATTGTTATTGGGCTTCACAATTAATGTGATTGCCACCACTCAACCTTTGAAGAGAAATTTCCCCCAATACCCCTAGGTCTAGGGTTTGCATTCATGTAGTGCATCCAAATGTAATAAATTCTTTGGTTAAAACAAGAAAATCTTTGATTAAATCATGCAACTAGCCTTGGCTAGGTCAAAGGGGTGCCTTGGATTTTATCCTTGCCTTCCCCTTTGTCAAATGTGACTCCCGAACCTTTTTCTTTGGTTTACGTGGACTAGGAGTCGTTTAAAAGGGGTTTCTTACTACGTTTTCCTATTTTTTCTTTAAAAATTCATTTTTTTTGGTGACTTGGTACACCTTAACTCATTACCAAGTGGCGACTCCAATTTTTATTTCAAAACCCTTTTTAAACTATAATTTTGGGTCAAATCGTCGCATTCTCAACCCCCCATTTAGACCCATTTTTTCTTTTAAATCACAATTCATTTTCCAATCACAAAAAATATATTTTTTAAACTATTTATTTATTTATTCAAAAATGGGGCGCGACAGTTGGCGACTCCATTGGGGAGATTCGAGAGTCCGAGCAAATTTGATTTAATCAACCTTTTTCTTCTTTTAACCTTTTCATATAGCACACATTTGGGTGTTTTAGGGTTGCATTTTTTTTCCTTTTTTAGGATTTTGCATTCCACGCGTATCCAACTACTCCCTCACTCGCGAATGTATGATTGGTTGATTGGATGTATGTTTACTTGCTTATTTCGAGCTTGCATTGCATTTAGGGGAGGTGTGTCACCCTAGAGCCTCGCGTTGGTTCTTGATCCCTCCCCTCCAAACGAGCACTAGCATACGAGCATACGCTTTATTTTTTATCCCTTCATTTATTTTTCTTTTAGTGGCTTGTCACGCCACTCCACCCTACTAGGATTAGGCGACCCACTTGGACATGTGATCACGACACGATGTGTGTGTAGCATGATCCAATGGGTCACTCAATCTTCCGCTTTAAGCTATGGGTTGATAGCCTTTAGCTTTTAGTCGAAGGTTGAGGATTTTGATAGATTCACTCAAACACGTAGCCGCGACACGATGTGTGCGTAGCGGTGTTTGGGGAATCGCTTGAGCCACCGACAAGGAACCTTGGGAATGATGACCTTTGGTTTCCAAGTCTGAAGGCTCGGGGACCTATTGAGCTTATCGAGTCTAGATGCATTAGCGAACCCCAACCTCATGCATCCATATTAGAATTGCCTAGGGTAGAGTCGACCTTACCCTAAATTAGGAAACACTATTTCACGAGGGGAGGGGTCCCAACCCTTTTCCCTTATCTGTCTTTGTTGCTTAATTGTCCAATGTGTTATGTGATTACGTGTTGAACTCACGTTTCCTTGTCTCTTGTCTTTTACATTCACAAACCCTAGTAAATAAGAGGTCTGGCATGACTTTCTTTTAGAACCTACCCTTGTAGATAGGCTATTGCACGTTTAAAGATTTTGGTATATTGCATTCATAGATTAATGATTGCATATCATTCTAGGCCTACCCTGGCAGATAAAGGGTTCCTTAGGTCACGTTTCATTTCGAATTGCATTTTTTCCTGCTTTAATAACTGGCATCATGCATTAAACCCTAGAAAGGGAATGCCATTTAGGGGATCCCATATTAGGAATAAGCCGCCTTGTGTCTCGGATACTTAATCCAAAGAGACTTGCACATTTACATTTTGTACCATCAAAAGGGGTAGTGCACAAGGTAAGGTAGGATCCGATCATTTTCATGGAGTGATCTTTGAATATGAGCATCTAATAATCACTTTTTGGCCATTTTATCAAAAATTGGTAAAAAATCCCTTGCGTAAAGGACATTAATTTGAAGAAATTCACAAATAATTCCTCCTATTGAGACGATAAATAAATTGAGGCCAAAATTTGATTTTAGAAGGCTCATAGACTAATTTTTTGAAACCATCAATGGCCGGACGATTCAATCGATCCATTTTGTTAATTCATAATCAATTTTGAATAAACCATTCATTTGACCAATTTACCCTTTTTAGGGTCACCTGGTCGATTTTGAATAAATCGTCAATTCATTTGACCAATTTACCCTTTTTAGGGTTATCCGATCAAGTTTTGAATAAATCATCAATTCATTTGACCAATTTACCCTTTTTAGGGTCATCCGGTCGATTTTTGAATAAATCATTAATTCAATTTCATTCGTTTGGCCAATTTACCCATTTTTAAAGCAGCCGAGCCGATTTTGAATAAATCAAATCTCGCTCAATCTATTTGAGCAATTTATCCTTCTAGGGCGATCTGGTCAATTTTGAATAAATTTTCGATTTTCATTCAATTCATTTGACCAATTTTATTTTTTAGGATGATCTGGTCCATTTTGAATAAATTTCTCAATTTCATTCGATCAAGTTCCTTCTTTAGGATGATTCGGTCAATTTCGAGTAAGTTTTTAAATTTCACTCAATTCGTTTGACCCGTTTCCCTTTTTAAGGTAATCCGGTCGTTTTTTTTATAAATGGTCAATTCCATTCAACCCATTTGATCAACTAGGGTTTCAATGCCGAATTTCAAATTGGGAAACCTTGTAAATTTTGAGAAAACCGTCCATTTCATCCAGCTATTTGATTAGTTAGGGTTTTGACCAGTGATTCACTGAGAAATCTAGTCAACGAATTCAAATTTTTTCGATAGGAAGTTCGTTAAGGTCAAACCCATGCGTTTTTTGCAAAAATCTTGTATTGATCAGAAGTGATCAATCCATTCGGACGTGGACCTCATTTTGCAAAAAATTACTTTCACTCAATGAGTTGATCCGATCCATCAGGTATGGTATGGTGGCTACCCTAGAGGATTGCATTTTCATGCTAGGCCTACCCTTGACACGAAAAGGGTTCCCCCATAGGACATACACTAGCCTTTACGTGTCTCACGCCTCGCTCGTACTCCTGTAAGGAAAACAAAACTAACGGGGTGAGCCAAAGCTCAGTGAAGTTCCAAATATCAAATTGGTCAACAACCCAAGTGATAGCATAGTAATAGTAAAATATCGAGCAAACAAGTCAAATCAGAGAAATATTACTTCAGCTAGTCAAGAAATATCAAGTTCACGTTCACATATAAGGATACAGTAACTCATCTCTCGGTTCCATTCCAGCTTGATCGGTCGGTAGTTGACACTCCGTCAACTTTCAAGTCATAACTAGTCCAAAAATAATACCCCACTTCACGCCAGTCTCCGTCCACCAATCAACCCCCGTTTCCGGGCCCGCACGCCACATGAGACACGGGTGGTAATACTCGAGTATACCGTTCTGCCGAGGAGATACACTCCACTCGACATTACTAGTTACCTGGGGTTCGTTATCTAATCGACCAGGCCCTTGCCGGCTCGACTCGATTAACTAGCCTCAGGGCTTCTGGAATTCCAGACAAGATGAAATTTGTATGCAAGTATATCATTTCAAGTGAAATCACGGAATAATATCAAGTTTGATTAGGGCAAGTGCGATAAAGTACACTCTTGCCCTAAAATTTCATGTATTTAACATATAGTCACATTGATCACGTATCAAATACAAGTATCAAGTGCAATTCGATATGTGAAAGTACTCACCAAAACAAGTATAGTGTTTTTAGTGGTCTCGTCCAGATGATACTCCTAGTTTGGAGTCCAGATCTGCGATAAGAAGTTGCTTAAGAACTTGGAAAATCATGTAAGGTTCGAAACTTAGACGTTTCGTTCAATAATAATCAAGAAATAGAAATTCGTTTGGAAAATATCCGTAGATCACTCGCTCACTTTTCAAATGGTAAACTTTGGTATCAATTATACTTGGAAATAGCTTTTAAGTCGAAAGTGCAAGGAAAACAGATTTATAGTGATTAATACCACCTTCCCTAGGGGTACAAGTTTGGCTAGGTTCTAATGTATAACCCTCGATAACCAGAGTAGCAAAAGTCCTAGATGGTTCAAGTAATATTCGTTTGTCAACCTTACCCAAGTCGTAAGTGTATCTCTCTAGTCTTCGAACGTGAATTTGGGCAGCATGCCCTTTGTGTTTACCTAATTTTCCAGCCACTTTGGCTTCATTATTTTTCTCATTCAACCCCAAAAGTACACACACAACAATCTAACTTCAATAGCCGTCCAAAAGGCTCAAGATAACATAAGGACAACAATCATACTAGTAACAAGTGCGGAAATGATATTAAACAAAAACAGATTTGATGGGTTTTTACGGAAATGACACAACCGATACTACGCTTATTGGATTGGTGTAAAACTTATACCATTTCGAAGCTAAGAATTAGGGCTACGATGTTCATGAAGATCACTTGGTCCAATTTCCAGTGTAACCTGGTCAAATTCCCAATTTACAGAACCAACTTCCAACTATACGGCTAATTAACCGCACTGTACTAGAATGGTCATATCTCAGGCTACCAAGGTCCGTTTAAGGTGTTCTTGGAGGTGTTTAAAAGCTAAGACAGAGTAATAAAACTTTCATGTTTTGGAAAATGACTAAATCTGAACGGATCATAGTGAATAAATGCAATCATAAAGACAGAACTGTCCACGCGTAACACCGGAATTTAACCTAGGGCAGTGAGGGTATTTTAGTCTTTTCACAGGATACGTTGCTCCGATTGAGATGAAATTTTGTAGGAACCTATAAAATACCATTATCTACAACTTTCATGTTTTATCACAAGCCTAATTAGGCCTCTAACTATGAGTACTAAAACTGGGCAGAATGTAAACATAAAATTCCAGAAATCTGGAGTTTTTGGGATGTCATGACAATCTATTTATTTCCTTGCTTCCAACACTACCAAAGCCCCTTATATAACCTTATATACAACATATACTAACTATACAACAAGTTTAGGCAGAAATTTATGAAACCCTAACTTGCATATATCATCCAAAATCATCACAACAACTTGCATATCTTGTAATCAAGCCAAAACATGAACTAGATAACATCTTAAACCAAAATTTAAAAGAACAAGAACCATGATCAGATCTTATACCTCAAAGACAAAGCTTGGAAGAGTGATACTCCACCTCCTTTGGAAATTTTTAGTTCCCCTAGCTTCCCAACTCACAACTCACTCTTTAATCGGTTTAGAAGTTTAATTTCTCATTTGGATGTCTAAAATCAAGAAGAAGGAAGTTGTTTCTTGCTCTCTCTTTCTCTCCTCTCTTGTTCGGCCAAGGAGCAGAAATAATGAAGGAAAAGGAGCAAAAATTGGGGGATAAGAAGGAAGACCATCTCTTGGTCAAGAAACCCTTAGGTGGCGACACTTGGCGCCACCACCTCCTCTCATTTTTCTCTTTCTTTTCCTTGCTATTTCTAACCCTAAGTTTCAGTCAAACTAGCTGGCAAATGAGAAGATATTTTGCTCAAGTATTAATGAGCTTGTATGGTAAGAAAGTGGTGGTCAAGTGGCGTGTTCATTCGGTAGTGCGCGGTACCCGTCGGTTCGCGCTGTTTTTCCTAAAACCACACGTACTAGGGTTTTTACTTCCTATTCACTAACCTTATATCATTGCTCCTAATCACATATTTTTTGTCACTTAAAAGTCACTTTCAATCACCAAATTTGATCCTTGCTCAGTACCGAAAATTCATCCGGCGAAAAATCGCGAAAACCCTAATTTTACTCCAATCTTGAAACCAAAAGTGAAACCCTACTTTCTAGATTTTTTTACACTCATTGTGGAATGATTGGGTAGTAGGGCTTTAATAATTAATAATTTCCAAATAAAAGGCATTTTTGAGAAAAAATATAAAGAATTTGCGAGTCCTCACAACCACAACTTCTTATATAAGTTTAGATACAACATATACCACACCTACAACAAGTATAAGAAGGAAATCAGTCAAACCCTAGCTTACATGAATCACCCCAAAATCATCACAACAACTTGTATAGCTACTAATCTAACCAAAACATGAGCTATATAACATCTTAAACAAAAATAAAAGAACCAAAGCCATGTGTCAGACCTTAAACCTCAACAAAAGGGCTTGCAAGAGTAACACTTCACCTCCTCTTGAAATTTTTGGTTCCCTTAGCTTCCCAAGTTCACAACTCACAAGTTAATCGGTTTAGAATCTTGTTTCTTTCACTCAAATGGTGCAAATCAAGATGAAAGAAGGTTGTTTCTCTTGCTCTCTCTTTCTCTCTCTCTTGTCTCAGCCAAACCAGAAAAAAAATGAGGAAGAATGAGCTAATTTGCAAGATAAGAAGGTAAGAAAATTAAGTTTAGTCAAAGCCACAAATTGCCAACACTTGGCACTACCAATTTCCACTCATTTTTTTTTGTTCTTTTCCTTGCAAATTTGGTCCACAATTTCGGTTGGAATGAGAGGATATTTAGGGCTTATTTTGCTCAATTAATAATGAGGAAATTAAGGTAATAAAGTAGTGGTCAAGTGGTGTACTCAATCGGTAGCGAACGGTGCACGTCAGTTCAGACCGTTTTTCCTTAGTTCGTGTGTACTAGGGTTTTAATGTATGATTCACTTACCTATCATTAGCACTTCTAATCACACATTTAATATCATCTAAAACTCACTCTTAATCACTAAATTTAGTGCACACATCTCACCAAGTGATCACACGGTCAAAATACGCAAAAGTCCTAATTTACCCGAACTAAGAACCAAAAGGGAAAACCCTTGATTCTATAGTTGATTTCAGTTACTGAGGGTGTGAATGAGTAGTAAACCTATTATAAAGGAATAAATACCAAATAAAAAGGAATTTGAAGAAAAATATGAGGGATTTTACAATTCCAATGATTAAAATTAGGGTTTCAATTAAAATATGAGAGATTTAAGAAAACCGGTTAGTCACAAGTAAACTAGGGTTTTTGATTAAAATTTTAGGGTTTCTAGTCTTTTGAAACAAAATAAGGTTTTAAATCAAACCCAAAGAAATAAACTTTAGTATCATCTTTACAAACAACCTCCTAATATTCGGGGTATCACAATCTCCCCTCCTTAAAAGAATTTCGTCCTCGAAATTCATACATGCACTCTTAAATAACGTAGGGTATTTTCTTGTATATCCTTTTCTAGCTCTCAGGTCTCATGGTAGCCAAAATTTAGCGTAACAACAGAAATCACGAATCGTACCTTCTACTATCTCCGATGGTTCAGGTAATGCCTGTTGGTCCAGGGCGTACACTCTAGCTGGCACTCTTGGCTTAGTCCTTCCTACATTTGTTTGTTCAGGGTTTAGGTGTGATCTACGGGGACAAGTTGCATGCTGGTGCTCGCCACTACCACACCATAAACATTTTCCTGCCTTTCGCCAACAATCATTCTCCATATGATTGGCCTTCCCACAGTACCTACAAGATACTCGAGTTTGACCTTCTTGTGAGGCACCTCTTGCTTGCTCCCTGCCACGCGAGGCTCCTCTTGGAGTAATTTCCTTAGTTGTCCCTGAAATTTTCTCGCCACCGTCTCCTTGACCCATCTTAAAGAGTGGCATATCTAAATCACCTTGTCCTTGTCTTTGACTTCCACCAGGTGCACCTCTCCTTTTTGCATGAAAAACTCTCACTTGTGCCCTAGCAATTTCTATTCGTTGGGCCTTCTCCAAAACCTCCGTAAACGTATTAGTCTGGGCCACCGCCAAGGCCTCTTGTATCTCCACATTGAGCCCTTGCACAAACCTCCGGACCTTTCTTTGCTCTGTAGCAATCAGTTCAGGAGCAAATTTGGATAGTTTCGTAAACTGGGTTTCATACTCGGATACACTTAAAGTTCCCTGTCGAAACTTAATAAAATCGTCCTCTCTTTTCTCTTGGACGATAGGTGGGAGGTATTTTTCGTTAAACTTTCGCACGAAATTCACCCACATCCATGCGGTCCCCTCTCTCTCCCACTTAGCTTGAACCACATTCCACCAAGCCCTGGCCGGACCTTCAAATTGAAAAACGACAAAGTGCACTTGTCTATCCTCCGCATAGTTCAGAGCGGCAAAGATATTGATCATGGCCTCTAGCTATCTCTCGGCTCCCTCCGGGTCTGGTCCTCCCACGAACTTAGGTGGAGAGAACTTCTGGAATCTCTCTAAGGCCCTATCTTGCCCCATATCGGGGTCCCTAGGTTGATTTACATGGACTTGACCCTGTTGTTCCACTAAACGGGCCAGAATATTAGTCATTTGTTGGATTGCAGTTGCCACTTGATCTCTCTCTACAGCCTAGGGTCCAGGTTGTGGCTCGACCATTGCACCTCTCTCATCTCTCGGTTCCCGCACCGGTTCTTGTGTTTGCCTACCCCCACGACCACGTTCTCGAGTAGTTCCCCGATCCTGACTTCTTCTACCTTCCATGCTTCGCAACTAATCAACTATAGCAATATAGCCAACTAATCAATGATAGAATATAGCCACTAAATAACTATATAAATATAAAGAGAATAAAATAAGGCTCAAATAAACCTTTCCAAATCATAAAACAGGGGTAATGCAACACAATCAATCAAAACATGTCACATAACCTAAAGGAAATTAACCCTAGGTATTGGTCAGGCACTACCCTTAATCTAAACTCGGAGCACGTGAATAATAAGGATCCCAAATCCCACGAATATCTTTAATATATTTCAAGTCCAGACTATTCGCATTCCCCGTGCCTTTACTTTTGCCATCCAAACTTATCCTAATATTACGCGAAATCTCAACTTATCGTAAAGGTATCACCCTTTGGTACTCGGGGACAAGAATCGGAAAATATGATAATTCACCTCTCAAGCTGGCCAGGCTCAAGAGCAAATCACCCGTATTAGAGATTCCTACTCAACATACATATCTAAGGTCCCCAACAATAGACAATCGTTCCACACTTAACAAGTCAATCCCCATAGTCCGAGAACCTTCTCCCGACATGAGCTCGATAGGAGCTCTTGTGACGGCCCCACCTCACCCTAGGGCGTACCAAAGAGTTCGGCGGGTCGCCAGCCCAACTCTCGCCAGGACTCACTCACTCGTATCATGTATATACATCCATAGACAATAGATGCTCAAGTAAAAGATAAGAAACTTCTACACACCAGAAGTCTTCAAAGTGTTTACCATTCAAGTACAAACATCGAATATACGAGGGTTCTCATTCCTCATACAACCAGCCCGTGCCAAGCACTAGGGCGAGAACCATTGCAAGGCCAAAGAACTAGATCAACTAGACTATACAGAACTCTCGTCCTTGCTCGCCTTCCCCTGCTAAGGAAAACAATTTACGTGGTATGAGCTAAAAAGCCCAGTGAGGTTCTATATATATAAACAAGTAATTAAACAAGGAACATTAGTCATGTAATAACATTTAATCCAGAAAACATGTCCAATATAAAGCAATGATAATACATTCATTAAAAGGATACAGGCTCACAAGGAGCTATTTGCTCGTTCGTTCGTTCCCTTGACATTTCCCCTTATTCCTCCAATGATTTGAGAATTTCCTTTTTGAGAAGTAAAACCCTCGTGCCTGCGTTCGTTCATTCATCCCTTTCCGGACGTTGGCCGGACTCCACCCATCCGGACATTGGCCGGACTCCACCCATCCGGACGTTAGCCGGACTACAAGGTAATACTCGAATACCAAATTCACCCAAGTCACCATATCGCCCGACCGAGTTCGCTTCTGGCTCGAGTCGATCGGTAACAAGGGCAAGGGCCCCGTTCAGCCAAAAAGGCTTACATTCATGCGCAACTAGTATTTCAACATTTAATCACCGAAAATTTCATATTTATTTAGGTCGAGTGCGATAAAGTACACACTCGCCTAGCAAAAGTTCATTTTAGAAATCATAGAAAATAATTAACATTTAATCAAATATTCACAAATAACCACATAGTCACAACAATCCACATAGTCATAGAAACAAAACGTATATAGAACACTCACCTATTTACGCACAACAACGTGCAAAATATCCTTCCGAATATTATCTTTAGTCACTGAGAAAACCTAAAATTAAATGAAAAGAATATTACCACTCATTTATCACAAACAATTAGGTGCAATCAAAGAAGCTCGACAAATGATGAGTAGAACGTATAAAAGACTTTAAAGTGGAACGAGGACATTTGGACCTGTGGACAAAAATAACTAGGGTTTCCTAGACCATACGTAAAACCAAACTCAAAAGGGTTATAAAATTTTCTAATGGAAACACTTGAACTAAAGACAAGTCAAAATCCAACTAGATAGACTAAGAAATACCGTTTTCGGAATCGTTTATATGGTTGAAACTTATCTCATTTTCAAGTAGATATTATAGACTAATTGTCTTAATGAAATTCATGAAAAAAAGAGGACAAAATACTCAAGAAAATCCTAAACCACCCCTCTTTATTTGGTAAGAGTAAGTAAACATTTGGAGTTTCCAATTGAAGAAGGATCATGTTTTTAAGATGGAAAAACGGTCATAGTATTATACAAGTTCAAATAGAACTTAGCTTTCGGGCGAAAATTTGGGCAGCATGCCCTTTGTGTTTACCTAATTTTCCAGCCATTTATGGCTTCATGATTTTTTCTCAGCCAATCCCAAAGTCATGTACACCACAAACTCATCATAATAGCCATTTCAGAGGCTCAAGACAATATAAGAACAAAAATTAAAGTAATAACAAGTGCGGAAATGCAATTTGACAAAAGACAGTTTTGACGGGTTCATGCATAACGGTCACAACCGGAGTTACACTTATCGGATTGGGATGAAACTTATGCCGTTTCGAAGCTAAGACACAGGGCTACAATGTTGAAGAAGGCCACTCAGTCCAGTTTACCCTGTATCTAGGTCGAATTTATCAAAATGATCCCAGATTTTCTAGTTCAAGGTTTACTGTGGTAGTCTTGATTCATCCACTCTGATCTCAGCACACATAACTCCAAATCCAGTAATTTCAAAGCCATATGAAAACTAAGACAAATGTATACAATTCTCATGAAGATGACTCAGTCAGATTTACAATGCAATCTAGTCAAATTCCCACTTTACAGATTCAAAATCCAACTAGTCGGTTAATTAACCGCACTGCATTCAAATGACCATGTCCCAGTCTTCCGAGGTCCGTTTAAGACGTTCTTGGTGGCGTTGAAAAGCTAATACAGGGTACTAAAACTTTCATGTTTTGACAATTGGCTAAATCTGAACGGAGTACAGTGATCAAACACGACCAAAGAGACTGAACTGTCCACGCGGAATTCTGGAAAGTAACCTAGATCAGTGAGGGTATTTTCGTCTTTTCACAAGCTACGTTGCTCTGATTGAGTTGAAATTTTGTGGGCAACTATAAAATACCATTCTCTACAACTTTAATGTTTTGACCTAAGGCCAATTCGGCCTCTAACATGAAGAAACAAAACCGGACAGAAAGGGGAAAGAAATTTCCAGAAATCTGGAATATTTGATTGTTAATGGAACCTTTCTTGATTTCTTGCTCCCATCATCACTACAACCACTTATCTAAGCTTAGATACAACATAGATCATCCATATAGCAAGTATAGACAGCACATACCTCAAAACAAAGCTTGCAAGAGTACCACTTCATTTCCTCTTGAAAATTTTAGCTTCCCTAGCTTCCCAAGATCACAATTCACACTTTAATCGGTTTAGAATTTGTTTCTTGCACTTGGATGGTGCAAATCAAGAAGAAATTTTGTTTTCTCTTGCTCTACCTTTCCTCTCTCTCCTAGCCCAGCTATGCAGCAGAAATTTGGGGAAGAATGAAGCTTAATTGGTCTTATAAGAAGACAAGAAGATTAGAACAAATTGTGTCCACAAGTTTAGCCAACACTTGGCTTGATTTCCACCACAAAATTTTCTCTTTCCTTTCTTGCACTTTAGCCCTTTAATTTCGGCCAAGATGTCATCATGAGAGAGGAGATATTTTGCTCCATTAGTAATAAACTTGTATGGCAAGAAAGTGGTGGTCAAGTGGTGGTTCAATCGGTAGTGCACGGTACACGTCGGTGTGACGCGTTTTCTCTTAAATCGCACGTACTAGGGTTTTTTTCTTCCAATTCACTAAATTTTTATCATTGCTTCTAATCACATATTATTTCTCACTTAAAAGTCACTCTTAAGCACCAAATTTGATCCTTACTCGGTACCGGATAATTATACTGCGGTTACACGAAAAAATCCGATTTCACATTAAATTGAAAACGAATAGGAAAACCCTAATTTCCTATGGTCATTGGCACTTTTCTAGGGTGATTGAACTATGGATAACATGAAATAATAATTTCCAAATAATTTTCAAATAAAAGGGAATTTTGAGAAATATGTAAGGAATTTGCGAGTCCTCACACTCTCTCCCCCTTAAAAGAATTTCGACCTCGAAATTCCAACTTGCATTAATCAGATCAAAAATAGCTCTCGAAAGTTGATCACGTACTAAGAATCATTTCAATCTCGCCACAAGGATCTTTTGGGTTACAATATTTTCCAGACTCAGCTAAGATGACCCTGTCCGGTCTCTCACGTCACTTCCTAGTCACTAGATGTCCGTAGATTTCTTATATTCATTTTAGTCGGACAAAGCCTGTTCATGTTCCAAAATACAAGTCTCAAGTACCTAGTAGCTAGCATCGCCTCAACTCTGGAGTACTCGGGCACGAGAATCCGAAATAAGGTAATTCACAACTCAAACCGGCCGGTCCCAAGAGTATATCACCAAATTTGAGATTCCTACCCAACATACATATCAAATTTTCTCCAAGCATCAAGATAAAGGTTTTTATACCTATCGCATCTATGATCCGCAGCTTCACTCTAGAAGAGCACTTAACCCTTTTTCTCATCCATATGATAAGGACCATAACACCACTTGGTCCTATCTTGCTCCTTTGTAGAGACCACGTGAAGTGGCTCTAAATTACATCGCTACAGGCAATCATTTAACTTTCAAGCCAGTCCCACAGTTTGGCATCCTAAACATCAGCCTAGGATACACTCCAAAGATCTGAAGCCTAAGCTCTGATACCACCTGTGACGGCCCCACCTCACCCTAGGGCGTACCAAAGAGTTCGGCGGGTCGCCAGCCCAACTCTCGCCAGGACTCACTCACTCGTATCATGTATATACATCCATAGACAATAGATGCTCAAGTAAAAGATAAGAAACTTCTACACACCAGAAGTCTTCAAAGTGTTTACCATTCAAGTACAAACATCGAATATACGAGGGTTCTCATTCCTCATACAACCAGCCCGTGCCAAGCACTAGGGCGAGATCCATTGCAAGGCCAAAGAACTAGATCAACTAGACTATACAGAACTCTCGTCCTTGCTCGCCTTCCCCTGCTAAGGAAAACAATTTACGTGGTATGAGCTAAAAAGCCCAGTGAGGTTCTATATATATAAACAAGTAATTAAACAAGGAACATTAGTCATGTAATAACATTTAATCCAGAAAACATGTCCAATATAAAGCAATGATAATACATTCATTAAAAGGATACAGGCTCACAAGGAGCTATTTGCTCGTTCGTTCGTTCCCTTGACATTTCCCCTTATTCCTCCAATGATTTGAGAATTTCCTTTTTGAGAAGTAAAACCCTCGTGCCTGCGTTCGTTCATTCATCCCTTTCCGGACGTTGGCCGGACTCCACCCATCCGGACATTGGCCGGACTCCACCCATCCGGACGTTAGCCGGACTACAAGGTAATACTCGAATACCAAATTCACCCAAGTCACCATATCGCCCGACCGAGTCCGCTTCTGGCTCGAGTCGATCGGTAACAAGGGCAAGGGCCCCGTTCAGCCAAAAAGGCTTACATTCATGCGCAACTAGTATTTCAACATTTAATCACCGAAAATTTCATATTTATTTAGGTCGAGTGCGATAAAGTACACACTCGCCTAGCAAAAGTTCATTTTAGAAATCATAGAAAATAATTAACATTTAATCAAATATTCACAAATAACCACATAGTCACAACAATCCACATAGTCATAGAAACAAAACGTATATAGAACACTCACCTATTTACGCACAACAACGTGCAAAATATCCTTCCGAATATTATCTTTAGTCACTGAGAAAACCTAAAATTAAATGAAAAGAATATTACCACTCATTTATCACAAACAATTAGGTGCAATCAAAGAAGCTCGACAAATGATGAGTAGAACGTATAAAAGACTTTAAAGTGGAACGAGGACATTTGGACCTGTGGACAAAAATAACTAGGGTTTCCTAGACCATACGTAAAACCAAACTCAAAAGGGTTATAAAATTTTCTAATGGAAACACTTGAACTAAAGACAAGTCAAAATCCAACTAGATAGACTAAGAAATACCGTTTTCGGAATCGTTTATATGGTTGAAACTTATCTCATTTTCAAGTAGATATTATAGACTAATTGTCTTAATGAAATTCATGAAAAAAAGAGGACAAAATACTCAAGAAAATCCTAAACCACCCCTCTTTATTTGGTAAGAGTAAGTAAACATTTGGAGTTTCCAATTGAAGAAGGATCATGTTTTTAAGATGGAAAAACGGTCATAGTATTATACAAGTTCAAATAGAACTTAGCTTTCGGGCGAAAATTTGGGCAGCATGCCCTTTGTGTTTACCTAATTTTCCAGCCATTTATGGCTTCATGATTTTTTCTCAGCCAATCCCAAAGTCATGTACACCACAAACTCATCATAATAGCCATTTCAGAGGCTCAAGACAATATAAGAACAAAAATTAAAGTAATAACAAGTGCGGAAATGCAATTTGACAAAAGACAGTTTTGACGGGTTCATGCATAACGGTCACAACCGGAGTTACACTTATCGGATTGGGATGAAACTTATGCCGTTTCGAAGCTAAGACACAGGGCTACAATGTTGAAGAAGGCCACTCAGTCCAGTTTACCCTGTATCTAGGTCGAATTTATCAAAATGATCCCAGATTTTCTAGTTCAAGGTTTACTGTGGTAGTCTTGATTCATCCACTCTGATCTCAGCACACATAACTCCAAATCCAGTAATTTCAAAGCCATATGAAAACTAAGACAAATGTATACAATTCTCATGAAGATGACTCAGTCAGATTTACAATGCAATCTAGTCAAATTCCCACTTTACAGATTCAAAATCCAACTAGTCGGTTAATTAACCGCACTGCATTCAAATGACCATGTCCCAGTCTTCCGAGGTCCGTTTAAGACGTTCTTGGTGGCGTTGAAAAGCTAATACAGGGTACTAAAACTTTCATGTTTTGACAATTGGCTAAATCTGAACGGAGTACAGTGATCAAACACGACCAAAGAGACTGAACTGTCCACGCGGAATTCTGGAAAGTAACCTAGATCAGTGAGGGTATTTTCGTCTTTTCACAAGCTACGTTGCTCTGATTGAGTTGAAATTTTGTGGGCAACTATAAAATACCATTCTCTACAACTTTAATGTTTTGACCTAAGGCCAATTCGGCCTCTAACATGAAGAAACAAAACCGGACAGAAAGGGGAAAGAAATTTCCAGAAATCTGGAATATTTGATTGTTAATGGAACCTTTCTTGATTTCTTGCTCCCATCATCACTACAACCACTTATCTAAGCTTAGATACAACATAGATCATCCATATAGCAAGTATAGACAGCACATACCTCAAAACAAAGCTTGCAAGAGTACCACTTCATTTCCTCTTGAAAATTTTAGCTTCCCTAGCTTCCCAAGATCACAATTCACACTTTAATCGGTTTAGAATTTGTTTCTTGCACTTGGATGGTGCAAATCAAGAAGAAATTTTGTTTTCTCTTGCTCTACCTTTCCTCTCTCTCCTAGCCCAGCTATGCAGCAGAAATTTGGGGAAGAATGAAGCTTAATTGGTCTTATAAGAAGACAAGAAGATTAGAACAAATTGTGTCCACAAGTTTAGCCAACACTTGGCTTGATTTCCACCACAAAATTTTCTCTTTCCTTTCTTGCACTTTAGCCCTTTAATTTCGGCCAAGATGTCATCATGAGAGAGGAGATATTTTGCTCCATTAGTAATAAACTTGTATGGCAAGAAAGTGGTGGTCAAGTGGTGGTTCAATCGGTAGTGCACGGTACACGTCGGTGTGACGCGTTTTCTCTTAAATCGCACGTACTAGGGTTTTTTTCTTCCAATTCACTAAATTTTTATCATTGCTTCTAATCACATATTATTTCTCACTTAAAAGTCACTCTTAAGCACCAAATTTGATCCTTACTCGGTACCGGATAATTATACTGCGGTTACACGAAAAAATCCGATTTCACATTAAATTGAAAACGAATAGGAAAACCCTAATTTCCTATGGTCATTGGCACTTTTCTAGGGTGATTGAACTATGGATAACATGAAATAATAATTTCCAAATAATTTTCAAATAAAAGGGAATTTTGAGAAATATGTAAGGAATTTGCGAGTCCTCACAGCTCTGATACCATCTGTGACGACCCCACCTTACCCTAAGGCGTACCAAAGGGTTCGGCGGACCGTCTGCCCAACTCTCACCAGGACTCACTCACTCGTATCACGTGCATACATCCGTGGACCATAAATAACATCGCAATTCAAGCTTATCAATTTACATTGAAGTACAATCAAGAAACAAAGCCTCAATATACCCAAAATGGTTCAAAGTGTATACAATCCAGATACAAAACATTCTATTCGAGTAATAGCGCGAGTACAAGTCAAAAGTCAAAACAACTAGACTATACTAGTCTTTACACGTCTCACGTCTCGCTCGTACCCCTGTAAGGAAAACAAATGGCGTGGAATGAGCTAAAAGCCCAGTGAGGTTCCAAATAGCAAATTGACTATTATTTATAAGTACAAGTTTTCGATATAGCAAAGTAACGAGCATGAAGAGTTCATAAAAGTGAGCAATAACACTTCAAGTAGCAATTTCAAAATGAGCGAGTATAAAAGTTTCATAAGAAACAATAATCTAATAAACAATAGTCATTCCAAAGCATAAGGATACGGATGGCTCTCAGGAGTCAACTTCCCATTTCATCATCAGGAGCTTGATCACGTAATAGTTGACACTCCGTCAACTTTCAAGTAAAGGAACCAATCAGTAGAACACCACTTACACTACTCTCCGTCCACCATTCAAACCCCTACTGGGCCCAAAATCCTCAATAAACACAGGTGGTAATACTCGAGTATACCGATTAGTCAAGGAGATATCACTCCAATCGACAATCAAGAGACCCAGGGTTCGTTACCCAATTGACCAAGCACTTGCTGGCTCGACTCGAGTAACTTGCCGCAGGGTTTCTGGAATTCCAGGAAGTGCGCACATCATAAACAAGTATATCAAAGCAATTTCAACAATAAACAAGTATATATCAAATAAGGGCAAGTGCGACAAAGTACACTCTTGCCCGATCAAACCAATCATATATCATTTAATCGTATTGATCAAGTATTGAAAACAAGTGTCCAGTTCAATCAGGTATTTGGAAGCACTCACCAAAATGAAGTGCCCCTAGTAATCACGTCTGGGTTATACTCCAGGTTCGGAGTCCAAATCTGCGATAAAACTTTGTTTCAGAACTTTAGAAATCGACTGAGGTTCGAAACTTAGACGTTTCGTTCAATAAGAATCAAGAAATGGAAATTCACTTGGAGAATATTCGTGAAACACTCGCTCGCTTTTCAAACTATATAACTTTGTAACATTTATACTTGGAAATGCCATTTGAGTCGAAAGTACAAGGAAAACGTATTTCTAGTAGTCATGGTTGTATTTCTCAAGGGTACAAGTTCGGCCAAATCCTTACTTATATACCTCGGAAAAAGAAGACGCAAATATCTTAGATAGTTCAAGTGGTAATCACTCTTAACCCTTACTCAAGTTGCAAGTATATTTCTCTAGTCCTCGACCGTAAATTTGAGCAGCATGCCCTTTGTATTTACCTAATTTTCCAGCCATTTACAGCTTCATTATTTTCCTCAGCCAATCCCAAAGTCACACACACAACAAACTAATTTCAATAGCCGTTCAATAGGCTCAAGACAATACAAGTATAAAAATCAAGCTAACAACAAGTGCGGAAATGAAGTTTAACAAAAGACAGGTTTGATGGGTATTTACGGAAA
The DNA here is from genome assembly GCA_036785865.1 of Coffea canephora. Lineage (NCBI taxonomy): Eukaryota > Viridiplantae > Streptophyta > Magnoliopsida > Gentianales > Rubiaceae > Coffea > Coffea canephora. The sequence continues at coordinate 20,708,060 of CM071922.1, forward strand.
GGACACAACCGATGCTACGCTTATCGGATTGAAGTACAACTTATACCATTTCGAAGCTAAGATGAATGCCTAGTGTAATTTCCAGTGTAACCTAGGCAAATTCCCACTTTACAGAACCAAAATCCAACTATTCGGCTAGTTAACCGTACTACATTTAAATGGTCATATCTCAGGCTACCAAAGTCCGTTTAAGGTGTTCTTGGAGGCGTTGAAAATCTAAGACACAGTACTAAAACTTTCATGCTTTGGAAAATGGCTAAATCTGCATGAATCATAGTAAATAGACACGGTCAACTGAATGAACTGTCCAAAACGGATCACTGGATACATCCTAGGGCAGTGAGGGTATTTTTATCTTTTCACAGGATATGTTACTCCGATTGAGCTGAAATTTTGTAGGAAACTATAAAATATCATTCTCTACAACTTTCATGTTTTATGCTAAGCCTAATTCAGCTTTTAACATAGGGCACTGAAACCGGACAGAACTGAAGCATACAATTCCAGAAATCTGAAATTTTACGGTTTCGAAGGAAACTTTATTCATTTCTTGCTTCAATCACTACCACAACTTCTTATATAAACTTACATACAACATATACCACTCCTACAACAAGTATAAGAAGAAATCAGTCAAACCCTAGCTTACATACATCACCCCAAAATCATCACAACAACTTGTATAGCTACTAATCTAACCAAAACATGAGCTATATAACATCTTAAACAAAAATAAAAGAACCAAAGCCATGGGTCAGACCTTATACCTCAACAAAAGGGTTTGCAGGAGTAATACTTCACCTCCTCTTGAAATTTTTGGTTCCCTTAGCTTCCCAAGTTCACAACTCACAAGTTAATCGGTTTAGAATCTTGTTTCTTTCACTCAAATGGTGCAAATCAAGATGAAAGAAGGTTGTTTCTCTTGCTCTCTCTTTCTCTCTCTCTTGTCTCAGCCAAACCAAAAAAAAAATGAGGAAGAATGAGCTAATTTGCAAGATAAGAAGGTAAGAAAATTAAGTTTAGTCAAAGCCACAAATTGCCAACACTTGGCACTACCAATTTCCACTCATTTTTTTTTTGTTCTTTTCCTTGCAAATTTGGTCCACAATTTCGGTTGGAATGAGAGGATATTTAGGGCTTATTTTACTCAATTAATAATAAGGAAATTAAGGTAATAAAGTAGTGGTCAAGTGGTGTACTCAATCGGTAGCGAACGGTGCGCGTCAGTTCACACCGTTTTTCCTTAGTTCGCGTGTACTAGGGTTTTAATGTATGATTCACTTACCTATCATTAGCACTTCTAATCACACATTTAATATCATCTAAAACTCACTCTTAATCACTAAATTTAGTGCACACATCTCACCAAGTGATCACACGGTCAAAATACGCAAAAGTCCTAATTTATCTGAACTAAGAACCAAAAGGGAAAACCCTTGATTCTATGGTTGATTTCAGTTACTGAGGGTGTGAATGAGTAGTAAACCTATTATAAAGGAATAAATACCAAATAAAAAGGAATTTGAAGAAAAATATGAGGGATTTTACAATTTCAATGATTAAAATTAAGGTTTCAATTAAAATATGAGAGATTTAAGAAAACCGGTTAGTCACAAGTAAACTAGGGTTTTTGATTAAAATTTTAGGGTTTCTAGTCTTTTAAAACAAAATAAGGTTTTAAATCAAACCCAAAGAAATAAACTTTAGTATCATCTTTACAAACAACCTCCTAATAGTCGGGGTATCACAGCCCCCTTCTATTTTAAATTGGGGGATAGAATCTTTACATTTTTGCTGAAGTTTTTGAAATATGAATAGTCAATTGGTAAATGTCAAATGCAACTTGAGATTCAATCTTCGTGGGCAGGAGATAAATTACTTAGGGATGAATGTGTATTTTATATAGCAAATTGATAAATAGATTGATGACTTTGGTAATCTTGGAGTCTTACTTTCTTGCCAAAAGATCCAAATTTGTGCTTAAACTTGGGGAGTTTGGAATATTACTTGGTACTAGCTGAGGTTAGTTTGTATGGGTTGGAGTGAAATAAGGAATTTAAACCAAAAGTCAACTATTTGAAAATACACCTCCTTTTTGAAAACTGTACTTGATACTTTCTCCCTTCAATTGTATTGTGTGGCTTTTGTACCATTTAATTCCATCTCCCCTCATTTGTATTAGCAAGAAAGATTTACTCTGCAGCTGCACAATTTGGACATCTTAAATGTTTCAGTGAATTCCAATATTCAAACATTCTCTTTCTAGCTTTTCATGAAAAAAAACTACTTTTTATTCTCTTCTATTATGGCCTCTTTTTTTCGGTGTTTATATTTTAGCTTCTGTTTTGTTCGCTGGTTTCTTGATTTTTGTTCATCGCACTATCTACACATGTTATTGCTATATGTAGGTATTCATTCTCTATCCTTTTTTTTTGGGTTTTTATTTTCCCTCATGTAGCTTGTTGTAATGCCTATGAAAGTACTCTAGGACATTTATCTGATTCTTGGCTTTATATATATATATATACATATATATATATATAAAGCTTTATTCTTCAGCTGTGTGTTTAGCTTCTCTGTTGTTCGCGTTTTGCTGCATTGGTTTCTTACAATCTGTTCAACGCACTATCAACTGCTATTTCTTTCTTCAGGCAAGTATTTAATCACTTGCTCTTTTTCTACTTGTTTTCCTTCATGTAACTTGTTGTAGCAGCTACCAAAGTATTGTGGGATATTTCTTGTGGTTCTCTTCTAGTTTACATGTCTTTCATTTTACTCCTTTTATTGTCTATAGGTATATACTTTATATATTTGAATATTTTGGATTTGTTGAATGGTTAACATGCCTCCTTATTTTCTCTGCTATTTGATAATGAATCTATTTACCCAAATTGCACTTTTTAGTTACTTTCATTGTCTATCTTGCTTTTTTTTCAGTGTCGTTGCTCTTGGTTTGTTGAGGCCTGAGTTTCAGGTACTTCTCTTACTTATAGTTCTGTAAGATTAGTTATTTATTCAGGCTTCGCATTTATATTTTTGCTATACCATGTTGTTTTTTTCTGCATTGGGCATCTTCTTTTTAAAAATATGCAGTGGCTGGTTCTGTGTTTCTAAAAATGCATTGTGTTGTTAGCTAGCAAATTTAGCTTATGAAATTGATTATTCATGTTATGGCTATATTTTTAGTTTGCCAATTTTTTCCATGTATATTTGGCTATAGATTCTGTTTAGTTTTTTCCCCTTGCGCAGGCATTTATTTTTTAACTTCTTTTACCGCAACAATGTACACTTTAAACTAATAATCGCATTACTACCCCTGCCCATTAGTACATATATTGAATTTGAACAAACGAAACAGTCATTCATATATGTATTCTCAATATTAGCTGTTTTTTCCCTAATTGCTAATAGAGAGGCAAGTATTCATATTAAAAACCAAACGACATTCACAGTTTTTACAAATAATATTCCCATAGTTATGATCGCATTTGCAGATATTGACTTTGGTACTTAATATGTAAGTCCCAAAGACAACCAAGAGGGGGGGTGAATTGGGTTGATTAAAATCTTAACCAAATTTATTCAATTTTTCTATAATAAAAAATGACCTTCTTTTCAAGTAATGATCAACCAAGTAGATTAGAAGATAGGAGCAATATTGATCAGAAAAACAAGTATAGATAAGCAATGAAAATTTTAATTAAACAGAAAAGTAAAATAGGGAAACAAACCAAGTGTCTACCAAGTTATACCCAAACTTGAAGACCAACAACTAGGAAGAGCAACTTCTCTTTGATGAACGAAGATCAACTAGATGTACAATGGAGGGAGCACTTCCTCCTTGCCCTAAGCCTCACTTAGTCAAGTTAGGAAGTTTTACAATCACTCAAAAAACCCTCAACAAAGCTACACTAAAAATCCTTTCAACCACAAAAGAAATGCTCAACAGAAATTCACACCACTTTAAAACAAATCTGCTTTGGAGACTATTTTCTAGCTAAAATATCTCTTGAGAACTTGTAAACAAAGTGTGCTAAAGTCCCTGCTTGGTTCTGACCAGTTTTATTTTAAAGGGAACCAGAAATGGGCTTCATCAATGCTTCCAACGGATAGAAGGCAGCTGAAGAGTCAACTAGCCGTTGAAGCTGTCGGACGTCCGACGAACAAATCATCGTCCGAACCAATCGTCCGAAAACAGCCAAGTTTGACGTTCGGACGTCCGATGAGTGTTTATCGTCCGACAGTACAGCGTCCGAGCTTAGGCAGAGAGTTGGCAAGTCAATTTGGAATTTCTCGGACGTCCGATGCGTTGATGTGCGTCCGAGGTGTGCGTCCGAACCTTCTGGACGTCCGATGGCTCTTTATGAGCGTCCGACATAGCTTCCTTCTTGATGTTCTTTCTTCTTTCGGACGTCCGACAGATTCCTTTCGGCCGTCCGACATGAGTGTCCTGTTTCCTTTTTGATGTTCTTTCTCCTTTTGGACGTCCGACAGTTTCCTTTCGGCCGTCCGACCTGTTTGTCCTGTTTTTACTTCTCCTTTTGGTTGTTTTGCATTTCATGACACATTCGAACCTGATTCTAAACACAAACACTTATATTTGAAGAAAGTTAGATAAACATTTCAAAGTACCAAGAATAACACACTTGACGTACTAACAAGACAGTATCTTTGATTGGAACAAAACAATGACTAAATTCATTCATATTATTTCAATCTTGTTTGCCACATCCAAAGCATCGTAGACTGAAGTCAATTAAACATATGCTTTCTTTGTTTCATCAGGCCTGATCAAAGTGTTCACTTTCTTGGTCTGTATAAACAAACTTTTGTGATCATCAAAACCAAGAATAACATTCTCCCCCTTTTTGATGATGACAAAACAAAAGTTTGAAATGAAGTTTGATGATTGCAATGAAAACTCCCCCTTTCAAAATAGACAAGAACTCCCCCTGTCTCAGTGAATCAAAACAAATTTGAAAAACTCCCCCTCACTTAGCTAATCATCAATACCAATCCAGTATAGCTAATTATCAATCATCAATCAATACCAACCAATCCAGTACTCTCCCCTTTTTTGTCATCACAAAAGGGCAACCAATCACATCAACACATCCACAACACATACTTCAATGAAAATCAAAATCATTACATTCACATAATCAGAATAGACAAACATTCATCAAAATATTTAGACATCCATCAAAACAGTACTTAAACATCCATCAAAACATAAAAAAAAACCTTAAAATATCCATTACATTACATAAATGAGACAAACAACATGCAAATGTCCTAAATGATGAACTAAGTGGATCCAGGTGATCTTCGAGAGAGCTGATATTGAGATAGATCCTCCTCATCAGTTTCTTCATCATCTTCAGAAGCTTCTTCAATTGGTGTCTTGCCTTTGTCTGATGTGGAGGGGCCATGAGGAGTCACAGGAGTGGATGATTTCGGATCTGGAATTTCTGCACTTGGATCAATGGTGCGAGGCTCTTTGCCATGGGAAACATCCTCAGCCACAGAAGGGGGAAACAGGAGGTTCTTTTTGTCTATGAAGGCAATTTGTTGCTCAGAGGACATAGTGAGCATTAGGCCATGTTCTAGAAGAAGAACATGCTGTTTGAGGTCACGAACGATCTCAATTACTTCATCATTGGAAGATGAAGATGCTTTAGTGGCAGACCTCCTAGGGTGAATAGGAGTGAGTGAAATGGGAGAAGGATCATGTACAGTCTTAGACCTCTGTTCACTAGATTGTGCCCCCTTATATGCCCACAAATTATCCTTATAAACAAGATTTTTCCTTTCAAAATATGCCTTGGTAAAGACATAAGAAGATGCTTCTTTTGGACAAACGCCTAGAGTTGGAACTTTGTAAAACTCAAAAATCTTTTGAAGAAACTTGCCATAAGACAATTTTCTGCGAGAATCAGTGGTGTAACGAAGTAAAAACTTGCACATGACAAACCCAAAATCAATGCGAATTTTTTCTCGAAAACAATAAAACAGATACAACTCCATTTTATTTGCATCAGTTCTATGTCCATCAGTGGGTACAAGTAGGTTTGAAATGATTGAAAAGGCAATTAGATTCACCGGAGCAAGATCATTTAGTTTAGCATCAGTGGGTGAGGAAAAACTTCTTTTGAAATAAGTTAACATTTTTGTCCCATCAAAATGATTAGCAGTAGTAGGGAGCTCTTCATATGAAAAGAAATTAGCAACTTTATCTTTGCATAAACGTTCAATGGTAGTATTTAAAATTGAATTCACAGTATCAGAATCAAAGAGTATGTCTACCCCATTTACCCTGGACATGATCTCAGTTTGATCCGTGCCTTTCCTAAGATTTGCAAAAAATTGATGCAGCATTTCAGGATAGTAGACATTGGGCATAGAGATCAGATGAGACCATTTTTGAAAAGCAAATAGACTCGTAATGGAATCTAAACCTATGGAGCGAAATTCAGAGGGGTTTACAGTTCGTTGAGGAATGATACCCTTCTGGGATATCCAGGAGTATTTTTCTTTCGCCGCATCATCAAAGAAAGTAGGGAGAGTGGCTGATTTTGGAGGCGGTTGAGAAGATGTTCCCTGACCAGATTCAGGCTGAGATGAGGGTTGTGGTGTATGCCGTGACATTTGACCCTTGATAGCTCCCCTTTTGAAGCGTTTGGATGTCCGTTTGACAGTAGGAAGATCCTCATCCTCATCCCTGAGTGGATGCTTGCGTCCGGCAGTAACTTTTCCTCCTCTAAGATTCACCATTGTGTGAAATGTATGGAATGCAGGATGCAAATGATGCACACAGTAGTAAGGAAGTGAATCGCACAGAAATTTTTGGACAAAAAGGCCTTGAACAAGATTTGTCAGAGCGGTTATAAGAAGGTAGGGTTTTGAGGAAAATTTGGGAATTTGTGAAATGATAGATGATTCTGTGAAATGATCAGGAAAAATGACTCGCAATTGATCAGGAACTGTTTTGGTTGAGTCAATTTTGAAATGAGGGTCTCAGAATGATGTGAATTTGAGAGTGAAAGATGAGAGGGTTTTCGTCCGAGAGGAAATAGAATAGGAAAAGTCTGAAGCAAATGAGGAAGAAAGTTGTTTTTAAAAATGAGCCGTTGCACTGTCGGACGGCCGAACGAAGTTGTGCGTCCGACAGCTGCGTCCGAACAGGCGCAATCTAGAAAATGGCTGAAGAACATCATCGGACGTCCGTTCATCCTCTTTCGGACGTCCGAAGGCAATGAAAAATTTATGATGATTTTTCGAACATTCCTAATTTTGATCTTAGATGAATGAATTGATCTAATGGCAAATCTTTTGTAAAAATATCAGCATATTGATCTTTAGAACAAACATAATTTACACAAATTTCACCTTTTTGAACAAGATCACGAATAAAGTGGTGCTTTATTTCAATATGCTTTGTCCTAGAATGCTGAATAGGATTTTTGGTCAAATTTATAGCACTAGTATTATCACAGAATACAGGCATGCAGTCATACAACAATCCATAGTCATTCAGGGTATGCTTCATCCATAAAAGTTGAGCACAACATGCACTAGCGGCAATATATTCCGCTTCGGTTGTAGACAATGAGATTGCATTTTGTTTCTTGCTAAACCAAGAGACTAAACAATTTCCAAGAAAGTGACAAGATCCAGAAGTACTCTTTCTATCTACACGACACCCTCCAAAATCAGCATCCGAATAACCATATAGTGCAAACTCACTGGATTTAGCATACCAAAGACCATAGTCTAATGTACCTTTCAAATACCTAAAAATTCTTTTTACAGCATTCAAATGTGATTCTTTTGGACACGATTGAAATCTAGCACACAAGAAAACAGCAAACATAATATCAGGTCTACTTGCAGTTAAATAGAGTAAGCTTCCGATCATACCTCTATAATGCTTTTCATCCACATGATTACCTTCTTCATCTTTGTCAAGCTTTGTAGAAGTGCACATTGGAGTTCCAACTTGCTTTGAGTCCTCCATGCCAAACCTTTTCAGTAATTCCTTGGTATACTTTGCTTGATTTATAAAAATTCCCTCAAGAGCTTGATGTATTTGATGTCCAAGGAAGAAATTTAATTCTCCCATCATACTCATTTCAAATTCATTTTGCATAGTGGTGGAAAACTCCTTGCATAGATACTCATTAGTAGCACCAAAAATAATATCATCAACATATATTTGCACAATAAGAAGGTCATTCAACACATGCTTAGTAAAAAGTGTGGAGTCCACAATACCTCTTTTGAAACATTTTTCAATCAAGAACCCACTTAATCTTTCATACCAAGCTCTTGGAGCCTGTTTTAAACCATATAAAGCTTTAGAAAGTTTAAACACATGACTTGGAAATTTTGTATTTTCAAAACCGGGGGGTTGATCCACATACACTTCTTGATCAATAAAATCATTTAAAAAGGCACTTTTAACATCCATTTGAAACAATTTGAAACCTTTGAAGCAAGCAAAAGCAAGAAGCATTCTAATAGATTCTAATCTTGTTACGGGAGCAAATGTTTCACCAAAATCAATTCCTTCTTCTTGTGCATATCCTTTAGCAACTAATCTGGCTTTATTTCTTACAACAACACCTTTATCATCTAACTTATTTCTAAAAATCCACTTTGTGCCAATGATAGGTTGATTTTGAGGTCTATCAACAAGTGTCCAAACTTCATTTCTCTCAAATTGATTAAGTTCCTCTTGCATAGCCAAAATCCAGTTTTCATCCTTTAAAGCATCATTGATATTTTTGGGTTCAAAAAGAGAAACTAAAGCAAAATTATCAATCAATTTTCTAGATGAGGAACGAGTGTTTACCTTCTCGGATGGATCACCAATTATAAGCTCTTTTGGATGATTTTGGCTGAATTTCCAAGCCTTGGGAAGATCTTTGAGTGGATCATCATTTTTGTCTTCATCTTCCTCTTCTTGATCATTATGAACTTCATTTTCCATTTCAGTTGCTGCTGGTTTAGAACTTCCTTCATTTCCAATTGATAGCTTTTCCATTCCTTCTCGAACACCTACATCATCATCCTCACACAAACTTTTGGAATTATCGTCATTGGCTTCATCAAATGTTATATGTATAGTTTCTTCAATCACAAGTGTCCTTCTATTAAAAACTCTATATCCTCTTTTATTCTCACAATACCCCAAAAATATTCCTTCATCAGATTTTTTGTCAAACTTACCAAGATGTTCCTTTAGATTCAAAATAAAACATTTACAACCAAATACTTTGAAATAACCAACCGTAGGTTTCTTATCAAAAATCAGCTCATAAGGAGTTTTCTTTAAAATAGGTCTCAAGAGTATTCTATTCATCACATAACATGCAGTGTTTACCGCTTCAGCCCAAAGATATTTAGGCAACCTACATTCATTCAACATAGTTCTAGCAGCCTCTTGGAGAGTCCTGTTTTTCCTTTCTACAACACCATTTTGCTGTGGAGTCCTTGCAATAGAAAACTCATGTGTTATACCATTATGATCACAAAATTCTGGAAAACCACAATACTTGAATTCCGTCCCATTATCACTTCTAATCCTAACAATTTTTAACCCAAGCAGATTTTGCACTTTAGCAAACATTGAAATAAAATTCTTGAAGGCATCATTTTTATGAGCAAGAAATATCACCCAAGTGTATCTAGAATAATCATCAACAATTACAAAACAATATTTCTTACCTCCCAAGCTAGTGATTTGAGTGGGACCAAATAAATCAAAATGCAAGAGTTCCAAAGGTTTTGAAGTAGATACACACATTTTTGGTTTAAAAGAAATTTTTGTTTGCTTCCCAAATTGACATGCATCACATATTTTGTCCTTATCAAAACGGATTTTTGGCAAGCCTCTAACCAACTCCTTTTTCGAAATTTCCTTTAGTAAATCCATGTTAAAATGACAAAGTCTTCTATGCCATAACCAAGGATCTTCATTTGAAGCTTTAAGACATTTTAAGTTAGAAGAATCAACTTTATCAAGAATCACAATATATATGTCATTAAACCTCTTCCCTTTGAACACAACATTATATTTGGAATCAAGTACAATGCATTCATGCTTTTTAAACAACACATACAAGTCTTTATCACACAATTGACTAACACTAAGCAAGTTATAACCTAAGTTATCAACCAAGAGCACATTATGAACAAAAGTTTCACCATCCTTACCAACATCACCTATTCCAATTGTCTTAGCTTTCACATCATCACCAAATGTTACCTTTCCACTTGATTTTGATTTCAGCTTTATGAACAAGGAAGGATCACCGGTCATGTGCCTTGAGCAGCTGCTATCAATAAACCATTTTGACTTGTTTGATCCTTTAACCTCATTATTTCCAATAGCCATGAAGGCCATTTGAGCAGATTCTTCTTCTTCTTCAACTTCCCCTTCGGAGTTGCATTCATTCCAAGTAATCTGAAAATTGTTGAATCTTGGCTTTCGATCAGCTTTTCCATCTTTCATCTTCTTCATGGGGCATTCGTTTGCATAATGTCCAATCTGTCCACATTCGAAGCATTTGTCCAACTGTTTCTTGTTGAAATCTTGTTTACCTTTATACTTTGCGATAGATGGCTGATTCTGGAATTGATTGCTAGGTCCTCCCCTTCTAAACTTTCTTTTATTCAAGATTCTTTTGAAGCCTCTGGTGATGAGAGCAAGATCATTATCATCACCATCCGAGTCTTCATCATCTAGGTGAGCAGTATCATCTTCACCTTGAGTAGTCTTTAGAGCAATGTTTCTCTTTGCTCTAGCATCCTCTTCCTCCTGCACTTTAGATTTCAGTTTCAACTCATAAGAGGTTAGTGAGTTAATGATAGATTCAATAGGCACAGAACTTAAATCCTTGGCCTCCTCTATTGCAGTCACTTTATTTTCTCATTCTTTGCCCAACGCATTGAGAATTTTCCTGTTCTTCTCTCCCAAGGTGTACTCTTTGCCCAACGCCTCGAGATCTTTGATCAAGTCAGTGAACCTGCAATACATTTTGTCAATATCCTCAAGAGGTTCAATTTTAAATGATTCATATTTAGTGACCAAGACAGCCTTTTTCTATTCTTTCACGTTGTCACCACCCTCATGAATTTCTCTTAACTTATCCCACATTTCTTTGGCAGATTTGCAGCCTTTTACTCTAATTGATTCATTTGAATCTAGAGCACTATAAAGAACATTCATGGCCACTAAGCAATGAGAATTTTAATTAAACAGAAAAGTAAAATAGGGAAACAAACCAAGTGTCTACCAAGCTATACCCAAACTTGAAGACCAACCACTAGGAAGAGCAACTTCTCTTTGATGAACGAAGATCAACTAGATGTACAATGGAGGGAGCACTTCCTCCTTGCCCTAAGCCTCACTTAGTCAAGCTAGGAAGTTTTACAATCACTCAGAAAATCCTCAACAAAGCTACACTAAAGATCCTTTCAACCACAAAAGAAATGCTCAACAGAAATTCACACCACTTTAAAACAAATCTGCTTTGGAGACTATTTTCTAGCTAAAATATCTCTTGAGAACTTGTAAACAAAGTGTGCTAAAGTCCCTGCTTGGTTCTGACCAATTTTATTTTAAAGGGAACCAGAAATGGGTTTCATCAATGCTTCCAACGGATAGAAGGCAGCTGAAGAGTCAACTAGCCGTTGGAGCTGTCGGACGTCCGACGAACAAATCATCGTCCGAACCAATCGTCCGAAAACAGCCAAGTTTGACGTTCGGACGTCCGATGAGTGTTTATCGTCCGACAGTACAGCGTCCGAGCTTAGGCAGAGAGTTGGCAAGTGAATTTGGAATTTCTCGGACATCCGATGCGGTTGATGTGCGTCCGAGGTGTGCGTCCGAACCTTCCGGACGTCCGATGGCTCTTTATGAGCGTCCGACATAGCTTCCTTCTTGATGTTCTTTCTTCTTTCGGACGTCCGACAGATTCCTTTCGGCCGTCCGACATGAGTGTCCTGTTTCCTTTTTGATGTTCTTTCTCCTTTCGGACGTCCGACAGTTTCCTTTCGGCCGTCCGACCTGTTTGTCCTGTTTTTACTTCTCCTTTTGGTTGTTTTGCATTTCATGACACATTCGAACCTGATTCTAAACACAAACACTTATATTTGAAGAAAGTTAGATAAACATTTCAAAGTACCAAGAATAACACACTTGACGTACTAACAAGACAGTATCTTTGATTGGAACAAAACAATGACTAAATTCATTCATATTATTTCAATCTTGTTTGCCACATCCAAAGCATCGTAGACTGAAGTCAATTAAACATATGCTTTCTTTGTTTCATCAGACCTGATCAAAGTGTTCACTTTCTTGGTCTGTATAAACAAACTTTTGTGATCATCAAAACCAAGAATAACATAATATCATCAAACTATCCACTGAACAGTTTCCCAACTACCTTATTCAATTATGTACCTCAGTAAAGTTTCTTAATATGTAGAACAAGATTAGAAATTGCTGCTTCATACATATATAATAGAAGCTTGCTCTTTGACTTCTAACTCATGAAATGGATCACTGTGAAAATATTGGATCATCTAGTCAACCTTCAAGGAATTAACTTTCATTGAGTTCTGGACAAAGATTAATTCAGCAACTAGTATCGTCATAGATGAAACTTGATTTATTCAAAATTTAACTGAAGAAGTGCGCTTCTACGAAGTTGTTACCAAACAAAGCATGAACAAATTTATGCTGTCACTTGCTTATATTCCGAATTTGTTGGCTAAGCAAATACGTCTAACAAATAAGCTGTTTGGAAATAATTAATAATGTTCTCTTTATTTTGGCTAAAACTCTATTTTGACTGATTCTTTTACTTCTTATCATGTTGACAGTAATTGGAGTCTTGTTTTGTATGACTATTCATTTAAATTCAGTAGTGTAAGGTTGTAATATCATATTTTCTGACTAAAGTTTATTCTAATGCATATAATACTTTATTTTCAATGCAATCCACCTTGACATTGATCACGAGGAGTTTTTGTTGGATATGATGATAGAGTGGTTGAAGTCTGACATTGGTGGTGCAATCTATGTTTTAGTTTAGAAATCTAGTACTCTATTTTTTGGAAAGAATATGTATTGGCCATTAGTGCTTGAACTGATTATGTGAGTTTTAGGATCCAATATTTTTGGTTGACTTCTATTTTGATGAATTTACAGATGTTTATGGCCATATATCCACCTTGATATTAATCACGAGGAGTCTGTTGGATATGATGATAGAGTGGTTGAAGTCTGACATTGGTGGTGCAATCTATGTTTTAGTTTAGAAATTTAGTACTCTATTTTTTGGAAAGGATATGTATTGGCCATTAGTGCTTGAACTGATTATGTGAGTTTTGGGATCCAATATTTTTGGTTGATTTCTATTTTGATGAATTTACAGATGTTTATGGCCATATATATGAATTTGTGGCTTCATTCTAGATTAATTTTGGTTTTTGTCAATTTGAATGTTCTACTATAATTTATTGGAAATGCTATATTCGTAATGATTAATTTTAACTCTTCAAAACAAAGTTCAGTGACAACTTTCGAAGGTTGTCACTACATGCAAGTTCACTAAGTGACAACTATTCTTGTCACTAAATAATAGGATTGATAGTGACAAGTTCAGGTTGTCACTGTATATTTCAAATTTGTGATGACTTTTGCTATATCTATGACAAAAATATAGGTGAAATGCTGACAAGAAAAGTCATCACAGAATGATATCCGTTAGTGACGACTTTCTCCTCGTCATTGAATAACAAAATTCCGTGACGACTTTTAAAAGGTTGTCACATGGATTCATTTGTGACATAGAATCTGTGACAACCATGTGACAACGGAAAAAGTTGTCACTATATCCATATAATGACGACTTTTTGGCTTTTAATGACGGCTTTTTGTTGTCACAAAAGACCAATTTTCTTGTAGTGGTTCTTTCTCATTTTTTAAAATATTTTTCAAGAAATTTGCAAGCTGATGTTATTTTTCTTCTTGAATAATTAGAGAAGGACGAATACCACCTATTCAAAATATACAATTATTAAAATTTTACTTAAGTTCATTAATGTTGTACAACATGTTTGAATTGAAGATAGTTATCTGTGAAAAGAAATCATGTTGAAGACGCTGCACATTGATTTCACCAAATGTACAAGCCAACTTATATTCTTGTGTTCTTTGTTTATTAGAAATCAGATTAAGTTACATATATGATATTAAATTTGCTCATTTGTTTGAACCTGTAATGTACGTTCCTTTTCATCTTTTGGTCATTGGGATTCTTAATTTCTTTTTTAAACTGGAGTGTCATTGCAGTGGATATATCATATGATATGCAAATTTTATTCTTAATGTTGATTCGTGTAAAAAACTGTTTACTTCGTGACACGTGATAAATGGCTAGTGGTGGAAAATCTTTGGGGTTCAATCTATTTGCTCATGTCTTGTGCTTTTATCTCAAACAATGACCTTCTTGTTGACTTCCAAATAGCTTCTTGGTATCCTAATAATCTTTTTGTTGTATGAGTGATGCTCTTTGTTAATATTATTCTTAATTGCTTTCTTTCGCTTATAGATATATATATATGTATATGTATGTATGTGTATCCTTTAAGGTTAAATTTGTCATGGTTATAGAATATGGATAAAACTTGGATGCAAAAGAATGGACTAAGCAAAGAATATTGGGATGTTTTGCAAAAATTCTTAAATTATGCATTCCAGAATTCAAGTATAAATGGGATGATATTACGTCCATGTAAAGAATGTAAGTGTGGTGCATGTATTACCAGGGAAAATGCAGAACTTCATTTGAAAGTTTATGATTTTGTTAAAGGATACAACCATTGCACAGCTCATGGAGAATTTGTTTACTCTAGTGCACCAAAACCTACTTCCCATGATATCTCACATGGGGTACGGATGAACTTGATGACATGGATGGTTTGGTTCATGATGCATTGGGAATTCCTGAACAAGATCATACAAAGATAGATGGAACTAGAACAAAAACCAATTGCCCAATGCAGAAGCTAAAAAATTTTACAATCTAATTGATAATTCTAACAAAGAGCTTTACTCTGGATGTAAAAGATTCTCAAAACTTCCCTTATGATTCGGTTGCTTCACCTCAAATGCCTTGGTAAACTTAGCAACAAAATTTTTGATATGTTACTTGATTTGTTGAAAGAAGACTTTTCTAGATGCAATGGATGGTTTGCCTTAATCTTATTATGAAGCTGAAAAGTTAATGAAGGAATTAGGACTTGGGTATGATAAACATGATGCACGTTCGAATGAATGCACTTTGCATTGGGGGGTAGATGCAAGAAGAAAGCATTGTGAAATATGTAAAGAATCTAGATGGGTTAAGTCTGAAAATGATCCGATTGGTGATTATCTGAAAATATATATAAGATCTATTTGAGCGTTGGGTGTTTAAGTGCAATGATTTCACTGGCTCACGAGAGCAATAAACGTACATTAGACTACTGAATCATGACATCATTGAAATGAACGATTGTAAAGCTTATTTGATTTCTGGATTTTACTGGTTACTCACTGAGCTTCTAGCTCACCCCAAAACTATTTTATTCCCTTCCACAGGGCTTGAAGCGACGGAAGCATTGATAATCAAGTGTTCCATGTGAATGGGTGGATTATCTCCTGTTCAGTTGTATTTTTAGTTTTATCCTGTGTAATTGTTGAGACTGCGATTGTACTTGTAATTATGTGAGAATTGGGGACCTTTGTCTTATTCGAAAAAGTTGTATTGCTTTGATCTCTTGAGATTTTAGTTGATAGCGCAATTGATTAGGTTCGCTTCGCTTTTGATATGTAAATGTTGGAACATTTGATGTATATTTGAGATTTATATTGTAATTTAATTGAGGACGGTAGTGAGTGATTGAGTCCCGGCGAGAGTTGGGCAGGCAGTCCGCTAACCCCTTTGGTTCGCCTTAGGGGAAGGTTGGGCTATCACAGGTAGTATCAGAGTTTAGGATTCAGATCTCTGTAGTATATCTTAGGCTTAAAGTTTAGGATACAGGACTGTAGGTTTGGTTTGAAGTATAAGTGATTTCTTATAGGACTGAAAATCAGACAAGTAGGTGTTGTTTGACTCTTGGTGCTTGTTTGGAATGTTTGAGTGACTTTTGAGGATTTTGGATTTGGTAGGTGCAAGTGGGAATGTCGAGGACGACATTCTCTTAAGGAGGGGAGATTGTGACGCCCCGAAAAGAAGGGTTTTCATTTTATGTATATTTTTGTTGGACGAGTGGAGGAGCACAGTTTTTCAATTGGAAATGTTGAAGGGCCAAATCCAGCCACAAATCCGGCCAGATCTTGGCCGGATTGCCTGAGGATTTTGAAAAAAATGTGTTTCGTCTCTGGCCAGATTCCGGCCGGATTGTGACGTGTCACAGTCAGTCAGAGGCTTTGAACGGCTGTTTCTTTAATTACTTATCCTATTTTGACCAAAATATCTTCATTTCTTCACTGGTTCATCCGTGCCTCTTGAGAGAAAAACAAGAAAAGCTCTTCATTTTTCCATCTTCAATTTCTACTCAAATCTTGAGTTTTAACCGATGGTTTTGGAAAATATTTCATACAAGGGCTCACTATAGTGGTTTAAAGCTTTTGATGGATTGATTTTGGAAGGGAAGCTCTAAGTTGATAGCTTTCTTGAATTTGAGGTGAGTTGGATAAACAAGTTCCCTTTTGTTCTAATATTGGTTAATTAATGGTTATGGTTGCAAAGTATGTTGTATTGTGTTGTATTTCATGGGTTGAAGGAATTTACAGTGAGTTTCTGATTTTTTAGGGGATTTTCTGATTTTATATTATAATCATGGATTGGTCTTGAATTGATGGATTGTTATGGTGTTAAATGGACTCTTTATACCTTAATTGCAGTTGTTTGCGGAAAATTTTCGCTTGTGGTGTGAATTTTCGGTTTTAGGGTTTAATTTGGGGCTTTTTTATTGATTGGTTATTAAGCTTCTAATTGGCTTGATTGAGGGGCATTGTGGCCCTAATTGGATATGTTTTATCATTTACGAACTGTATGTGCAATTGTGGTTAATTGCTATATAATTGGGTATTTGATTGTAGGTTGGACAAATAAAGAAATTAAGGCCAAATGCTGTCTAAACTTTAAAAGTGTTTGACTGCTTTGAGATTGTGATCTAGGGCTTAGATTTGGGCATGACAATGATATATGATGGATGGTTCCTGAGCCATGGAGGTGAGTGACCCTAAACTATTTTCAAAGTTACTTATGAACTGTTTCCTGTATTCTTTATTCAATTGCATTTCATGCGTGCTTGCATGGGAGTTCATGGCATAATTTGGCTTAAATGAGTTCTTGGGGAGTCTTGTTGTGAGGCCCCAGTTCGTTCTACGTTGATATATTCATTAATTGGGCGGTAACGTTTGGTTTTGGGAGTATTTCGAAAACCCTAAGTAGGGATTAAGATTTAAACCCTAAGTTCCGGTTAAGATTGAAAACCCGTTTTTCTACATTTTCTTTATTAGAAAATTCCCCAGATAATTTTTATGAGTAAATATAGTTTTTAGATGATTTTGCTAGTATTGGTTAGATTTTGAGAAATTAAGAACGTATATCGGACGTGGGACCCACTAGTGCGAAAAGTTCGGAAAAATTCGGCCAATTAGGTTAAATTCCGGATACTGTGTAAAATTTATCGGGTGTTAAGAGATAAGTAGAGAGTGAGATATGATTGATGTGAGAGAGAAAAGAAAGGATAGGAATGCATTAATGGTGGTGACAAGTGTCACCATTTCATTGGAGAAGACTTAAGAATTACTATTCACTTTCTTGACTTTTTTGACCAAAAGATTAAATATCCAAAAATTGCTCAAAAATCACCATTTTCTTCCTTGTGTTGGCCGGCCCTTTCTCTCTCAAAGAAGAAGGAAATTCTTCAACTTTCAAGCTTCCAATTGGACCAAAATCCACCAAATCAAGAGTTTAAGTTAGTTTTACTCCATACAATCTTTCCTTTTGGTGATATTGGTTGGTTTATTGAAGCTTTTTGGAAGAGCTAAGGTGTCCATCATCTTCCTCTCTCTTGTTATTAGGTGAGTGATGCTTCAACCTTTCCCCTATACTTAATGACGGTTTTTTTGTGCTTAATGGTGGCTTGAGTGATGGAATATATGATTTATTTCTTGATTTGAAGGGTTTTGGTGAAATTTTTATTTTATTGGGAATTTTTCTGGTTTAATATGAATGGGATGTTGTGGCCTTGTATGATGAATGGTAATGGACTATAATGACTCTAGTGGGTGTGAATTGTGGATAAATGCAACCAATTATGGATTTGGATTGGAAAATGAAAAGCTAGGGTTCATAAAACCCCAATTCTGTCCGGTTTTGGATCATAGGGTTAGAGGCCGAATTTGACTTTACTCAAAACATGAAAGTTGTAGGTAATGATGTGTTTGAGGTGCTTGTAACATTTCAGGTCATTTGGATTGATGTAGAATGAGATATGATGAAATTATTGTAGCTGTTCTGCTTTGGACAGAATGCGAAAACTGTACTGGTAATAGGCCATTTTGACTGGAATTAGTTTGGATTTGGATGTTGGTGTCTTGTGATGAAATGTAGCTGGACGTCTTAGCTACCATATGCCTTTGGAATTTTGGCATTTGGACTTGTATAGACTAAGTTATAGTCATTACAGTTTTATGTGATTTGCAAACCTGTTTTGGTAATTCTGGATTTGTATTTTGCATATTTGACCTAGTTGTGCTAGGATTTGGACTGAGTGGCCTTCTACATTGTTGTACTCCTGTTTCTTAGCTTCGAAACGGTGGGTCTTACACCACCATCCGATAACCGTAGTGAATTTGGTGCCATTACCGCATATTGAGGTCAAATACGGTTTGTGATTCTAGTACGTTTTTGGAAAGTTTATGGCTGGAACTTTGGCTTCACATTTGACTGAGTTACAAGCTGTTTGGGCTTCCGACCAAAACACCAAACTTATAGCCCTATATCAGAGCTTTCTAACACCCTTGGAATTTCATGAATCGGATTTATAAAACCTGAGATATAGCCGAGCAAACAAGGCCTGCCCGTGAAAATGACCAGAAATCTGTTTTGGTCCTGATGACCAATTTCCGTTCCGAATTTGGATTGCCGACCTTCATGAAAGTTGTTCCATTTAGAATGAACTATCTAACTGCCAATTTTCAACTCTTTTGACCATGTGTAGCATAGAAAACAGTTTGCACTCAAAACTGACCATTTGTGCATTGGCCAGATTTCGTAAGTGATTGTGTTTGGTTCATTTGGGACTAAAGCCTCCAGTTTCAGTTCTGGATGTCTTCATAACAGTTGTTGTTCATCCTTTAAGCTTCGATATGGCGTCTCATACGCCTTAATCCGATATTCGTAGCTCAACTTATGAGTAAACTAGAAACGAGTGTCAAATCTGCCGTTTCCGCTAACGGCCGTCTCCGTTTCCGTTCGTCATATTTACGTGCGCGCGTGCCGTTTTTGCCGTTTTGCTTGTTTCAGGCACGATAGTAGTCGTTTGCGATATTATGTGATACAATCTTCTATTTCAGACGGTGGTGAGCTGGGGGGAACTGGTGGGGCCCACTACTAGCTGTTCATTTCGATCCGACTTCGTACTTTTGCTATTTCAGTTTCTGGGTAAGTATTCAGGCCAGTTTGATGTGTTTTCTTTGCTATGTGTTTGAGATATGTGAAAAGGGTACTTAGGCGAGGGTGTACTTTATCGCACTCGACCTAAACCCTAATTTGAATGTATAATTGTACTTGGCATATGTATATGAACCTTTTGGAACCAAAACCCTTGAGCTTGTGGCTCGGGGCGACTTTCGAATAAAGTTTGTGAAGTTTGCAAAGTTTGTGATTTTGAATAATTTTGTGAAGTTTGTGAGTTTGGGGCGAACTCTTGACCTGGTTGGACTATTCGAGCCGGTTAGGGCTTGGTCGAAGGCAGTCCAACTTAGTCTGAGGTCACCAAGTTTGTAGGTTCATGTTATGAACCAATTTTGTGAATCCGGTTCACCGAGAAGGTGACCAAGTTTGTGACCCGAGCTTGTGACTCAAGCTCAAGTTTGTGATTTCGTTCGGCAGGGCAAGTTTGTGAGGTGACTGGCCAGTGAGGGTGATAAGGTGTCGGTGGGTGCACAAGTGAAGTTCTACGGACTATTATTTGTGGTCGACGGAGTGTCGGCAGGAGATCATGCATGGCACATGAATTGGCTTTGGAGCCACCCGTATCCTTATTATATGATGTTGTTCTTTTCTGCTTTTGCTTTACTCTTATTGTGTAATTGTTGCTACATGAATTTACGCTTTCGCTCCTGTTTACTTACTAAGCATATAGCTTACCCCATTCCTTTTGTTTTCCTTAGCAGGGGCCGACGCGGGGACTTTTGGCTCGTATACTAGTATAGTTAGATTGGCTTGTAATAGTTGAACAGTTAGGATGTTTGTTTTTGTTTTGGTGGTTTGACTCGATACTTTTGGAGAATGTAATTATAACACTTTTGGGATTGTATATATTGTTTTTTAGTGCTCTTTCGAACTTTAAGTTTTGAGTCCTGGCGCGAGCTAGGCAGGCGGCCCGCCGATACCCTTGGGTTCGCCCTTGGGAGAAGTGGGGTCGTCACACTTGTACTGAACACCAACGTCTCCACCACTTGTTCATGTTCATTTGGAGCTCAAAAAGGGGCTCTCTCTTACTGTTTAACGTTAAAGGATCTATTTGAGCATTGGGTATTTAAGTGCAATGATTTCACTGGCTCATGAGAGCAATAAACGTACATTAGACTACTGAATCATGACATCATTGAAATGAACGATTGTAAAGCTTATTTGATTTCTGGATTTTACTGGTTACTCACTGAGCTTCTAGCTCACCCCAAAACTATTTTATTTCCATCCACAGGGCTTGAAGCGACGGAAGCATTGATAATCAAGTGTTCCATGTGAATGGGTGGATTATCTCCTGTTCAGTTGTAGTTTTAGTTTTATCCTGTGTAATTGTTGAGACTGCGATTGTACTTGTAATTATGTGAGAATTGGGGACCTTTGTCTTATTCGGAAAAGTTGTATTGCTTTGATCTCTTGAGATTTTAGTTGATAGCGCAATTGATTAGGTTCGCTTCGCTTTTGATAAGTAAACGTTGGAACATTTGATGTATATTTGAGATTTGTATTGTAATTTAATTGAGGACTGTAGTGAGTGATTGAGTCCCGGCGAGAACTGGGCAGGCAGTCTGCTAACCCCTTTGGTTCACCTTAGGGGAAGGTGTGGCTGTCACAATAACTCCCCAAATCAGATTTGACCATTCGGTCAAGAGAAAAGGAAAAGTTTCCCAGATTTGGAAAGCAGACTTTGGGACATCTATTGGGCATCGAGAAGGACTTGGAAAGACACCAAACTTGGCAGTATTATACTACCATATAAGGACTAATTCTCTACCAAATTTCATGGATAAATAAGCACGGGAAGTCGGTTAACCAAATCTCCAAAGTTCCAAAATTTCCAAGGCAAATCTGCCTTGTGAGTTCCGTTTTCTGTTTTCAAAACGTTTGGCTTACAAAGTACCACAAACATGGTCCATTTGCATAGAAAATATCTAGGAGGCATCCAAGACAAAATTTGTGGGTGATTAACACCAAGAATTTCGAGTACAAGTCCCAATCCAAGATTAGTTAAGGATTTAGCCCAAAATGAGGAATTTCCTCATTGAGTCAGTTTTAAACTTTGGCCACAAATCACTCAATTCAACTTGGAATTGAGCGTGGTTAGTGGCGTTCGAAAATACATTCATAAATTTACATTTTCTCAGAAGAAAGCTTTTTCAAAATCCATCCACAACTAGTCCACATTTGAGCCTCAAGTTGTAGTTCATGTTCTGCCTTCCAGGGAACTAACGAGATAGGACAGTAATTTTTAAACGAATGGTTTGGCTCACTCAAGTGGAACCAGGACATGTATTTTATACCAATAGAAAGCTGGGAATGTCTAGTTTCCAGTGCCATAAACGGTACTCAATTTTAACATCGGAGTAAAAAGTTATAACCGAAACAAGATGACTGCCTGGGCAATCCGGGAAAATTTTCCAGTTCTGCCAAACTTTGGAAATCAACACATTTGACCAACCAAATCATGTTAGTTTTCAATGCAACTTTCTACACCATCCATATAACATGTATAAATTATAATCAAGCCATTAGAATCTCAAAAATTTGCACCAAAGGTCACGAACATGGCAGGGGTAAAATGGTCACGTTTGCTCATTGCACCATCCTTGAGTTTCTATCAACAACCCAACATTATCCCACCAATTTAAGCACTAAACCAACATTAATATCATCATCATTCACTAAATCAGTCCATCCAATCAAAGTGGGAGTTCATAGAGCCCACACAACAATTTTCCAACATAAACAAGCTACCCATGAGAATCCAAGAGCTCATGAGTGTAATATAACTTCTATAAACTAAGATTTTTGAGGTTGATCGTTCATTACCTCTTTGGATGAGCAAGACAGAAATTTTTGGCCTCTTGAAGCTCAACAAAACCGTGGAAAGCAGCTCTCTTTCTTAGCTTGATGTAATCTCCAAGTGATTAGCTAGGTGTGGTTGAAATTTGAGGTGAATTGGAGGAAGTTTGATGAAGATTTGATGAAGAAATTTGAAGAGCTCTTGAGTTGTTTATCTTACTTGATGGCTGGCTGAATGAGAGAGCAAGAGAGAGAGATTTTTTATCTGAAATGAGGCTTCCAAAGGAAGCTTTAATGTGTGGCTACAATTTGTTCAAAAATCAATTTTCCCTCCTGCGCGTACGCGCGTGTTTCGTGCTCGATTCCTCTCGGTTTTGTTTCACTTGTGCACTAAACCTCTAATGCACTTGTATTCATATTAATATTATTCACTCTTAATTGTCCCAAAATAAGGATCTAAAGTCCCTCAATTAAATCGCGCGTATGAAAACGCGTATTTCCAATTTAAGCGCGATAAAGTGAAATCTCCTAGAAATTCTTATAACGATAATATTACTAACTATCACTTAAGTACTTAAATATAAAATACCTATTTTTAAGACCATTGGACAAGTCTCTAATTTTCCAAGCTTATTGTATTTTCGAATCGATTATTGACTCCAATCGCGTATTCACTATTTTCACTTAACGAGCTTCCAAAAATTAAATTTTGAAACAAGTCACTTTAAAAATATAACGAAGCTATAGATCCATGTAATTAGGTCTAAAGAGGTTAGAAAATAATATTCGGAACAAACGGGCCATTAAATATTTAAATAAGCTCGAAATGGAATTTAAAGTAATAAATTTTGCGAGTCCTCACAGGAGTCTAGTATTAATTCCTCAATTAACCTTTCTTAATCTACTATTGACCATTCTTAATTCTCCAATATTAATACACTCCCAATTCAAGTATAGTCTCGAAAAATATGTACTCGTTATTCCGAAGTAAACGAATTTTCAAAAAGTCAATTTTTCTGACAAAACGCTTTAAAAACATAAAAGGGACGTTGTTCCATGTGAATGGATTTAAAATGGTTGAAATAAATAATATAGAGAAAATGAATGAATAATTATTTAAATAACCCAGTAATATTCTATAAAATTAAGAAAATTTTCGGGTCCTCACACTATATGAATGGATGGTCATGCCTTTTGGCCTAACCAATGCCCCTAGCACATTCATGAGACTGATGAACCATGTCTTGCATCCCTTCTTAGGCAAGTTTGTTGTGGTCTACTTTGATGATATTTTGATATATAGCAAAATCCTAGATGAACATGTCAAGCACTTGAACGCTGTCTTGGAGGTACTTCGAAAGGAAAGCCTCTACGCTAACTTTAAGAAGTGTACCTTTTGTACTAACCAAGTTACCTTCCTAGGATATGTGGTAAGTGCATAGGGTATACATGTTGATCAAGGCAAAATCAAGGCAATCGAGGAGTGGCCGACGCCTATCAATGTGAGCGAAGTAAGAAGCTTCCATGGTCTAGCAAGCTTCTATAGGTGCTTTGTCAAGGACTTTAGCACTATCGCAGCCCCTCTAACATCGATCATCAAGAAAAATGAGAAGTTTTTCTGGGGCGAAGAACAAGCTAAGTCCTTCCAATTACTTAAACATAAGCTCAGACATGCACCTATACTTCGTTTACCTAATTTTGACCACACTTTTGAAGTTGAGTGCGATGCTTCTGGTTTAGGTATTGGAGCCTTGTTACTTCAAGAGGGCCGACCCGTTGCATATTTTAGCGAGAAATTGAATGGAACTTCATTGAACTATTCTGATACGAAATATGGGCCGCTTATGGGCCATGTTTTGGGCTGCAAGAGATTGAATCTTTTAGTAATAGTTAGTAGTTTATTTTCCAGATTTCTATTTTATTTGCGAGGAATAAATTTGGTCCAAGACCTCATGTTGAGTTGGATCCGAATTATAGAGTCTAGACTCACCATTACTTAAGTTGGTTAATTAGCTTTTATTGGGTTATGTTGGGCCAGCTTAAAAGCCTTCATTGGATCGATTATAAGCTGACCATTACATAGTGGATTTGAGTAGTAGAATTGGCCCAAAGGCCTAGCCTAACTGAGTTAGGGTTTTCCCAAGTTACTTTAGGTTTTCAAGTTGTATGGCTATATATAGCCAAGGCAAGAGACCTTCATGATCAGTTTTTAGCATCAATAAAATTGTGAGTTTTCACTTTTCTCTTTCCAAGAGAGCCTCTTTGAATATTTGAGAATCTTTCTCAAGTTATTCAAGTGAACTTATCAATCAAGTAACTCCTTTGTTGTGGCGTTCCTCTACCTATAGTTTGGTTCACTAATTCATTAGGTAACAGGTTGAGATAATATCAATAGTGTTCGTTATCTCGGGGATTAGATTTGGGTCAAATTTCCGCTGCTAAACCGTTGGTGATTCGTTGTCTAGATCGCGTCAAGTGAGTATCACATCAGTTGGTAATCAGAGCTAGTCGACAACCACCAGGTTATATCCTTCTTTTCTTTTGTGTTTCGAGTCACATACTCTTGTTCCAAATCAGTTTGTGTGTCAATTCAAAAAAAAAAAAGGTACTGTAGCATCGTACTGTTCATCGCTACTATAGCGATACTGTTCACCGTGCCGCACTGTAGCGATACTGTTCATCACTACTGTAGCGACACTTTTCATCCAAAATTTTTTTTTTTGTTTTTTTCATAACTTGTGTTTCTTTCTTGTTTTGGTGTCTTGTTATATTGTTCTTGAAGTTTTGTGTGGGTTTAGAGTCAAAAAAAAAAAAAATCCAGCCGCTAGGGTTTTGTGCCGTCGTTGTGTTCTTGTATCTTGTTTCTTGTATGCAATCTGTCTTGTCATCTCTTGCTACTGTTTTGACCATGTTGACCTTGGTCGATCAATCCTTGGTTTTGATGATTAACAAACCAAAATGTAGATTTGGTCTAATGTTTTTATGTGAGAAATTTGTTAGAATCAGGTTCAATGGTGTCAAGGAAAGAAAACCAACCAAATGAAGAAGCAAAATCAGGTCACTCATGTCGGACGGCCAAAAGGAAACTATCGGACGTCCGAAAGGATGAAGAACATCAAGAAGGAAACTCTGTCGGACGCTCGTGAGGAAGCATCGGACGTCCGGAAGGATCGGACGCATGCCTCGGACGCACATCGATCGCATCGGACGTCCGAGAAATTTCGCAAAGATTTGATGACTCTCTGCCTACGTTCGGACGCAGGGTTCGGACGTCCGACAGGTGGTTCGGACGTCTGACAGGCACCTGTCGGACGTCCGACAGGCCAACGGCTAGTTTTGACAGCAATTAATATTTGACCGTTGGAGAGTCTTTTGGAGCCATTTCTCACCTTCTATAAAAACCCCAAAGCACAAGAAGACTAGAGACTTTTGCCAACACAAAATACAAGCTTACAAGTGAGATTTTTGAGTAGAAAGATTCTTTGTTGGTTGTATAAGGGGTTGGGGAAGTTGGGTTGTGAGGTTGCTCAAGTGAAGGTTACTCTCTTGGAGTAGTAAAACCTTGGTGAAGGTGAACCAATCACTTGGAGTGGTAAAACCTTGGTGAAGGTTGCCTCATTTGTATAAAATAGTTCTTAATTGGGTGAGTGATCTTTCAAGTGTAGGTTGTTGAGGGTTAACTAGAATAGTTGTAAAACTCCTTGGCTCAACCAAAGAGTATTTGGGGTGAGGAAGGAGTGAGTGTAACGGCCCCACCTCCCCCTAAGGCGAACCAGAGGGTTCGGCGGGCCGCCTGCCCAGCTCTCGCCGGGACTCAGTCGTTCACTACAATCCTCAAATATATTACAAGAATAAACCTCAAATATTACAATGTAAATCTCCAATATTTACATATAAACAAAACGAAGCGGAAACTAATTCCAAGCGTGGAACGTATGTATACATCCGATCGATTCCAAACATTCATTACAATCCCTAATAATAACTATTACACAAAAGGAAATCCAAATTCAAACCATACACGAGATAATCCATCCATTCACATGAATAAGCACAACAAGTCCTGCCTTCGCCTTGAGCCCTGTGGAGGGGAATAAAATATTTTTGGGGTGAGCTAGAAGCTCAGCGAGTAACCAAATAAAACCAGTAATCAAATATCTTTCACAATAATTCATTTCGATGATGTCATGATGTCATGATTCAAGTATCAAATGCACGTATTTTTGCTCTCGTGAGCCAGTGAAATCATTGAAACTAAACACCCAACGCTCAAACAGATCACGAAACCATAAACATTAAAGGGGAGCAGCATCGGTGCTCCAGATCATATCACAAACTCACGAAAGTGGTGGAGACGTTGGTGTCCAGCACAAGACTCCTCAAGAACTCATTAAAGCCAAACCATGTCAAGAACTCGTATGCGCGCACACATGATATGCAAACCAAAGAAACAATGCAAGGAACATTTCAAAAGTAACTTTGGAAACAGTTTAGGGTCACTCACCTCCATGGCTCAGAAATCATCCATCATATAACATTGCCTTGCTCAAATCCAAGTCTTAGATCACAAACTCAAAGCAATCAAACCCTTTAAAAGTTCGGACAGCACTTCCCCTAAATTTGCTTACTTTTCCAGCCATCATGGCTTCATTATTTCCTCGGCCAGTCCCAAAGGTACACACACAACAACAGGTTCATCCAATAGTCATTCAGCAAGCTCCAAGTAGTACAAAGACAAGTCAAGCTAGGAAGAAGTCCGGAAATGAAAGTTAAGCTCAAAACCAAAAAAACAGGTTTTGACGTCATTTTGCGGTAATGGTACCAAAGGCACTACGATTGTCGGATGAAGGTGCAAGATACACCGTTTCGAAGCTAAGAGATAGTTTTACAATATTACAGAAGGTCATTCAACCCAGTTTCGAGTGTAACCAGGTCAAAAATGCAAGATACCACACCAGAATCACAAAAACAGATTCACAAAACGTATTCTAGCGGAAACATCATAACTCAGGCTCTCCAAATCCAAATCCAGCAATTCCAAAACCAGATGAAAGCTAAGAAACAGGGATAAATTTCATCAGAAGGCCTCAACAACTAATTCGGAAGCAATTCCAGCCAAAACAACCAATTACAGACGCACTTCTCAATTTCGGGTAAAACCAGAACAGCAATAGTAATTTCGACTTTTCTCATTCCACACTGCTCCGATTCACCTGAAATTTTGTAGGCACCTTTAAAATGTCATTCCCTACAACTTTCATGTTTTAAGCAAAGGCCAATTCGGCCTCTATCTAGGACCTAAAAATTCGGACAGAATGTTCATCACAAAACCCTGATTTTCTGAAATTTCTTCCAAAACAGAAATTGATAGCAATTAATCACTTTTTCCACCTCATAGAGTCCTTAAACATCATTTCCAATCATCATATATAGCCACACAATCATATCCATATGAAAACAGAAAAATCCCCAAAAATAATAAAACTTCATCAATTCAACCAAACTCAAGAAATAATCCATGAAATTGCATCTTATAACACCACTAATCATGAATTGAACATCATTAGAGGAAGGAGAGGTGTTCATCCACCACTTACCTTAGCAAAACAAGAGGGAGAGCTACTTGTCACCTTAAGCTTCCAAACAACTTCACCAAACAACTCACTATCACTAAAAGAAGAGGTTTTATGGAGTAGAAACTAGATCAAGCAAGTGTTTTGGAGGATTTGAGCTAGATAATTGCCAAACTTTGAAGAAGTTTTTTCTTCCTTCTTTGCTAGAGAGAGAATCAGCCAAGAGGTTGAAGACAAGAATGAATTTTGTGTGATTTTTAAGATATTTAAGCAATTGGTCAAAAAGTCAAGAAAATGAATAGTAAGTCATAAGCTATTTCCAATACAATGGTGACATTTGTCACCTCCATAAATGCAATCTTATCTTTTCTTTTTCCTCTCACATCAATCAATTCACATCCTCTACTTATCCCTTAACACCCGATAAATTTTACACAGTATCCGGAATTTAACCTAATTGGCCGAATTTTTCCGAACTTTTCGCACTTGAGGGTCCCACGTCCGTTATATATTCTTAATTTTCTAAAAACTCTCCAATACTAGGAAAATCATTTTAAAACTATTTTTGCTCATAAACTTTATCTGGGGAATTTTTCTAATCAAGAAAATGTAGAAAAACGGGCGATTAAAAAAATAAACCCTAGAAAATTACAAAATTTCCGGGTTCTCAAACTCATTTTTTTTCGGGGCGTCACAATCTCCCCTCCTTAAAAGAATGTCGTCCTCGACATTCTCACTTGTACCAATCAAGTTAAGACATCCCGCACAAATCTCTCAAGAGTCAAATCAAACCCACAGTCCGGCATCCTAAACTTCAAGACTAGGATACACTACAAAGATCTGAAGCCTAGGCTCTGATACCAACTGTAACGGCCCCACCTCCCCCTAAGGCGAACCAGAGGGTTCGGCGGGCCGCCTGCCCAGCTCTCGCCGGGACTCAGTCGTTCACTACAATCCTCAAATATATTACAAGAATAAACCTCAAATATTACAATGTAAATCTCCAATATTTGCATATAAACAAAACGAAGCGGAAACTAATTCCAAGCGTGGAACGTATGTATACATCCGATCGATTCCAAACATTCATTACAATCCCTAATAATAACTATTACACAAAAGGAAATCCAAATTCAAACCATACACGAGATAATCCATCCATTCACATGAATAAGCACAACAAGTCCTGCCTTCGCCTTGAGCCCTGTGGAGGGGAATAAAATATTTTTGGGGTGAGCTAGAAGCTCAGCGAGTAACCAAATAAAACCAGTAATCAAATATCTTTCACAATAATTCATTTCGATGATGTCATGATGTCATGATTCAAGTATCAAATGCACGTATTTTTGCTCTCGTGAGCCAGTGAAATCATTGAAACTAAACACCCAACGCTCAAACAGATCACGAAACCATAAACATTAAAGGGGAGCAGCATCGGTGCTCCAGATCATATCACAAACTCACGAAAGTGGTGGAGACGTTGGTGTCCAGCACAAGACTCCTCAAGAACTCATTAAAGCCAAACCATGTCAAGAACTCGTATGCGCGCACACATGATATGCAAACCAAAGAAACAATGCAAGGAACATTTCAAAAGTAACTTTGGAAACAGTTTAGGGTCACTCACCTCCATGGCTCAGAAATCATCCATCATATAACATTGCCTTGCTCAAATCCAAGTCTTAGATCACAAACTCAAAGCAATCAAACCCTTTAAAAGTTCGGACAGCACTTCCCCTAAATTTGCTTACTTTTCCAGCCATCATGGCTTCATTATTTCCTCGGCCAGTCCCAAAGGTACACACACAACAACAGGTTCATCCAATAGTCATTCAGCAAGCTCCAAGTAGTACAAAGACAAGTCAAGCTAGGAAGAAGTCCGGAAATGAAAGTTAAGCTCAAAACCAAAAAAACAGGTTTTGACGTCATTTTGCGGTAATGGTACCAAAGGCACTACGATTGTCGGATGAAGGTGCAAGATACACCGTTTCGAAGCTAAGAGATAGTTTTACAATATTACAGAAGGTCATTCAACCCAGTTTCGAGTGTAACCAGGTCAAAAATGCAAGATACCACACCAGAATCACAAAAACAGATTCACAAAACGTATTCTAGCGGAAACATCATAACTCAGGCTCTCCAAATCCAAATCCAGCAATTCCAAAACCAGATGAAAGCTAAGAAACAGGGATAAATTTCATCAGAAGGCCTCAACAACTAATTCGGAAGCAATTCCAGCCAAAACAACCAATTACAGACGCACTTCTCAATTTCGGGTAAAACCAGAACAGCAATAGTAATTTCGACTTTTCTCATTCCACACTGCTCCGATTCACCTGAAATTTTGTAGGCACCTTTAAAATGTCATTCCCTACAACTTTCATGTTTTAAGCAAAGGCCAATTCGGCCTCTATCTAGGACCTAAAAATTCGGACAGAATGTTCATCACAAAACCCTGATTTTCTGAAATTTCTTCCAAAACAGAAATTGATAGCAATTAATCACTTTTTCCACCTCATAGAGTCCTTAAACATCATTTCCAATCATCATATATAGCCACACAATCATATCCATATGAAAACAGAAAAATCCCCAAAAATAATAAAACTTCATCAATTCAACCAAACTCAAGAAATAATCCATGAAATTGCATCTTATAACACCACTAATCATGAATTGAACATCATTAGAGGAAGGAGAGGTGTTCATCCACCACTTACCTTAGCAAAACAAGAGGGAGAGCTACTTGTCACCTTAAGCTTCCAAACAACTTCACCAAACAACTCACTATCACTAAAAGAAGAGGTTTTATGGAGTAGAAACTAGATCAAGCAAGTGTTTTGGAGGATTTGAGCTAGATAATTGCCAAACTTTGAAGAAGTTTTTTCTTCCTTCTTTGCTAGAGAGAGAATCAGCCAAGAGGTTGAAGACAAGAATGAATTTTGTGTGATTTTTAAGATATTTAAGCAATTGGTCAAAAAGTCAAGAAAATGAATAGTAAGTCATAAGCTATTTCCAATACAATGGTGACATTTGTCACCTCCATAAATGCAATCTTATCTTTTCTTTTTCCTCTCACATCAATCAATTCACATCCTCTACTTATCCCTTAACACCCGATAAATTTTACACAGTATCCGGAATTTAACCTAATTGGCCGAATTTTTCCGAACTTTTCGCACTTGAGGGTCCCACGTCCGTTATATATTCTTAATTTTCTAAAAACTCTCCAATACTAGGAAAATCATTTTAAAACTATTTTTGCTCATAAACTTTATCTGGGGAATTTTTCTAATCAAGAAAATGTAGAAAAACGGGCGATTAAAAAAATAAACCCTAGAAAATTACAAAATTTCCGGGTTCTCAAACTCATTTTTTTTCGGGGCGTCACAATCTCCCCTCCTTAAAAGAATGTCGTCCTCGACATTCTCACTTGTACCAATCAAGTTAAGACATCCCGCACAAATCTCTCAAGAGTCAAATCAAACCCACAGTCCGGCATCCTAAACTTCAAGACTAGGATACACTACAAAGATCTGAAGCCTAGGCTCTGATACCAACTGTAACGGCCCCACCTCCCCCTAAGGCGAACCAGAGGGTTCGGCGGGCCGCCTGCCCAGCTCTCGCCGGGACTCAGTCGTTCACTACAATCCTCAAATATATTACAAGAATAAACCTCAAATATTACAATGTAAATCTCCAATATTTGCATATAAACAAAACGAAGCGGAAACTAATTCCAAGCGTGGAACGTATGTATACATCCGATCGATTCCAAACATTCATTACAATCCCTAATAATAACTATTACACAAAAGGAAATCCAAATTCAAACCATACACGAGATAATCCATCCATTCACATGAATAAGCACAACAAGTCCTGCCTTCGCCTTGAGCCCTGTGGAGGGGAATAAAATATTTTTGGGGTGAGCTAGAAGCTCAGCGAGTAACCAAATAAAACCAGTAATCAAATATCTTTCACAATAATTCATTTCGATGATGTCATGATGTCATGATTCAAGTATCAAATGCACGTATTTTTGCTCTCGTGAGCCAGTGAAATCATTGAAACTAAACACCCAACGCTCAAACAGATCACGAAACCATAAACATTAAAGGGGAGCAGCATCGGTGCTCCAGATCATATCACAAACTCACGAAAGTGGTGGAGACGTTGGTGTCCAGCACAAGACTCCTCAAGAACTCATTAAAGCCAAACCATGTCAAGAACTCGTATGCGCGCACACATGATATGCAAACCAAAGAAACAATGCAAGGAACATTTCAAGAGTAACTTTGGAAACAGTTTAGGGTCACTCACCTCCATGGCTCAGAAATCATCCATCATATAACATTGCCTTGCTCAAATCCAAGTCTTAGATCACAAACTCAAAGCAATCAAACCCTTTAAAAGTTCGGACAGCACTTCCCCTAAATTTGCTTACTTTTCCAGCCATCATGGCTTCATTATTTCCTCGGCCAGTCCCAAAGGTACACACACAACAACAGGTTCATCCAATAGTCATTCAGCAAGCTCCAAGTAGTACAAAGACAAGTCAAGCTAGGAAGAAGTCCGGAAATGAAAGTTAAGCTCAAAACCAAAAAAACAGGTTTTGACGTCATTTTGCGGTAATGGTACCAAAGGCACTACGATTGTCGGATGAAGGTGCAAGATACACCGTTTCGAAGCTAAGAGATAGTTTTACAATATTACAGAAGGTCATTCAACCCAGTTTCGAGTGTAACCAGGTCAAAAATGCAAGATACCACACCAGAATCACAAAAACAGATTCACAAAACGTATTCTAGCGGAAACATCATAACTCAGGCTCTCCAAATCCAAATCCAGCAATTCCAAAACCAGATGAAAGCTAAGAAACAGGGATAAATTTCATCAGAAGGCCTCAACAACTAATTCGGAAGCAATTCCAGCCAAAACAACCAATTACAGACGCACTTCTCAATTTCGGGTAAAACCAGAACAGCAATAGTAATTTCGACTTTTCTCATTCCACACTGCTCCGATTCACCTGAAATTTTGTAGGCACCTTTAAAATGTCATTCCATACAACTTTCATGTTTTAAGCAAAGGCCAATTCGGCCTCTATCTAGGACCTAAAAATTCGGACAGAATGTTCATCACAAAACCCTGATTTTCTGAAATTTCTTCCAAAACAGAAATTGATAGCAATTAATCACTTTTTCCACCTCATAGAGTCCTTAAACATCATTTCCAATCATCATATATAGCCACACAATCATATCCATATGAAAACAGAAAAATCCCCAAAAATAATAAAACTTCATCAATTCAACCAAACTCAAGAAATAATCCATGAAATTGCATCTTATAACACCACTAATCATGAATTGAACATCATTAGAGGAAGGAGAGGTGTTCATCCACCACTTACCTTAGCAAAACAAGAGGGAGAGCTACTTGTCACCTTAAGCTTCCAAACAACTTCACCAAACAACTCACTATCACTAAAAGAAGAGGTTTTATGGAGTAGAAACTAGATCAAGCAAGTGTTTTGGAGGATTTGAGCTAGATAATTGCCAAACTTTGAAGAAGTTTTTTCTTCCTTCTTTGCTAGAGAGAGAATCAGCCAAGAGGTTGAAGACAAGAATGAATTTTGTGTGATTTTTAAGATATTTAAGCAATTGGTCAAAAAGTCAAGAAAATGAATAGTAAGTCATAAGCTATTTCCAATACAATGGTGACACTTGTCACCTCCATAAATGCAATCTTATCTTTTCTTTTTCCTCTCACATCAATCAATTCACATCCTCTACTTATCCCTTAACACCCGATAAATTTTACACAGTATCCGGAATTTAACCTAATTGGCCGAATTTTTCCGAACTTTTCGCACTTGAGGGTCCCATGTCCGTTATATATTCTTAATTTTCTAAAAACTCTCCAATACTAGGAAAATCATTTTAAAACTATTTTTGCTCATAAACTTTATCTGGGGAATTTTTCTAATCAAGAAAATGTAGAAAAACGGGCGATTAAAAAAATAAACCCTAGAAAATTACAAAATTTCCGGGTTCTCAAACTCATTTTTTTTCGGGGCGTCACAGTGAGCCTTCACTTGTACATCTTGGTTAGCATTGCCATCAATTGAAGAGGCTATTGGTTTGATATTTGGTTTGCATTTCTTATCTTTTCTCTTTAATTAAGTTTTCTTTATTGTGCTTAAATTTGATATATCTTTGTGCATCATTGTGA
This sequence comes from Coffea canephora, assembly GCA_036785865.1. NCBI lineage: Eukaryota > Viridiplantae > Streptophyta > Magnoliopsida > Gentianales > Rubiaceae > Coffea > Coffea canephora. Next base: position 20,742,441 of record CM071922.1, read on the forward strand.
ATTTGTTTGTACTCATTGGGTTGCACCGGGCACTTACAATTGGTATCAGAGCTTGGTCTCTTTTGATCAAGCTTAACCGCTTAGAGTAAAGATCATGGCAACCATAAAAGTTTCTTTTTTAGAAGGGCAATCTATTGATAGACCACCTATGTTTAATGGTTCTCATTTTAGCATGTGGAAACAAAGAATGATGATTTTCTTACAATCTGTTTACATTGAATTATGGTATGTGGTAGAAGATGGTCCTTATGAAGCTAGAATAGTTGACTCTATCACCAATTTGAGTAGATTAAAGACTAGACAAGAATTGAATGAAAAAGACAAGAGATACCTTTCTTTGAATGCCAAGACCATGTGTATATTGTACAATGCATTAGATGTAAATGAATCTAGTAGGATTAAAGGTTGTAAATCAGCTAAAGATATTTGGGATAAATTGTGCGTATTTCATGAAGGTAATCAAGATATTAAAGAACAAAAGAAATCTTTACTTGTTTCTCAATATGAATTTTTCAAAATGCATCCTCTTGAAAATGTTGATAAGATGTGTAGTAGATTTTGTGACATTATTGAAGATCTTAAATTGCTTGGAAAAGAATATTCTTTGGGTGAGAAAAATAGAAAGATTTTGAATGCCTTGCCAAAAGAATGGGAAAACAAAATAAATGCTATAGAAGAGGCAAAGGATTTAAATTCTATGTCCATTGAATCTCTTGTGGATACCCTAACCTCTTATGAATTAAAGCTGGAATTCAAAGTGCAAGAGGAAGAAAATGCAAGAATGTATAAGAGAGGCATAGCTTTTAAAGCATCTCAAGTGGGGGATAACCCATCCTTCATGGGTAATGAAATCATGGAAGTGGACAATGATATAACTCCTCACATCAAAAGTTTCAAGAAGATCTTCAACAAGAGATGTTCAAGAGGAGATTGCAAAATTACATGGGATGAATGCAATTCAAAAAGAGAAAAAGAAGAGTTGGCCCAAATGGCACTAATGGCCGTTGGAGAAGATGAGGTAAGTTCTTATCACTCTTCTTGTGATGAAGATAATGAAGATGATGATGTGAAAACTCTTATGATTAAAATGCATAAAAGTTTGAAAAAATCTTATGCTAAAAATAAAGATTTGAAAACAAAAATAAATGATTTGTTGGAAAAAAACTCCAAACTTTTTCAAGAAAACAAATGTTTGAGAATGGAAAATGATGATTTAAAAAATCAAAAAGGTGCTTTTGATTGCAAAAATAATTTGAAAAGGAAGTTGGAAGAGAAAACAAAGTTTTATGAAAAAATGTTGGAGGAACAAAATTTGTTAAAGAAAAGAATTAATGACTTGAACGAGGTTCTCCAAAATGAAAAACAAAAGTTTTCTCAAACAAAAAAAAGCAAATCTTTTCAAGGCACAAATAAGTTTGCTAAGAAAATTAGTTGCATTAAATCCACTTATGTGCAAAATACTTCTATCATGTGTCACTTTTGTTGCCAATTTGGACACATGCAAAATGATTGCTATGTAAAGAAAAATATGAGAAAAGGTATGAAATCCATGTGGATTGCTAGATCATGTTGTAATAACTCCCGAGGACCCTATTATGGTCTTGACTTGAAAAATAAAGGGGGAGTTTGCTTTTTGATTGATGCCAAAAGGGGGAGTAGGATTTATTGAAATTTCTTTGCATGTTGGCACTTTCTAAGGGGGAGCTTTATTTGAACTTATTTGATAAAAGAAATCTTCATTTTGTTTGTCATCATAAAAAAGGGGGAGATTGTTGACCTTGGTCGATCAATCCTTGGTTTTGATGATTAACAAACCAAAATGTAGATTTGGTCTAATGTTTTTATGTGAGAAATTTGTTAGAATCAGGTTCAATGGTGTCAAGGAAAGAAAACCAACCAAATGAAGAAGCAAAATCAGGTCACTCATGTCGGACGGCCAAAAGGAAACTATCGGACGTCCGAAAGGATGAAGAACATCAAGAAGGAAACTCTGTCGGACGCTCGTGAGGAAGCATCGGACGTCCGGAAGGATCGGACGCACGCCTCGGACGCACATCGATCGCATCGGACGTCCGAGAAATTTCGCAAAGATTTGATGACTCTCTGCCTACGTTCGGACGCAGGGTTCGGACGTCCGACAGGTGGTTCGGACGTCTGACAGGCACCTGTCGGACGTCCGACAGGCCAACGGCTAGTTTTGACAGCAATTAATATTTGACCGTTGGAGAGTCTTTTGGAGCCATTTCTCACCTTCTATAAAAACCCCAAAGCACAAGAAGACTAGAGACTTTTGCCAACACAAAATACAAGCTTACAAGTGAGATTTTTGAGTAGAAAGATTCTTTGTTGGTTGTATAAGGGGTTGGGGAAGTTGGGTTGTGAGGTTGCTCAAGTGAAGGTTACTCTCTTGGAGTAGTAAAACCTTGGTGAAGGTGAACCAATCACTTGGAGTGGTAAAACCTTGGTGAAGGTTGCCTCATTTGTATAAAATAGTTCTTAATTGGGTGAGTGATCTTTCAAGTGTAGGTTGTTGAGGGTTAACTAGAATAGTTGTAAAACTCCTTGGCTCAACCAAAGAGTATTTGGGGTGAGGAAGGAGTGAGCCTTCACTTGTACATCTTGGTTAGCATCGCCATCAATTGAAGAGGCTATTGGTTTGATATTTGGTTTGCATTTCTTATCTTTTCTCTTTAATTAAGTTTTCTTTATTGTGCTTAAATTTGATATATCTTTGTGCATCATTGTGAATTTGTTTGTACTCATTGGGTTGCACCGGGCACTTACAGACCAGATCTCAGTCTTTTCATTGTGTTGTTGAGTCGTTCTGACTGTGCAAAGCAACCACCAAAAGAAAAAAAAAAGAAAAGAAACACACGTAAGAGGCGAAAACAAAATTCTGGTCGCTAGTTGTTTCTTAATACCGAAGTGTTTTGAACAAGAGGGTTGGGAATATTGTTTTGTTTTGCATAAAAAGGCTGATTACAATAGTTCTTGAATTCTTGATAACCTTACCTTGCTTCTTGGAACCCTTGATACATATCTTGATAAGGGGGATTGATACTTGAAATCTTGAAACTAAACAAACCTCCATTCTTGATCTTGAGTTGCGGCTGACCTTTGTACAAACACCACACAAAAATCTTGTGTTTTAAAGGTGGGATTCGAAATTCAAAAGAAAGAAAAGCATTTTGGTTGGACAAAAAAAAAAGAGAAGAAAAAAAGAGGAACCAGAGTTGGATCACAAGAAATAAGAAACCTTCTTGAAATAGGCAACCTTCCTGACAAAGGAAACCCAAACCGCCTTGGATTTGCTAGGGCAAACCCTAGCCGCCACCAAAGCTGTCCACTTCGGACTTCCCTTGCTTGAATTGGGGAAACCAGCCGCCAACACCAAAACACCCATAACCCAAAATCACCCAAGAAACATTGATCCCAACTTCCAGAGAAAATTCGGCCGCATGCAAAAAGTGGGTAAAGTCCTTCTAGGATTATAAATTTCCGCCATCTTGTTCTTGTGTCAGTCGAACCTTGCGTTCTGTCCACACCACAAATTGGTATCTTGAGTCATTTTTGCAGTTTGCTAAAAGTGTCCAAAAGGAGTCCGTCCTGATCTAGTCTTAGAGTCCTTGTCGAAGTCAAACTTCCCCAACATTTGAGTCACCCTTTTGCGGACTAAATCAGAAAAAATTCCAGAAAAATTCTTGCTTGTATAATTGCTGTTTTGAGTCATCATTTAGTCTTCAAATTTCCAGATTTTCATACGCCACTATTGGGGACAAACTTGGTTGATGTTTGGTTGAACTACTTGAGGGAAATTTCTGAGTTCTTCAAGGGGGCAATCAAGGGATTTGAAAGTGAATGGTGAGATCATTAGAGTGTTTTTAAACACTTGAGCAAAACACGAGAGTGAGCGAAACACGTAAGGGAGCGAGTGTGAGGCCCCAGTCCGTTCGTAAGCTGATATGAGGGTTATTCGTTGATCGGTGGGGTGGAATTAGGGTTTTAAGGCTAAGGAGAAAACCCTAACCTCGATTAGGATTGCAAACCCTAGTTCATTTTAGTAGAAAGCTTAAGTGGAGTTTGATTGTTCACCCGTCTTTTTGATATTTTCTTTATTAGAAAATTCCCCAGATTAATTTTTATGAGTAAATATAGTTTTTAGATGATTTTTCTAGTATCGGTTAGTTTTTGAGAAAATAAGAACGTATATCGGACGTGGGACCCACTAGTGCGGAAAGTTCGGAAAAATTCGGCCAATTAGGTTAAATTCCGGATACTGTGTGAAATTTATCGGGTGTGAAGAGATATTTATAGGTATTAAGTGGATAGGTGGAGGAGAGAGAAAAAAAAAAGGTAGGCAAGTCATAATGAGGGACAAGTGTCACCAAATGGTTGGAAGAACTCTAAGACCACTATTCCTTGTCTTACCATTGACTAAATAAATCATAAAAATCACCAAAAATTCTCCATTTTTCCTCTAAGCTTGGCTGAACTCCTTCCTCCAAAAAAAAAAAAGAAAAGCTTCCAAGTTTCTTGCTCCAATCTTGTCCAATCTCACAAACTAACCATTTAATCTTGAATTCCCTCCATAAAATTCCTTTAGTTAGTGCTAGTGAGTGATTTGGTGAAGCTTTCTTGGAGAGCTAAGGTGTCCTACAACTTCCCCTCTCTTGTTTACTAGGTAAGTGATGCTTAAACTTTCTCCTATACTTAATGATGGTTAATTTGTGCCTAATGTGGGCTAAAGTGATGGATTATGTGAATTATTTCTTGATTTGTGATGAATTGGTGAAGTTTTGATATTTTTGAGGAATTTTCTGGTTTAATATGAATGTATTGTTGTGGTCATCTATGATGGTTGATAATGGGGGGGGAAAGACTCTAGTAGGTGTGAATTAGTGATAATTACAACCAATTTTGGGTTTGGATTGAATTGTGGAAAGTTAGGGTTTTATCACCCCTTATTCTGTCCGGTTTTGGATCATAGGGTTAGAGGCCGAATTGGACTTTGCTTAAAACATGAAAGTTGTAGGTATTGACATGTTGGAGGTGCCTGTAAAATTTCAGGTCATTTGGATTAGTGTAGAGTGAGATATGTCGATTTTACTGTGGCTGTTCTGGGTTGATCAGGATGGCAGAACTGCGTTTGTATTTGGCTATTTTGACTGGAATTACTTTGGATTTTGATGTTTGTATCTTCTGATGAAATATAGAGGAATGTTTTAGCTACCATATGCCTTTGGAATCAATGCATTTGGACTTGTATAGACTGAGTTGGACTCATTATAGTATTATGTGATTTGCAAACCTGTTTTGGTAATTCTGGTTTCGTATTTTGCATATTTGACCTAGTTATGCTAGGATTTGGACTGAGTGGCCTTCTACATTGTTGTAGCCCTGTTTCTTAGCTTCGAAACGGTGGGTCTTACACCCCCATTCGATAACCGTAGTGAATTTGGTGCCATTACCGCATATTGAGGCCAAATACGGTTTGTGATCCTGTTTTGCGATTCTGGTATAGTGTCTTGCATTTTTAACCTTGTTACATTCAAAATTGGACAAAGTTTCCTTCTTCAACATTGTAACCCCTTAAGTCCTGGATATTCTTGTAAGTTTTCAGGTTAAACGGAATAGTATATCCTGAGCTATAAACGAAATACTCAGACCTGTTTTGACCGTCAAATTCTGTTACGTTTTGGAAAGTTTCTGACCGTGACTTTTTCGATTTTGATGGAGTACGATTTGGGTGTCAACTCTGTCATAAGAAATGTAGATCTTAGTCACAGCTTCGAAACGCTATAAAGTGCGTCAAAATCCGAGTTCCGTAGCTCTAGTTATGATCGAAATAAGAATGCATGTCAGAACTGTTTTATATCCGGACAGTTTACGACTGGAACTTTGGCTTCACATTTGACTAGGTTACAAGCTGTTTGGGCTTGCGACCAAAACACCAAACTTATAGCCCTATATCAGAGCTTTCTAACGCCCTTGGAATTTCATGAATCGGATTTATAAAACCTGAGATATAGCTGAGCAAATAAGGCCTGCCCGTGAAAATGACCATTTTCTGGTCAGATCTGTTTTGGTCCTGATGACCAATTTCCGTTCCGAATTTGGATTGCCGACCTTCATGAAAGTTGTTCCATTTAGAATGAACCATCTAACTGCCAATTTTCAGCTCTTTTGACCAAGTGTAGCATAGAAAACAGTTTGCACCCAAAACTGACCATTTGTGCATTGGCCAGATTTCGTAAGTGATTGTGTTTGGTTTATTTGGGACTGAAGCCTCCAGTTTCAGTTCCGGATGTCTTCATAACAGTTGTTGTTCATCCTTTAAGCTTCAATATGGCGTCTCATACGCCTTAATCCGATATTCTTAGCTCAACTTATGAGTAAACTAGAAATGAGTGTCAAATCTGCCGTTTCCGCTAACGGCCGTTTCCGTTTCCGTCCGTCATATTTACGTGCGCGCATGTCGTTTTGCCGTTTTGCTTGTTTTAGGCATGATAGTAGCCGTTTGCGATATTATGTGACACAATCTTCTATTTCAGACGGTGGTGAGCTGGGCGGAACTGGTGGGGCCCACTACTAGCTGTTCATTTCGATCCGACTTCGTACTTTTGCTATTTCAGTTTCTGAGTAAGTATTCAGGCCAGTTTGGTGTGTTTTCTTTGCTATGTGTTTGAGATATGTGAAAAGGGTACTTAGACGAGGGTGTACTTTATCGCACTCGACCTAAACCCTAATTTGAATGTATAATTGTACTTGGCATATGTATATGAACCTTTTGGAACCAAAACCCTTGAGCTTGTGGCTCGGGGCGACTTTCGAGTAAAGTTTGTGAAGTTTGCAAAGTTTGTGAGTTCGTGGGCCCGATCTAAGACCTGTATGGACTATTCGAGCCAGTTAGGGCTTGGTCGAAGTCAGTCCAACTTAGTCTGAGGTCACCAAATTTGTAGGTTCATGTTATGAACCAATTTTGTGAATCCGGTTCACCGAGAAGGTGACCAAGTTTGTGACCCGAGCTTGTGACTCAAGCTCAAGTTTGTGATTTCGTTCGCCCGGGCAAGTTTGTGAGGTGACTGGCCAGTGAGGGTGATAAGGTGTCGGTGGGTGTACAAGTGAAGTTCTACGGACCATTGAGTGTGGTCGACGGAGTGTCGGCAGGAGATCACGCATGGCATATGAATTGGTTTTGGAGCCACCTGTATCCTTATTATGTGATGTTACTTTTCTGCTTTTGCTTTACTCTTACTGTGTAACTGTTGTTACGTGAAATTTATGCTTTCGCCCCTGTTTACTTACTAAGCATATAGCTTACCCCTTTCCTTTTGTTTTCCTTAGCAGGGGCCGACGCGGGGACTTTTGGCTCGTATACTAGTATAGTTAGCTTGGTTTGTAATAGTTGAACAGTTAGGATGTTTGTTTTTGTTTTGGTGGTTTGTATAAGGACCCTTCTTAGGGTCTATCTTCTGTTGGTTGTGGTTATAGTGTATTAGAGTGGTTTGACTCGAGACTTTTGAAGATATAAATATAACTTTTGGGATTGTATATATTGTATATAGTGCTCTTTCGATCTATCTCGTTTTATTGCTTTAAGTTTTGAGTCCTGGCGCGAGCTAGGCAGGCGGCCCGCCGATACCCTTGGGTTCACCCTTGGGAGAAGTGGGGTCATCACAGCGAGTGAGGACTGTTCTACTAATTTTTGTTGAGTTTTGCAGGTAATAAAAGTAATGGACAAACGAATGCTCAACTGGAGCTTCACCATCTTGTGCCTAAAGGAGTAAATACTGTGGCATTGCGTGAGATAACTGAGCAATTGGAAATCATAAAAGCTCAAAAAATGTTTGGTTTTATACACGTTGCCACATCAAGGATAAAGTTTGCTGCTTAGCCATTGATAAGGGTTGTGAAGTTAACCTCGCAAGTACTGTCTTGGTTGAGAAATTGAATCTTCCAACCATTGATCATCTTCGACCATACAAGTTGCAAAGTGATAGTGGTGATATTTGGATTACTAAGCACATACTTGTTTCTTTTCGTATTGGCCAATACGTGGATGAGGTGTTGTGTGATGTGGTTCCCATTCAAGTGACGCATGTGCTGTTGGGACAATGGTGGATGTTTAATCGAGAAGTCAAATATGATGGATATACTAATAAGTATTCCTTCACATTTAATGGCCGTCGTACCAGGCTTGTGTCGCTTAATTCTAAGCAACTTTGTATTGATCTAGCATACATGAAGAGTGAGCAAGAGCGTTATAGTATGAAGAAAGAGCTAGATGAGGGAATTGTGACTGAAGATGTAAAATTCGAGGGAGTTGAAAAGGAGAAAGAGGTTGAGAATAATGAGGGGAAAAAGTCAGCTACTGAGCATGAGAAAGAGATTAAAAATTCTAAGAGTAAGCTGATTGCGAGAAAGGATGTGAGATCATATGTTTTTTCTAACGATCTTAACTCTACTTTGTTTAGTGTTTCTACTTTTATGCAGGTTAAGCAAGGAAAAATTGAATTGATCTTGGCATGTTCTATGCCTAAATCCATTGGTGAATATCAAACTTTTCATGGATTTTGCATCTTAGGTGTTGTATCCCTTTGTCATCCATTGATGTTCAACTTCAACCATGAGCCTGATTTGCTTGTTGGGAGGAATAATGAAGTTTCAAAGGGAGTTTCTACACTTGAAACTTGTTATAAACTTCCTTTTTATTTCGTTAGTGATAATTCTTTCCTCATTGGTCCAAATTCTGATTCCTTACAACCTGATTTTATTCTTCAATTTGAAGGTTCAGAAGCTGCCTATCTCAATCTTACTCCATTTGTGCAAGATAGGCCATACCAACAACAACTTGCAATGAATTTTGTAACTTTGCAAAATCATGTCCGGGACTTTTCTAACCTGATTGAGCATCACTATGAAGATCCTTATCTTGTGAATGTGAATGGTAAGCTGTCAAGTGATTTTATACCTACAAATGCTAATCGTGTGATTTATTGTGTAGGTCCAAATTCGACCATTCATGACACAGGACTGATTAGAGAGCTTTGGAGTGGTTGGAGTCAAGCCTTGAGTTTCCCATGGCAGATTGTGAGCATTTTCAAGCTGACCAAGAGACATGTGCACCGAATTACAATAATCATGACGTATGCAAGTATCATTCATTTTAAGAGAGCCAATATGTGGAGATTTGAAGTTTCATACTGCCAATTCTTGTAGTACTATTCATTTTCAAACACGATTTGAGGACAAATCCTTTTCAAGAGGAGGGGAATGATACGAAATATGGGCCGCTTATGGGCCATGTTTTGGGCTGCAAGAGATTGAATCTTTTAGTAATAGTTAATAGTTTATTTTCCAGATTTCTATTTTATTTGCGAGGAATAAATTTGGTCCAAGACCTCATGTTGAGTTGGATCCGAATTATAGAGTCTAGGCTCACCATTACTTAAGTTGGTTAATTAGCTTTTATTGGGTTATGTTGGGCCAGCTTAAAAGCCTTCATTGGATCGATTATAAGCTGACCATTAGATAGTGGATTTGAGTAGTAGAATTGGCCCAAAGGCCTAGCCTAACTGAGTTAGGGTTTTCCCAAGTTACTTTAGGTTTTCAAGTTGTATGGCTATATATAGCCAAGGCAAGAGACCTTCATGATCAGTTTTTAGCATCAATAAAATTGTGAGTTTTCACTTTTCTCTTTCCAAGAGAGCCTCTTTGAATATTTGAGAATCTTTCTCAAGTTATTCAAGTGAACTTATCAATCAAGTAACTCCTTGGTTGTGGCGTTCCTCTACCTATAGTTTGGTTCGCTAATTCATTAGGTAACGGGTTGAGATAATATCAATAGTGTTCGTTATCTCGGGGATTAGATTTGGATCAAATTTCCGCTGCTAAACCGTTGGTGATTCGTTGTCTAGATCGCGTCAAGTGAGTATCACATCATATTCAACCTATGATAAAGAGTTGTTGACTTTGGTTTGAGCTCTACAAACATGGCAGCACTACTTGCGCCCAAAGGAGTTCGTGTTGCACACAGATCACGAGTTGCTTAAGCACTTAAAATCCCAAAACAAGCTAAGCAAGCGACATGCCAGATGGGTTGCCTTCATTGATAGCTTTCCATACGTGATCAAATATAAAGCTGGCAAAACGAGCATCGTTGCTAATACGCTATCAAGAAGGTACACTTTAATTACTTCACTTGATGCTAAATTGTTGGGTTTTGAACTTATTAAGGAATTATATGCCACTGACCCGGATTTTGGAGATACCTTCAACGTCTTGCCATGACAAAATCTTGAGCATTACTATAACTCGCAGGGATTTTTGTTCTTCAAAGATAAGTTGTGTATACCAGCTTGTTCCCTACGAGACTTATTGGTTCGAGAAGCTCATGGTGGAGGCCTCATGGGACACTTTGGAGTAGTAAAGACCTTGTCTATACTCCAAGAGCATTTCTACTGGCCAAGGATGAAGCGTGATGTGGAACATAAGGTACAACGATGCATTACTTGCCATCATACAAAATCTAAGATAAATCCCTATGGTCTCTACATGCCTTTACCCATACCTAGTGCTCCTTGGGTAGATCTGTCAATGGATTTTGTGCTGGGATTGCCTAAAACCAAATATGGCCATGACTGTGACACCTCCACTTTTCCCTAAGGCGAACCAAAGGGTATCGGCGGGATGCCTGCCCAACTCTCGCTAGGTCTCGATACAAATTCAATTCAAACTTAAGGGTAACTATCGATACTAAAAGTCAAAAATATAATGAAAGTTCGCTTCCTTAATAAACATTCAAGTATTACATCACAAGATACCAAAAGTACATCTCATTCCCAAAATATACAACCTCCAAAAGTTGTCTAGGCAAATACATTCAAAATCCCAATCAAAAGTGCATCAAGTCCCAAAATACAACCATTATAAGTCGACTGAACAATTATAACCAAGGTACTAATCGAAAGAATAATCTAGTCGGCTTTTCTCCAAAATCTTCCCATCCAGTCCTGTTAAGGAAAACAATCTAACGGGGTGAGCGGATGTTCGTGAAGCCAAGAAAACATGCAAAACACGTAGTTCAGGTAGCAATGGCATTTAAGCAAGAATAAAAGCTGTAACATTCAAGCAGTTCACAATTTTCAATTAAACACATTCAATGAGGATACAAGAGCTCTCATGAGCACAGTTCCACTTGCTTCGCCAAACATTGATCAAATACCTTCCTGCAATGACACTCCGTCAACCGAGTCGGCATTTACGTCCGTAGAACTCCACTTACTTCACAGTTCTGTCCACCATACACCGCATCGGGCCCGCACTTCAATAAAAGGTACTACTACTCGAATAGGCCAAGCGAGATCTCTCAATAGATCAAGTTTACAGTTATCTCATGGTTCACCAAGCTCCTCGACCAAGCCCTTGCTGCCTCGAGTCGCAAGGTCGGCCAATTGAGATTTGGGCATCCCCACAGTTCAGTTCAGTTCAGTTATGGGTTGAGGAGATTCACTCCAACGACATTCAGTCAATCAATTTCATTTCAGTCAATCAATTACAGTTCAGTCATGAACAATTCAGTATTTCAATCAGTTAAAGGGGTACGAGTGTGATAAAGTACATACTCGACTCAACAATTATCAATCATTCAATCCATAAGATGTAATTCACATAAATTTAACAAGTCATGCACTTGACACTCACCAATCAAAAAATAAGGGAGTAGTGCTCAATCAAGTGTTTAGGCATCCGCTGTGAGATCCTCTTGATGGTCCCCATGAGTGCCTGAGCAAATAATAATCGGCTATCACACATAATGACTTATAAATCCCTTGTTAACAAGGAAGATTGTACACTTGTACAATCCAAGAAAATATCATGAAAGAGAGCCTTAATTACTCGTAAATCGAGTATCAAAAGTGGGGTTTTTAATACATAAGGAAAACTGATTTCCTTCATGAAACCAAGTTTAAAACATTCAATCAATATCAAAGGATAGGGAAGAGTTTCCAAAAACTAATTTCCCTTTGAGTCGGAAAATTTCAGTTTTGCACGTCAAACTTAGAAAAACCAGAACTTGCACTCAGAAGGTCCAAAATTGGAAAACTTTATATCATTGGAATCTTGGTTCAAAGTGCTAAAAGTTCATAGAAGACACCTTTCCAAGATTCTAAACAGAAGACATTTAAATTTCATCTCAAAGTGGCTGATTTGAGGATACAAGACAGTTTCGGTCATGTTTTTCGGCAAACTTTGAAAATTCAGTAAAATTCACAAAAAGTGAACTAGCCTTTGAAATTTGTAACACAATGACAATTTCAATCAAGGTTTCAAAAACAACAAATGAAACTAAATTCGAAGGTTTGAGCGTCAAGATATAGCAGCTCAAAATTGGCCAAAATCGAAGATAGTTCAGTAAATTTTTTCAGGTTTGAAGAACAACTTTGGCACATCATTTGTATATCGAAATGGTCTTAAAATGAAACCAAATTTGGTAAAATTAAGCTCCCATATGAGGGCTATTCCTCTATCAAATTTCATGTAAAAAATCGTACGGGAAGGTAGTTAACAAAACTACCAAAGTTCAAGAAATTTCCAAGACAAATCTGTCTTCTTGCTTTCTTTCCCTTTTTCAAACATTTGCAGCATGAAATCAGTCCCATTTTGGTTAATTTGTGAAACTAAGGTCCAAGAAAAATTTCATAAACAATTGGTAGTTCGTTGACATCAAAATTTCAAAATATAACATCTCACAAACAACCAAACCAGTCGGCCAGCCCAAAAGAAGGGTTTTCCAGTTTTGTTGCAGTTTAGAAATTGAACCATATCTCACTCCATACAGCTTGGAATCGAGAATGGTTGGTGGAGTTGGAGACTAGAATCATAAGACTACATTTCATCAGAATAAATTGTTCTCAAAATCAATTCATAAGTGAGAGAAATAGAGCCACAAAATGCAGCTTCTACCTTTCTCTCGGATAAGCCAACAGAACAGGGCAGCAACTTTGCCGACTCACTACGGCTCACTCATTTTGAACTAGAAAGTGAATTTTATATTGTTGGAAAGCTACAAATGTCTAGTTTGTGAGGACCTGAATTTTTACTTATTTTAATCTTATTTTAATGGCTTAATTAATTATTTAATTTCCCGTTTACTCCGAATATTTTATTTCAATCTTTTTAGACCCAATTACATGGAACTATGACTTACTTATATTTTTAAAATGACTTGTTACAAAATTTAAATTTTTGAAAGCTCGTTTAGAGTGAATAGTGGAAGCGTGTTTGGAGACAATAATCGATTCGAGAATACAATAAGTTTAAAAAATTGGAGACTTGTACATTAGTCTTGAAATAGGTATTTTTATGTTTAAGTGTTCAATTATTAGTTAGTGATGTGAGGCCCTAGTCAGTTCTTAAGTTTGATATTAGGTTAGATTCATTATTTGTGCGGTAACATTAGGTTTTGGGACTAATTCAAAAACCCTAAGTTGCGGTTAGTATTGAAACCTTAGTTTTTGTATTAATTATAAGTTCGAGTGATGATTAAAGTGAGTTTAAAAGTTAGGAAAACCCTTAATAGTACCCAATCATTCCACAATAAGGGCAAATGAACCTAAAAAGTAGGGTTTCACTTTTCATTTTCAAGTTGGAGCAAGTTAGGGTTTTCACGTGTATCCGTAGTGTAATTATCCGGTAAGGAGCAAGGATCAAATTTGGTGTTTAAGAGTGACTTTTAGGTGAGAAATAATATATGATTAGGAACAATGATAAAAAGTTGGTGAATAGGAAGTAAAAACCCTAGTACGTGTGATTTAAGGAAAAACGGCTCGAACCGACGGGTACCGTTTGTTACCGGGAAAACACACCACTTGACCCATACTTTATTACCTTAATCTTCTCATTTTATTTCAGCTAATTAACCCTCAAAATATTTCATACATCAGCCACAATATTTGACCAAAAAAACAAGAGAAAAGAACAAAAAAGTGAGATGTAATCTTGTGATGACACTTGGCAAGCATCCACCCATTTTGACCAACTCAAGTCTAAGATTCTTATCCCTTTCTTGGAGCTCAATTTCTGTCTTCCAAGCTTCATTATGCATGAAATTTAAAGAGGAAAAAGAGAGAAAGAAACCACTTCATTCAAGCTTGCTTCCTTGCTCAATCTTGCAAACTAACCGATAGATTCACCAAATAATCCATAGAAGTAGCTTAGAAGGGTGGATTATCATCTTGGAGTGGAGAGTTTTGGTGGTTCAAGCTTCCTAGGGGCTGTTGTGCTTCTCCAATTCTAGGTAAGGATGATGATTTCCCCATTTCTTACTCTTGATCTTGTTTAAATTAGCTTAGCATCTCAAATTTGTGGTGAATGATGGTTGTTATCATGTTTTGGGTGTTTTTCCTTTTAGTTACATGAATTAGGGTTTGATGATTTCTGCCTATACTTGCTATATGGATGAGATGTGTTGTATCTAAGCTTATATATCAGGTTGTGGTGGTGGATTGAGGCAAGAAATGAAGAAATTTATCATCGAAACAAAAATTCCAAATTTCTGCAAAATTTCAGTTCAGTTCTGTCCGGTTTTATTGCATCATGTTAGAGGCCGAATTAGGCTTAGAATAAAACATGAAAGTTGTAGATAATTATATTTTATAGGTGTGTACAAAATTTCAGCTCAATCGGAGCAATGAATACTGTGAAAATACCAAAATACCCTCACTGCCCTAGGATATTTCCAGTGATTCGTTTTAGACAGTTCATCCAATTGATTGTGTTTATTCACTATGATCCGTGCTGATTTAGTCATTTTCCAAAACATTAAAGTTTCAGTACTCTGTCTTAGATTTTCAACGCCACCAAGAACGCCTCAAACGGATCTATGTAGCCTGAGTTATGGCCAAAATAGTCGCATCTATTTAAAATCAGCATTCTGCCGTGTTTCTTGTTTTAGCCTCTGACCATGTTCTGTCCGTTTTGATAACGTATGAACTGGGTAGTGACCTCTTCATAAGAAATGTATAGCTTGGTCTTAGCTTCGAAACGGCATAGAGTTCATCCAAATCCGAGTTCCGTAGCTTCAGTTATGACCGAAACAAGATCAGTTGTCAGAACTGCCTTCGAATTTGGACAGTTCTTGCAGGAATGTTTGGACCATTTTCCTCCATGCTCCGTATTGATTCAGCTTTTGGTCCAAACATGAAAGTTATAGCCTTATGAATGAGATTTCCAACACCTCTAGAATTTCTTGATTCCGATTTCTGAACCGTGAGTTACGGTCTTTCAAACAGGGCCTGTTTGATAAACCGACATGAGATGGCTGGAAATATTTCGTGCATTTTTGACCAATACCTATTGAGATCTGGGTTGGGATGTTTAAATAAATGTTGTAGCCCTTCCTTGTAGCTTCGAGATGGTATCTCATCTACCTTGATCCGATATTCCTAGCCTAACTTTTGATGAAAACGGTTTGAGATGGCAGATTTGGCCGTTTCCGTTTGCCGTTCCGCGCGCACGCGTGTGTCCATTTTGCCGTTTCCGCACTTGCATGTACTGATTTTACCGTTTGACTTGTTTTGGGCATGTTAGTGGCCATTTGTGATATAATGTGATGCAATCTTCTATTTCAGACGGTGACGGGCTAGGCGGAGCTAGTGGAGCCTACTAGCTAAAACGCACGACGTGATATCTGCTCTTGTACTAATTTTGTATTTTGAGTAAGTATTCGGGCCATTTTGTATATACCTTGTTTATGTGCTCAAAGTGATGGATAGGGTACCTAGGCGAGGGTGTACTTCATTGCACTCGACCTAAACCCTAATTTACATGCATATTTGTACATGACATGTCTACATGAATTATTTTGGGTTTGAGCCCCTTGAGCTTGTGGCTCGGGGTGACATTTGTGAGTTGGGGTTGATCTTCCGACCTAGATGGACTATTGGAGCCGGTCAGGGCTTGGTCGAAGCCAATCCAACCTAGTCTGAGGTTACCATGTTTGTGAATCCGGTTCACCGAGCATGTGAACCAAGTTTGTGAACCGAGCTTGTGAACCAAGCTCAATTTCGTTCGCTCGAGCAAGTTTGTGAGGTGACTGGCCAGCAAGGGTGATAAGGTGTTAGAAGGGAGTACAAGTGGAGTTCTACGGACCTTGTTTATGGTCGACGGAGTGTCGGCAGGAGGTCATGCATGGCAAACGACTTGGCTTTGGAGCCAACCTGTATCCTTCCTTTGTATTGTTATTTTTGTACTTGACTTGACACTTTTGTGAAATAGTTGTTTATCTAAATGTGAAATTTATGATTTTACCCCTGTTTACTTACTAAGCGTATAGCTTACCCCGTTTCCTTTGTTTTCCTTAGCAGGGGACGACGCGGGGAACTCCTGGGCATATTCACTAGTATAGTTAGGTCTGCTTGTAATAGTTGGACAATTAAGATGTATGTTTTTGTTTTGGTGGTTTGTATAAGGACCCTCCTTAGGGTCTACTTCCTACTTGTTGTTATCACACTGTGGTATAGTGGTTTGACCAGATACTTTTAAAGATGTAAATAGAACTTTTGGTGATTGTATATATTTTATAAATAGTACTCTTTGGTTTATTAGAGTTTTATTAGCTTTGTGTTTCGAGTTCTGGCGCGAGCTAGGCAGGCGTCCCGCCGATACCCTAGGGTTCGCTCTTGGCAGAAGCGGGGGCATCACAGGTGGAATCAGAGCGCCTAGGTTAGAGGACTTGGGCGAGTGGGACATACGTGATAGGCACTAGGCATATTTGATTCTTTTAAAATGAATGATATATTTTAAGCTGAAATACCGGTTAACTAATGAATTAATGTTTGTAGGTATGGATCTGGGCAGTTCTAGTGGCGTTGGACCTAGCGGCATGGGACCGGGACAGAGACCTTCAAGTGCGAGGGGCCCGGAGGACCGGGTGTTGTGTAAGCGGGTGATCCGCTATCGGAGGAGGTTTGGGGAACCCTACATTTTGTATTCCCCTTTTGGTCAGGTGTCGCGCCGACCATGTGAGTGTTGGTATATATATGGCTATCCCGATGAGGTCGTCCTAGTGGTGGATGACGAGCGTTATCACCTAGGCAGGACGGTCGACACTTTGAGGGCACAGCTGGAGGAGGCTAGAGAGTTTAGCCACGGCCAGGCGTTGCGCATTAGGGACTTGGAGCGGGACCTCCGAGACACACACCAGCACCTCTTTGCTATGAGGAGGCAACTTAGGGAGAGGGTCCGGAGTATTACATTTGACTGTGAGGTCTTACTAGATATGGCCGTGGAGGCACCACCACGAGCTATCGGCCCAGAGCAGATAGGCGAGGTAGATACTTTAGGTTCCGTTGGGAACCGGGGCCCTAGGGGAGGCGTTTAGGGTCGTTTTGTATTTTTGATTTGTTGACGGATTACTTTGTTAGAACTGGCATGGCTACTTTCCTTTTGTTATCAGGTTGACTGACTAGATTTTGGAGCCGGAGTGCTCGTGTGTATACTGGGCTTTGTACCGACTGGAGGTTGGGTAACTTGTATATCTTTTGGTGTGGTTTTGTAAATAAATGTATATATTTGAGTATTATTTTTTGCACTTATCCTTTGCGTGCCTTTCGTGTATTTGTTTGGTGTTTTTATTTTGCTTCTAGTTTGAATACTAAGCACACGTTACGTTTGGATTTATAGACTTTTGCACCTAAATGGCCTCCGGTACTCGCGGTAGAGGTAGGGGGCGAGGACGAAGCCCTGAAAGGGAGCATGAACATGAGCCAGACCAAGTAGCTACAGCCATCCAGCGAATGGCTGACTTGTTAGAACGTATGGCAGACCAACAGGGTCAGGGCCATGGGAATACTACCGGAAACCCTGGAAATAATCCAGGCAATCACGAAGGAGAGGACCGTGCTTTAGAACGGTTCCAAAAATTTGCACCTCCAAAGTTTATAGGTGGGGCCGACCCTGACTTAGCGGAAGGTTGGCTGGACCATATGTTAGATATATTTGCCGCACTTAGGTACTCGGAGGAGCGGCAGATATCTTTTACCGTTTTCCAGTTTGAGGGGGCCGCCCGAGCTTGGTGGAATGTGATTAGAGCCAAGTGGGAGCGGGAACAGACCCCCTAGACATGGGTTAATTTTACACGAGAATTTAATGAAAAATATTTACCTCCCATCGTACAAGAGAAATGGGAAGATGATTTTATTTGCCTGCGTCAAGGGACATCTAGTGTAGCGGAGTACGAGACCCAGTTTACAAAGCTCTCCCGTTTTGCTCCAGAGCTGGTGCTAACGGAGCGAAAACGGACCTGCCACTTCGTTCAAGGTTTAAATGTGGAAATCCAAGAAGCACTAGCGGCCGCAAAACTGGACACATTTAGTTAGGCACTAGAAAAGGCAGAAAGGATTGAGACAGCTAGAGAACACGTAAAAGCCTTTCATGATGGGAAAAAGAGACAACCCGACTCGAGTAATTTGGTGACCGGACAGAGTTCGCAAAATGAGCCACCATCGAAGAGGGGTCGAGGAACAGATGGTCCCCGACCCGCAGGAACCCTAAACCAGGGTAATTTTGGAAGAGGTCGAGAAGGGCAAGGGCCCCAGAGGGGTGCTCAGCGTGGAGTGACTGCAGGAACGAGGCCAACCTGTGGTTTTTGAGGGGCAAATCACACCGACGAAAACTGTTGAAAGAACAGTTCGATCCAAAAATGCTATAAATGTGGTAAGACAGAGCATCTGATTGCTCAATGCCCTAAGATGCAAAAGGAAAGACCTAAGCCACCGACTAAAGGGACCACCGCTAAGCCGTCAAATGCAGGGGAAAATCGACCCAAGGGAACAGTTAGAGTATATGCAATAGGTCAACAAGAGGTGCTAGACCCTTCGGCGAGCATCGAAGGTACCCCTTTTTTTATCGGCGCACCGCAAGCGTTTAATAGACCTTGACGACACGTATTTTGTAAACCCTGCATTCATGGTTCCCGAACAAAGGTATCAATTTCGAGGATGAAATTATTCTAAGTGGGGGAGGTTGTGAGGCCCCAGTCAGGTAAGTTTGATATTAGGTTAGATTCATTATTTGTGCGGTAACATTAGGTTTTGGGACTAATTCGAAAACCCTAAGTTGGTGTTAGTATTGAAACCTTAGCTTTTGAATTAATTATAAGTTCGAGTGATGATTAAAGCGAGTTTAAAAGTTAGGAAAACCCTTAATACTACCCAATCATTCCACAATAAGTGCAAATGAACCTAAAAAGTAGGGTTTCACTTTTCGTTTTCAAGTTGGAGCAAGTTAGGGTTTTCACGTGTATCCGTAGTGTAATTATCCGGTAAGGAGCAAGGATCAAATTTGGTGTTTAAGAGTGACTTTTAGGTGAGAAATAATATATGATTAGGAACAATGATAAAAAGTTGGTGAATAGGAAGTAAAAACCCTAGTACGTGTGATTTAAGGAAAAACGGCTCGAACCGACGGGTACCGTTTGATACCGGGAAAACACACCACTTGACCCATATTTTATTACCTTAATCTCTCATTTTATTTCAGCTAATTAACCCTCAAAATATTTCATACATCAGCTACAATATTTGACCAAAAAAACAAGAGAAAAGAACAAAAAAGTGAGATGTAATCTTGTGATGACACTTGGCAAGCATCCACCCATTTTGACCAACTCAAGTCTAAGATTCTTATCCCTTTCTTGGAGCTCAATTTCTGTCTTCCAAGCTTCATTATGCATGAAATTTAGAGAGGAAAAAGGGAGAAAGAAACCACTTCATTCAAGCTTGCTTCCTTGCTCAATCTTGCAAACAAACCGATAGATTCACCAAATAATCCATAGAAGTAGCTTAGAAGGGTGGATTATCATCTTGGAGTGGAGAGTTTTGGTGGTTCAAGCTTCCTAGGGGCTGTTGTGCTTCTCCAATTCTAGGTAAGGATGATGATTTCCCCATTTCTTACTCTTGATCTTGTTTAAATTAGCTTAGCATCTCAAATTTGTGGTGAATGATGGTTGTTATCATGTTTTGGGTGTTTTTCCTTTTAGTTACATGAATTAGGGTTTGATGATTTCTGCCTATACTTGCTATATGGATGAGATGTGTTGTATCTAAGCTTATATAGGAGCTTGTGGTGGTGGATTGAGGCAAGAAATGAAGAAAGTTATCATTGAAACCAAAAATTCCAGATTTCTGCAAAATTTCAGTTCAGTTCTGTCCGGTTTTATTGAATCATGTTAGAGGCTGAATTAGGCTTAGCATAAAACATTAAATTTGTAGAGAATTATATTTTATAGGTGCCTACAAAATTTCAGCTCAATCGGAGCAACGTAGCCGGTAAAAAGACCAAATTACCCTCACTGCCCTAGGATATTTCCAGTGATTCATTTTAGACAGTTCATCCAATTGATTGTGTTTATTCACTATGATCCGTGCTGATTTAGTCATTTTCCAAAACATTAAAGTTTCAGTACTCTGTCTTAGATTTTCAACGCCACCAAGAACGCCTCAAACGGATCTATGTAGCCTGAGTTATGGCCAAAATAGTCGCATCTATTTAAAATCAGCATTCTGCCGTGTTTCTTGTTTTAGCCTCTGACCATGTTCTGTCCGTTTTGATAACGTATGAACTGGGTAGTGACCTCTTCATAAGAAATGTATAGCTTGGTCTTAGCTTCGAAACGGCATAGAGTTCATCCAAATCCGAGTTCCGTAGCTTCAGTTATGACCGAAACAAGATCAGTTGTCAGAACTGCCTTCGAATTTGGACAGTTCTTGCAGGAATGTTTGGACCATTTTCCTCCATGCTCCGTATTGATTCAGCTTTTGGTCCAAACATGAAAGTTATAGCCTTATGAATGAGATTTCCAACACCTCTAGAATTTCTTGATTCCGATTTCTGAACCGTGAGTTACGGTCTTTCAAACAGGGCCTGTTTGATAAACCGACATGAGATGGCTGGAAATATTTCGTGCATTTTTGACCAATACCTATTGAGATCTGGGTTGGGATGTTTAAATAAATGTTGTAGCCCTTCCTTGTAGCTTCGAGATGGTATCTCATCTACCTTGATCCGATATTCCTAGCCTAACTTTTGATGAAAACGGTTTGAGATGGCAGATTTGGCCGTTTCCGTTTGCCGTTCTGCGCGCACGCGTGTGTCCATTTTGCCGTTTCCGCACTTGCATGTACTGATTTTACCGTTTGACTTGTTTTGGGCATGTTAGTGGCCATTTGTGATATAATGTGATGCAATCTTCTATTTCAGACGGTGACGGGCTAGGCGGAGCTAGTGGAGCCTACTAGCTAAAACGCACGACGTGATATCTGCTCTTGTACTAATTTTGTATTTTGAGTAAGTATTCGGGCCATTTTGTATATACCTTGTTTATGTGCTCAAAGTGATGGATAGGGTACCTAGGCGAGGGTGTACTTCATTGCACTCGACCTAAACCCTAATTTACATGCATATTTGTACATGACATGTCTACATGAATTATTTTGGGTTTGAGCCCCTTGAGCTTGTGGCTCGGGGTGACATTTGTGAGTTGGGGTTGATCTTCCGACCTAGATGGACTATTGGAGCCGGTCAGGGCTTGGTCGAAGCCAATCCAACCTAGTCTGAGGTTACCATGTTTGTGAATCCGGTTCACCGAGCATGTGAACCAAGTTTGTGAACCGAGCTTGTGAACCAAGCTCAATTTCGTTCGCTCGAGCAAGTTTGTGAGGTGACTGGCCAGCAAGGGTGATAAGGTGTTAGAAGGGAGTACAAGTGGAGTTCTA
This sequence comes from Coffea canephora, assembly GCA_036785865.1. Lineage (NCBI taxonomy): Eukaryota > Viridiplantae > Streptophyta > Magnoliopsida > Gentianales > Rubiaceae > Coffea > Coffea canephora. Next base: position 20,764,217 of record CM071922.1, read on the forward strand.
CGGACCTTGTTTATGGTCGACGGAGTGTCGGCAGGAGGTCATGCATGGCAAACGACTTGGCTTTGGAGCCAACCTGTATCCTTCCTTTGTATTGTTATTTTTGTACTTGACTTGACACTTTTGTGAAATAGTTGTTTATCTAAATGTGAAATTTATGATTTTACCCCTGTTTACTTACTAAGCGTATAGCTTACCCCGTTTCCTTTGTTTTCCTTAGCAGGGGACGACGCGGGGAACTCCTGGGCATATTCACTAGTATAGTTAGGTCTGCTTGTAATAGTTGGACAATTAAGATGTATGTTTTTGTTTTGGTGGTTTGTATAAGGACCCTCCTTAGGGTCTACTTCCTACTTGTTGTTATCACACTGTGGTATAGTGGTTTGACCAGATACTTTTAAAGATGTAAATAGAACTTTTGGTGATTGTATATATTTTATAAATAGTACTCTTTGGTTTATTAGAGTTTTATTAGCTTTGTGTTTCGAGTTCTGGCGCGAGCTAGGCAGGCGTCCCGCCGATACCCTAGGGTTCGCTCTTGGCAGAAGCGGGGGCATCACAGGTGGAATCAGAGCGCCTAGGTTAGAGGACTTGGGCGAGTGGGACATACGTGATAGGCACTAGGCATATTTGATTCTTTTAAAATGAATGATATATTTTAAGCTGAAATACCGGTTAACTAATGAATTAATGTTTGTAGGTATGGATCTGGGCAGTTCTAGTGGCGTTGGACCTAGCGGCATGGGACCGGGACAGAGACCTTCAAGTGCGAGGGGCCCGGAGGACCGGGTGTTGTGTAAGCGGGTGATCCGCTATCGGAGGAGGTTTGGGGAACCCTACATTTTGTATTCCCTTTTGGTCAGGTGTCGCGCCGACCATGTGAGTGTTGGTATATATATGGCTATCCCGATGAGGTCGTCCTAGTGGTGGATGACGAGCGTTATCACCTAGGCAGGACGGTCGACACTTTGAGGGCACAGCTGGAGGAGGCTAGAGAGTTTAGCCACGGCCAGGCGTTGCGCATTAGGGACTTGGAGCGGGACCTCCGAGACACACACCAGCACCTCTTTGCTATGAGGAGGCAACTTAGGGAGAGGGTCCGGAGTATTACATTTGACTGTGAGGTCTTACTAGATATGGCCGTGGAGGCACCACCACGAGCTATCGGCCCAGAGCAGATAGGCGAGGTAGATACTTTAGGTTCCGTTGGGAACCGGGGCCCTAGGGGAGGCGTTTAGGGTCGTTTTTGTATTTTTGATTTGTTGACGGATTACTTTGTTAGAACTGGCATGGCTACTTTCCTTTTGTTATCAGGTTGACTGACTAGATTTTGGAGCCGGAGTGCTCGTGTGTATACTGGGCTTTGTACCGACTGGAGGTTGGGTAACTTGTATATCTTTTGGTGTGGTTTTGTAAATAAATGTATATATTTGAGTATTATTTTTTGCACTTATCCTTTGCGTGCCTTTCGTGTATTTGTTTGGTGTTTTTATTTTGCTTCTAGTTTGAATACTAAGCACACGTTACGTTTGGATTTATAGACTTTTGCACCTAAATGGCCTCCGGTACTCGCGGTAGAGGTAGGGGGCGAGGACGAAGCCCTGAAAGGGAGCATGAACATGAGCCAGACCAAGTAGCTACAGCCATCCAGCGAATGGCTGACTTGTTAGAACGTATGGCAGACCAACAGGGTCAGGGCCATGGGAATACTACCGGAAACCCTGGAAATAATCCAGGCAATCACGAAGGAGAGGACCGTGCTTTAGAACGGTTCCAAAAATTTGCACCTCCAAAGTTTATAGGTGGGGCCGACCCTGACTTAGCGGAAGGTTGGCTGGACCATATGTTAGATATATTTGCCGCACTTAGGTACTCGGAGGAGCGGCAGATATCTTTTACCGTTTTCCAGTTTGAGGGGGCCGCCCGAGCTTGGTGGAATGTGATTAGAGCCAAGTGGGAGCGGGAACAGACCCCCTAGACATGGGTTAATTTTACACGAGAATTTAATGAAAAATATTTACCTCCCATCGTACAAGAGAAATGGGAAGATGATTTTATTTGCCTGCGTCAAGGGACATCTAGTGTAGCGGAGTACGAGACCCAGTTTACAAAGCTCTCCCGTTTTGCTCCAGAGCTGGTGCTAACGGAGCGAAAACGGACCTGCCACTTCGTTCAAGGTTTAAATGTGGAAATCCAAGAAGCACTAGCGGCCGCAAAACTGGACACATTTAGTTAGGCACTAGAAAAGGCAGAAAGGATTGAGACAGCTAGAGAACACGTAAAAGCCTTTCATGATGGGAAAAAGAGACAACCCGACTCGAGTAATTTGGTGACCGGACAGAGTTCGCAAAATGAGCCACCATCGAAGAGGGGTCGAGGAACAGATGGTCCCCGACCCGCAGGAACCCTAAACCAGGGTAATTTTGGAAGAGGTCGAGAAGGGCAAGGGCCCCAGAGGGGTGCTCAGCGTGGAGTGACTGCAGGAACGAGGCCAACCTGTGGTTTTTGAGGGGCAAATCACACCGACGAAAACTGTTGAAAGAACAGTTCGATCCAAAAATGCTATAAATGTGGTAAGACAGAGCATCTGATTGCTCAATGCCCTAAGATGCAAAAGGAAAGACCTAAGCCACCGACTAAAGGGACCACCGCTAAGCCGTCAAATGCAGGGGAAAATCGACCCAAGGGAACAGTTAGAGTATATGCAATAGGTCAACAAGAGGTGCTAGACCCTTCGGCGAGCATCGAAGGTACCCCTTTTTTTATCGGCGCACCGCAAGCGTTTAATAGACCTTGACGACACGTATTTTGTAAACCCTGCATTCATGGTTCCCGAACAAAGGTATCAATTTCGAGGATGAAATTATTCTAAGTGGGGGAGGTTGTGAGGCCCCAGTCAGGTAAGTTTGATATTAGGTTAGATTCATTATTTGTGCGGTAACATTAGGTTTTGGGACTAATTCGAAAACCCTAAGTTGGTGTTAGTATTGAAACCTTAGCTTTTGAATTAATTATAAGTTCGAGTGATGATTAAAGCGAGTTTAAAAGTTAGGAAAACCCTTAATACTACCCAATCATTCCACAATAAGTGCAAATGAACCTAAAAAGTAGGGTTTCACTTTTCGTTTTCAAGTTGGAGCAAGTTAGGGTTTTCACGTGTATCCGTAGTGTAATTATCCGGTAAGGAGCAAGGATCAAATTTGGTGTTTAAGAGTGACTTTTAGGTGAGAAATAATATATGATTAGGAACAATGATAAAAAGTTGGTGAATAGGAAGTAAAAACCCTAGTACGTGTGATTTAAGGAAAAACGGCTCGAACCGACGGGTACCGTTTGATACCGGGAAAACACACCACTTGACCCATATTTTATTACCTTAATCTCTCATTTTATTTCAGCTAATTAACCCTCAAAATATTTCATACATCAGCTACAATATTTGACCAAAAAAACAAGAGAAAAGAACAAAAAAGTGAGATGTAATCTTGTGATGACACTTGGCAAGCATCCACCCATTTTGACCAACTCAAGTCTAAGATTCTTATCCCTTTCTTGGAGCTCAATTTCTGTCTTCCAAGCTTCATTATGCATGAATTTAGAGAGGAAAAAGGGAGAAAGAAACCACTTCATTCAAGCTTGCTTCCTTGCTCAATCTTGCAAACAAACCGATAGATTCACCAAATAATCCATAGAAGTAGCTTAGAAGGGTGGATTATCATCTTGGAGTGGAGAGTTTTGGTGGTTCAAGCTTCCTAGGGGCTGTTGTGCTTCTCCAATTCTAGGTAAGGATGATGATTTCCCCATTTCTTACTCTGATCTTGTTTAAATTAGCTTAGCATCTCAAATTTGTGGTGAATGATGGTTGTTATCATGTTTGGGTGTTTTTCCTTTTAGTTACATGAATTAGGGTTTGATGATTTCTGCCTATACTTGCTATATGGATGAGATGTGTTGTATCTAAGCTTATATAGGAGCTTGTGGTGGTGGATTGAGGCAAGAAATGAAGAAAGTTATCATTGAAACCAAAAATTCCAGATTTCTGCAAAATTTCAGTTCAGTTCTGTCCGGTTTTATTGAATCATGTTAGAGGCTGAATTAGGCTTAGCATAAAACATTAAATTTGTAGAGAATTATATTTTATAGGTGCCTACAAAATTTCAGCTCAATCGGAGCAACGTAGCCGGTAAAAAGACCAAATTACCCTCACTGCCCTAGGATATTTCCAGTGATTCATTTTAGACAGTTCATCCAATTGATTGTGTTTATTCACTATGATCCGTGCTGATTTAGTCATTTTCCAAAACATTAAAGTTTCAGTACTCTGTCTTAGATTTTCAACGCCACCAAGAACGCCTCAAACGGATCTATGTAGCCTGAGTTATGGCCAAAATAGTCGCATCTATTTAAAATCAGCATTCTGCCGTGTTTCTTGTTTTAGCCTCTGACCATGTTCTGTCCGTTTTGATAACGTATGAACTGGGTAGTGACCTCTTCATAAGAAATGTATAGCTTGGTCTTAGCTTCGAAACGGCATAGAGTTCATCCAAATCCGAGTTCCGTAGCTTCAGTTATGACCGAAACAAGATCAGTTGTCAGAACTGCCTTCGAATTTGGACAGTTCTTGCAGGAATGTTTGGACCATTTTCCTCCATGCTCCGTATTGATTCAGCTTTTGGTCCAAACATGAAAGTTATAGCCTTATGAATGAGATTTCCAACACCTCTAGAATTTCTTGATTCCGATTTCTGAACCGTGAGTTACGGTCTTTCAAACAGGGCCTGTTTGATAAACCGACATGAGATGGCTGGAAATATTTCGTGCATTTTTGACCAATACCTATTGAGATCTGGGTTGGGATGTTTAAATAAATGTTGTAGCCCTTCCTTGTAGCTTCGAGATGGTATCTCATCTACCTTGATCCGATATTCCTAGCCTAACTTTTGATGAAAACGGTTTGAGATGGCAGATTTGGCCGTTTCCGTTTGCCGTTCTGCGCGCACGCGTGTGTCCATTTTGCCGTTTCCGCACTTGCATGTACTGATTTTACCGTTTGACTTGTTTTGGGCATGTTAGTGCCATTTGTGATATAATGTGATGCAATCTTCTATTTCAGACGGTGACGGGCTAGGCGGAGCTAGTGGAGCCTACTAGCTAAAACGCACGACGTGATATCTGCTCTTGTACTAATTTTGTATTTTGAGTAAGTATTCGGGCCATTTTGTATATACCTTGTTTATGTGCTCAAAGTGATGGATAGGGTACCTAGGCGAGGGTGTACTTCATTGCACTCGACCTAAACCCTAATTTACATGCATATTTGTACATGACATGTCTACATGAATTATTTTGGGTTTGAGCCCCTTGAGCTTGTGGCTCGGGGTGACATTTGTGAGTTGGGGTTGATCTTCCGACCTAGATGGACTATTGGAGCCGGTCAGGGCTTGGTCGAAGCCAATCCAACCTAGTCTGAGGTTACCATGTTTGTGAATCCGGTTCACCGAGCATGTGAACCAAGTTTGTGAACCGAGCTTGTGAACCAAGCTCAATTTCGTTCGCTCGAGCAAGTTTGTGAGGTGACTGGCCAGCAAGGGTGATAAGGTGTTAGAAGGGAGTACAAGTGGAGTTCTACGGACCTTGTTTATGGTCGACGGAGTGTCGGCAGGAGGTCATGCATGGCAAACGACTTGGCTTTGGAGCCAACCTGTATCCTTCCTTTGTATTGTTATTTTTGTACTTGACTTGACACTTTTGTGAAATAGTTGTTTATCTAAATGTGAAATTTATGATTTTACCCCTGTTTACTTACTAAGCGTATAGCTTACCCCGTTTCCTTTGTTTTCCTTAGCAGGGGACGACGCGGGGAACTCCTGGGCATATTCACTAGTATAGTTAGGTCTGCTTGTAATAGTTGGACAATTAAGATGTATGTTTTTGTTTTGGTGGTTTGTATAAGGACCCTCCTTAGGGTCTACTTCCTACTTGTTGTTATCACACTGTGGTATAGTGGTTTGACCAGATACTTTTAAAGATGTAAATAGAACTTTTGGTGATTGTATATATTTTATAAATAGTACTCTTTGGTTTATTAGAGTTTTATTAGCTTTGTGTTTCGAGTTCTGGCGCGAGCTAGGCAGGCGTCCCGCCGATACCCTAGGGTTCGCTCTTGGCAGAAGCGGGGGCATCACAGGTGGAATCAGAGCGCCTAGGTTAGAGGACTTGGGCGAGTGGGACATACGTGATAGGCACTAGGCATATTTGATTCTTTTAAAATGAATGATATATTTTAAGCTGAAATACCGGTTAACTAATGAATTAATGTTTGTAGGTATGGATCTGGGCAGTTCTAGTGGCGTTGGACCTAGCGGCATGGGACCGGGACAGAGACCTTCAAGTGCGAGGGGCCCGGAGGACCGGGTGTTGTGTAAGCGGGTGATCCGCTATCGGAGGAGGTTTGGGGAACCCTACATTTTGTATTCCCCTTTTGGTCAGGTGTCGCGCCGACCATGTGAGTGTTGGTATATATATGGCTATCCCGATGAGGTCGTCCTAGTGGTGGATGACGAGCGTTATCACCTAGGCAGGACGGTCGACACTTTGAGGGCACAGCTGGAGGAGGCTAGAGAGTTTAGCCACGGCCAGGCGTTGCGCATTAGGGACTTGGAGAGAGACCTCCGAGACACACACCAGCACCTCTTTGCTATGAGGAGGCAACTTAGGGAGAGGGTCCGGAGTATTACATTTGACTGTGAGGTCTTACTAGATATGGCCGTGGAGGCACCACCACGAGCTATCGGCCCAGAGCAGATAGGCGAGGTAGATACTTTAGGTTCCGTTGGGAACCGGGGCCCTAGGGGAGGCGTTTAGGGTCGTTTTTGTATTTTTGATTTGTTGACGGATTACTTTGTTAGAACTGGCATGGCTACTTTCCTTTTGTTATCAGGTTGACTGACTAGATTTTGGAGCCGGAGTGCTCGTGTGTATACTGGGCTTTGTACCGACTGGAGGTTGGGTAACTTGTATATCTTTTGGTGTGGTTTTGTAAATAAATGTATATATTTGAGTATTATTTTTTGCACTTATCCTTTGCGTGCCTTTCGTGTATTTGTTTGGTGTTTTTATTTTGCTTCTAGTTTGAATACTAAGCACACGTTACGTTTGGATTTATAGACTTTTGCACCTAAATGGCCTCCGGTACTCGCGGTAGAGGTAGAGGGCGAGGACGAAGCCCTGAAAGGGAGCATGAACATGAGCCAGACCAAGTAGCTACAGCCATCCAGCGAATGGCTGACTTGTTAGAACGTATGGCAGACCAACAGGGTCAGGGCCATGGGAATACTACCGGAAACCCTGGAAATAATCCAGGCAATCACGAAGGAGAGGACCGTGCTTTAGAACGGTTCCAAAAATTTGCACCTCCAAAGTTTATAGGTGGGGCCGACCCTGACTTAGCGGAAGGTTGGCTGGACCATATGTTAGATATATTTGCCGCACTTAGGTACTCGGAGGAGCGGCAGATATCTTTTACCGTTTTCCAGTTTGAGGGGGCCGCCCGAGCTTGGTGGAATGTGATTAGAGCCAAGTGGGAGCGGGAACAGACCCCCTAGACATGGGTTAATTTTACACGAGAATTTAATGAAAAATATTTACCTCCCATCGTACAAGAGAAATGGGAAGATGATTTTATTTGCCTGCGTCAAGGGACATCTAGTGTAGCGGAGTACGAGACCCAGTTTACAAAGCTCTCCCGTTTTGCTCCAGAGCTGGTGCTAACGGAGCGAAAACGGACCTGCCACTTCGTTCAAGGTTTAAATGTGGAAATCCAAGAAGCACTAGCGGCCGCAAAACTGGACACATTTAGTTAGGCACTAGAAAAGGCAGAAAGGATTGAGACAGCTAGAGAACACGTAAAAGCCTTTCATGATGGGAAAAAGAGACAACCCGACTCGAGTAATTTGGTGACCGGACAGAGTTCGCAAAATGAGCCACCATCGAAGAGGGGTCGAGGAACAGATGGTCCCCGACCCGCAGGAACCCTAAACCAGGGTAATTTTGGAAGAGGTCGAGAAGGGCAAGGGCCCCAGAGGGGTGCTCAGCGTGGAGTGACTGCAGGAACGAGGCCAACCTGTGGTTTTTGAGGGGCAAATCACACCGACGAAAACTGTTGAAAGAACAGTTCGATCCAAAAATGCTATAAATGTGGTAAGACAGAGCATCTGATTGCTCAATGCCCTAAGATGCAAAAGGAAAGACCTAAGCCACCGACTAAAGGGACCACCGCTAAGCCGTCAAATGCAGGGGAAAATCGACCCAAGGGAACAGTTAGAGTATATGCAATAGGTCAACAAGAGGTGCTAGACCCTTCGGCGAGCATCGAAGGTACCCCTTTTTTTATCGGCGCACCGCAAGCGTTTAATAGACCTTGACGACACGTATTTTGTAAACCCTGCATTCATGGTTCCCGAACAAAGGTATCAATTTCGAGGATGAAATTATTCTAAGTGGGGGAGGTTGTGAGGCCCCAGTCAGGTAAGTTTGATATTAGGTTAGATTCATTATTTGTGCGGTAACATTAGGTTTTGGGACTAATTCGAAAACCCTAAGTTGGTGTTAGTATTGAAACCTTAGCTTTTGAATTAATTATAAGTTCGAGTGATGATTAAAGCGAGTTTAAAAGTTAGGAAAACCCTTAATACTACCCAATCATTCCACAATAAGTGCAAATGAACCTAAAAAGTAGGGTTTCACTTTTCGTTTTCAAGTTGGAGCAAGTTAGGGTTTTCACGTGTATCCGTAGTGTAATTATCCGGTAAGGAGCAAGGATCAAATTTGGTGTTTAAGAGTGACTTTTAGGTGAGAAATAATATATGATTAGGAACAATGATAAAAAGTTGGTGAATAGGAAGTAAAAACCCTAGTACGTGTGATTTAAGGAAAAACGGCTCGAACCGACGGGTACCGTTTGATACCGGGAAAACACACCACTTGACCCATATTTTATTACCTTAATCTCTCATTTTATTTCAGCTAATTAACCCTCAAAATATTTCATACATCAGCTACAATATTTGACCAAAAAAACAAGAGAAAAGAACAAAAAAGTGAGATGTAATCTTGTGATGACACTTGGCAAGCATCCACCCATTTTGACCAACTCAAGTCTAAGATTCTTATCCCTTTCTTGGAGCTCAATTTCTGTCTTCCAAGCTTCATTATGCATGAAATTTAGAGAGGAAAAAGGGAGAAAGAAACCACTTCATTCAAGCTTGCTTCCTTGCTCAATCTTGCAAACAAACCGATAGATTCACCAAATAATCCATAGAAGTAGCTTAGAAGGGTGGATTATCATCTTGGAGTGGAGAGTTTTGGTGGTTCAAGCTTCCTAGGGGCTGTTGTGCTTCTCCAATTCTAGGTAAGGATGATGATTTCCCCATTTCTTACTCTTGATCTTGTTTAAATTAGCTTAGCATCTCAAATTTGTGGTGAATGATGGTTGTTATCATGTTTTGGGTGTTTTTCCTTTTAGTTACATGAATTAGGGTTTGATGATTTCTGCCTATACTTGCTATATGGATGAGATGTGTTGTATCTAAGCTTATATAGGAGCTTGTGGTGGTGGATTGAGGCAAGAAATGAAGAAAGTTATCATTGAAACCAAAAATTCCAGATTTCTGCAAAATTTCAGTTCAGTTCTGTCCGGTTTTATTGAATCATGTTAGAGGCTGAATTAGGCTTAGCATAAAACATTAAATTTGTAGAGAATTATATTTTATAGGTGCCTACAAAATTTCAGCTCAATCGGAGCAACGTAGCCGGTAAAAAGACCAAATTACCCTCACTGCCCTAGGATATTTCCAGTGATTCATTTTAGACAGTTCATCCAATTGATTGTGTTTATTCACTATGATCTGTGCTGATTTAGTCATTTACCAAAACATTAAAGTTTCAGTACTCTGTCTTACATTTTCAACGCCACCAAGAACACCTCAAACGGATCTATGTAGCCTGAGTTATGGCCAAAATAGTCGCATCTATTCTAAACTCAGCATTCTGCCGTGTTTCTTGTTTTAGCCTCCGACCATGTTCTGTCTGTTTTGATAACGTACGAACTGTGTGACGGCCCCACCTTCCCCTAAGGCGAACCAAAGGGTTCGGCGGGCCGCCTGCGCAGCTCTCGCCGGGACTCAGTCGTTCACTACAATCCTCAAATATATTACAATATAAATCTCAAAATTACATCAAATTCTCCAATAATTACATATCACAAGTGCAGCGGAAACTGATTCCAATCGTGGAACGTATACTTACATCCATATCAATTTCAAATATTTATACAAGACCAACTCGTACTTAAAATAGATCCAAACTTAAACTGTACACTATATAAGCCATCCAGTCACGTGAATAAGCACTCCAAGCTTTTCTTCGCCTTGAGCCCTGTGGGGGGGAATAATACATTTTTGGGGTGAGCTAAAAGCTCAGCGAGTAAACAAATAAAACCAGTAATCAAATATCTTTCACAATAATGCATTTCGATGATGTCGTGATGTCATGATTCAAGTATCAAATGCACGTATTTTTGCTCTCGTGAGCCAGTGAAATCATTGAAACTAAACACCCAACGCTCAAACAGATCACGAAACCATAAACATTAAAGGGGAGCAGCATCGGTGCTCCAGATCATATCACAAACTCACGAAAGTGGTGGAGACGTTGGTGTCCAGCACAAGACTCCTCAAGAACTCATTAAAGCCAAACCATGTCAAGAACTCGTATGCGCGCACACATGATATGCAAACCAAAGAAACAATGCAAGGAACATTTCAAAAGTAATTTTGGAAACAGTTTAGGGTCACTCACCTCCACGGCTCAGAAATCATCCATTCAGCAAGCTCCAAGTAGTACTAGTACAAGTCAAGCTAGGAAAAAGTCCGGAAATGAAGGCTAAGCTCAAAACCAGAAAAACAGTTTTGACGTCATTTTGCGGTAATGGTGTCAATTCCACTATGATTATCGGATGGGGGTGTAAGACCCACCGTTTCGAAGCTATGAAACAGGGCTACAACAATGTAGAAGGCCACTCAATTCAAATCCTAGCACAACTAGGTCAAATATGCCAAAAATACCAAACCAGAACCACTAAAACAGGTTCACAAATCACACAATGCTGTAATGAGTCCAACTCAGTCTATACAGGTCCAAATGCCAAAATTCCAAAGGCATATGTTAGCTAAGACATCCAGCTACATTTCCTCAGAAGACATCAACAACAAAATCCAAACCAATTCCAGTCAAAACAAACGATTACAAGCGCAGTTTTCACATTCTGAGCAACCCAGATCAGCAATAGTAAAATCGACATATCTCACTCTACACTAATCCAAATGACCTCAAAATTTTGCAGGCACTTCAAACTCATCAATACCTACAACTTTCATGTTTTGAGTAAAGTCCAATTCGGCCTCTAACATGGTCCAATAAATTCGGGCAGAATGTAGCTTCATGAACCCTATCTTTCCAAAATTTATTCCAAATCCAAAATTGGTTGCAAATATCAATCATTTCCATCCACTAGAGTCATAACCCATCATTATCAATCATCATAAACAACCACAACACCATAATCCAATTAAACCAGAAAAATCATCAATAAAATCAAAACTTCACCAAATCACTTCAAACCAAGATAAAACCAGAAATTTCAGCACTTTAATCACTACTAATCATATCTTAAGCATCCATAGGTGTAGGTGGAAGTTTAAGCTTCACTTACCAAGTAAACAAGAGAGGGGAAGATGTTGGACACCTTAGCTCTTCCAAAAAACTTCACTAAAGCACTCACTATCACTAAAAGGAAAGATTGTATGGAGTAAAAACTAATTCAAACCCTTGGTTTGGTTGATTTGAGCTAATTGGGAGCTTGAAAATTGAAGAAGCTTTCTTCCTTCTTGAGCTAAGAGGGCCGGCCAATAAGAGGTGAAAAATGGTGATTTTTGGGCAATTTTTGAAGATATTTACTCAAATGGGTCAAAGTCAAAAAGGTGAATAGTAACTCTTAAGTTAAAACCAATGTAGTGGTGACACTTGTCACCTTCATAAATGCAATCTTATCTTTCTCTTTCCTCTCACATCAATCAAATCTCACTCTCTACTTATCTCTTAACACCCGATAAATTTTACACAGTATCCGGAATTTAACCTAATTGGCCGAATTTTTCCGAACTTTTCACACTAGTGGGTCCCACGTCCATTATACACTCTTAATTTTCCAAAAACTCTCCAAGGCTAGAAAAATCATCTAAAAACTATAATTACTCATAAAAATTCCTCAGGAAAATTTCCTAAGCCAGGAAATGCAGAAAACATGCTATTAAAGGAAATAAAACCCTCGGAAAAGATTAGGGTTTTTACGGGTTCTCAAACTCTTTTTTTTTCGGGGCGTCACAATCTCCCCTCCTTAAAAGAATGCCGTCCTCGACATTCCCTCTTGTACAAATCAAGGCAAGTCATCCCGCAAGAATCACTAATATTTCAAACCAAGCCCACAGTCCGGCATCCTAAACTTCAAGCCTAGGATACACCACAGAGATCTGAAGCCTAAGCTCTGATACCAACTGTGACGGCCCCACCTTCCCCTAAGGCGAACCAAAGGGTTCGGCGGGCCGCCTGCCCAGCTCTCGCCGGGACTCAGTCGTTCACTACAATCCTCAAATATATTACAATATAAATCTCAAAATTACATCAAATTCTCCAATAATTACATATCACAAGTGCAGCGGAAACTGATTCCAATCGTGGAACGTATACTTACATCCATATCAATTTCAAATATTTATACAAGACCAACTCGTACATAAAATAGATCCAAACTTAAACTGTACACTATATAAGCCATCCAGTCACGTGAATAAGCACTCCAAGCTTTTCTTCGCCTTGAGCCCTGTGGGGGGAATAAAACATTTTTGGGGTGAGCTAAAAGCTCAGCGAGTAACCAAATAAAACCAGTAATCAAATATCTTTCACAATAATGCATTTCGATGATGTCGTGATATCATGATTCAAGTATCAAATGCACGTATTTTTGCTCTCGTGAGCCAGTGAAATCATTGAAACTAAACACCCAACGCTCCAAACAGATCACGAAACCATAAACATTAAAGGGGAGCAGCATCGGTGCTCCAGATCATATCACAAACTCACGAAAGTGGTGGAGACGTTGGTGTCCAGCACAAAACTCCTCAAGAACTCATTAAAGCCAAACCATGTCAAGAACTCGTATGCGCGCACACATGATATGCAAACCAAAGAAACAATGCAAGGAACATTTCAAAAGTAACTTTGGAAACAGTTTAGGGTCACTCACCTCCACGGCTCAGAAATCATCCATTCAGCAAGCTCCAAGTAGTACTAGTACAAGTCAAGCTAGGAAAAAGTCCGGAAATGAAGGTTAAGCTCAAAACCAGAAAAACAGTTTTGACGTCATTTTACGGTAATGGTGTCAATTCCACTATGATTATCAGATGGGGGTGTAAGACCCACCGTTTCGAAGCTATGAAACAGGGCTACAACAATGTAGAAGGCCACTCAATCCAAATCCTAGCACAACTAGGTCAAATATGCCAAAAATACCAAACCAGAACCACTAAAACAGGTTCACAAATCACACAATGCTGTAATGAGTCCAACTCAGTCTATACAGGTCCAAATGCCGAAATTCCAAAGGCATATGTTAGCTAAGACATCCAGCTACATTTCCTCAGAAGACACCAACAACAAAATTCAAACCAATTCCAGTCAAAACAAACGATTACAAGCGCAGTTTTCACATTCTGAGCAACCCAGATCAGCAATAGTAAAATCGACATATCTCACTCTACACTAATCTAAATGACCTGAAATTTTGAAGGCACTTCAAACTCATCAATACCTACAACTTTCATGTTTTGAGTAAAGTCCAATTCGGCCTCTAACATGGTCCAATAAATTCGGGCAGAATGTAGCTTCATGAACCCTATCTTTCCAAAATTTATTCCAAATCCAAAATTGGTTGCAAATATCAATCATTTCCATCCACTAGAGTCATAACCCATCATTATCAATCATCATAAACAACCACAACACCATAATCCAATTAAACCAGAAAAATCATCAATAAAATCAAAACTTCACCAAATCACTTCAAACCAAGATAAAACCAGAAATTTCAGCACTTTAATCACTACTAATCATATCTTAAGCATCCATAGGTGTAGGTGGAAGTTTAAGCTTCACTTACCAAGTAAACAAGAGAGGGGAAGATGTTGGACACCTTAGCTCTTCCAAAAAACTTCACTAAAGCACTCACTATCACTAAAAGGAAAGATTGTATGGAGTAAAAACTAATTCAAACCCTTGGTTTGGTTGATTTGAGCTAATTGGGAGCTTGAAAATTGAAGAAGCTTTCTTCCTTCTTGAGCTAAGAGGGCCGGCCAACAAGAGGTGAAAAATGGTGATTTTTGGGCAATTTTTGAAGATATTTACTCAAATGGGTCAAAGTCAAAAAGGTGAATAGTAACTCTTAAGTTAAAACCAATGTAGTGGTGACACTTGTCACCTTCATAAATGCAATCTTATCTTTCTCTTTCCTCTCACATCAATCAAATCTCACTCTCTACTTATCTCTTAACACCCGATAAATTTTACACAGTATCCGGAATTTAACCTAATTGGCCGAATTTTTCCGAACTTTTCACACTAGTGGGTCCCACGTCCATTATACACTCTTAATTTTCCAAAAACTCTCCAAGGCTAGAAAAATCATCTAAAAACTATAATTACTCATAAAAATTCCTCAGGAAAATTTCCTAAGCCAGGAAATGCAGAAAACATGCTATTAAAGGAAATAAAACCCTCGGAAAAGATTAGGGTTTTTACGGGTTCTCAAACTCTTTTTTTTTCGGGGCGTCACAATCTCCCCTCCTTAAAAGAATGCCGTCCTCGACATTCCCTCTTGTACAAATCAAGGCAAGTCATCCCGCAAGAATCACTAATATTTCAAACCATGCCCACAGTCCGGCATCCTAAACTTAAAGCCTAGGATACACCACAGAGATCTGAAGCCTAAGCTCTGATACCAACTGTGACGGCCCCACCTTCCCCTAAGGCGAACCAAAGGGTTCGGCGGGCCGCCTGCCCAGCTCTCGCCGGGACTCAGTCGTTCACTACAATCCTCAAATATATTACAATATAAATCTCAAAATTACATCAAATTCTCCAATAATTACATATCACAAGTGCAGCGGAAACTGATTCCAATCGTGGAACGTATACTTACATCCATATCAATTTCAAATATTTATACAAGACCAACTCGTACATAAAATAGATCCAAACTTAAACTGTACACTATATAAGCCATCCAGTCACGTGAATAAGCACTCCAAGCTTTTCTTCGCCTTGAGCCCTGTGGGGGGGAATAAAACATTTTTGGGGTGAGCTAAAAGCTCAGCGAGTAACCAAATAAAACCAGTAATCAAATATCTTTCACAATAATGCATTTCGATGATGTCGTGATATCATGATTCAAGTATCAAATGCACGTATTTTTGCTCTCGTGAGCCAGTGAAATCATTGAAACTAAACACCCAACGCTCAAACAGATCACGAAACCATAAACATTAAAGGGGAGCAGCATCGGTGCTCCAGATCATATCACAAACTCACGAAAGTGGTGGAGACGTTGGTGTCCAGCACAAAACTCCTCAAGAACTCATTAAAGCCAAACCATGTCAAGAACTCGTATGCGCGCACACATGATATGCAAACCAAAGAAACAATGCAAGGAACATTTCAAAAGTAACTTTGGAAACAGTTTAGGGTCACTCACCTCCACGGCTCAGAAATCATCCATTCAGCAAGCTCCAAGTAGTACTAGTACAAGTCAAGCTAGGAAAAAGTCCGGAAATGAAGGTTAAGCTCAAAACCAGAAAAACAGTTTTGACGTCATTTTACGGTAATGGTGTCAATTCCACTATGATTATCAGATGGGGGTGTAAGACGCACCGTTTCGAAGCTATGAAACAGGGGTACAACAATGTAGAAGGCCACTCAATCCAAATCCTAGCACAACTAGGTCAAATATGCCAAAAATACCAAACCAGAACCACTAAAACAGGTTCACAAATCACACAATGCTGTAATGAGTCCAACTCAGTCTATACAGGTCCAAATGCCGAAATTCCAAAGGCATATGTTAGCTAAGACATCCAGCTACATTTCCTCAGAAGACACCAACAACAAAATCCAAACCAATTCCAGTGAAAACAAACGATTACAAGCGCAGTTTTCACATTCTGAGCAACCCAGATCAGCAATAGTAAAATCGACATATCTCACTCTACACTAATCCAAATGACCTGAAATTTTGTAGGCACTTCAAACTCATCAATACCTACAACTTTCATGTTTTGAGTAAAATCCAATTCGGCCTCTAACATGGTCCAATAAATTAGGGCAGAATGTAGCTTCATGAACCCTATCTTTCCAAAATTTATTCCAAATCCAAAATTGGTTGCAAATATCAATCATTTCCATCCACTAGAGTCATAACCCCTCATTATCAATCATCATAAACAACCACAACACCATAATCCAATTAAACCAGAAAAATCATCAATAAAATCAAAACTTCACCAAATCACTTCAAACCAAGATAAAACCAGAAATTTCAGCACTTTAATCACTACTATCATATCTTAAGCATCCATAGGTGTAGGTGGAAGTTTAAGCTTCACTTACCAAGTAAACAAGAGAGGGGAAAGATGTTGGACACCTTAGCTCTTCCAAAAAACTTCACTAAAGCACTCACTATCACTAAAAGGAAAGATTGTATGGAGTAAAAACTAATTCAAACCCTTGGTTTGGTTGATTTGAGCTAATTGGGAGCTTGAAAATTGAAGAAGCTTTCTTCCTTCTTGAGCTAAGAGGGCCGGCCAATAAGAGGTGAAAAATGGTGATTTTTGGGCAATTTTTGAAGATATTTACTCAAATGGGTCAAAGTCAAAAAGGTGAATAGTAACTCTTAAGTTAAAACCAATGTAGTGGTGACACTTGTCACCTTCATAAATGCAATCTTATCTTTCTCTTTCCTCTCACATCAATCAAATCTCACTCTCTACTTATCTCTTAACACCCGATAAATTTTTACACAGTATCCGGAATTTAACCTAATTGGCCGAATTTTTCCGGAACTTTTCACACTAGTGGGTCCCACGTCCATTATACACTCTTAATTTTCCAAAAACTCTCCCAAGGCTAGAAAAATCATCTAAAAACTATAATTACTCATAAAAATTCCTCAGGAAAATTTCCTAAGCCAGGAAATGCAGAAAACATGCTATTAAAGGAAATAAAACCCTCGGAAAAGATTAGGGTTTTTACGGGTTCTCAAACTCTTTTTTTTTTCGGGGCGTCACAATCTCCCTCCTTAAAAGAATGCCGTCCTCGACATTCCCTCTTGTACAAATCAAGGCAAGTCATCCCGCAAGAAATCACTAATATTTCAAACCATGCCCACAGTCCGGCATCCTAAACTTAAAGCCTAGGAATACACCACAGAGATCTGAAGCCTAAGCTCTGATACCAACTGTGACGGCCCCACCTTCCCCCTAAGGCGAACCAAAGGGTTCGGCGGGCCGCCTGCCCCAACTCTCGCCGGGACTCAGTCGTTCACTACAATCCTCAAATATATTACAATATAAATCTCAAAATTACATCAAATTCTCCAATAATTACATATCACAAGTGCAGCGGAAACTGATTCCAATCGTGGAACGTATACTTACATCCATATCAATTTCAAATATTTATACAAGACCAACTCGTACATAAAATAGATCCAAACTTAAACTGTACACTATATAAGCCATCCAGTCACGTGAAAAAGCACTCCAAGCTTTTCTTCGCCCTTGAGCCCTGTGGGGGGGGAATAAAACATTTTTGGGGTGAGCTAAAAGCTCAGCGAGTAACCAAATAAAACCAGTAATCAAATATCTTTCACAATAATGCATTTCGATGAATGTCGTGATATCATGATTCAAGTATCAAATGCACGTATTTTTGCTCTCGTGAGCCAGTGAAATCATTGAAACTAAACACCCAACGCTCAAACAGATCACGAAACCATAAACATTAAAGGGAGCAGCATCGGTGCTCCAGATCATATCACAAACTCACGAAAGTGGTGGAGACGTTGGTGTCCAGCACAAAACTCCTCAAGAACTCATTAAAGCCAAACCATGTCAAGAACTCGTATGCGCGCACACATGATATGCAAACCAAAGAAACAATGCAAGGAACATTTCAAAAGTAACTTTGGAAACAGTTTAGGGTCACTCACCTCACGGCTCAGAAATCATCCATTCAGCAAGCTCCAAGTAAGTACTAAGTACAGTCAAGCTAGGAAAAAGTCCGGAAATGAAGGTTAAGCTCAAAACCAGAAAAACAGTTTTGACGTCATTTTACGGTAATGGTGTCAATTCCACTATGATTATCAGATGGGGTGTAAGACCCACCGTTTCGAAGCTATGAAAAGGGCTACAAACAATGTAGAAGGCCACTCAATCCAAATCCTAGCACAACTAGGTCAAATATGCCAAAAATACCAAAACCAGAACCACTAAAACAGGTTCACAAATCACACAATGCTGTAATGAGTCCAACTCAGTCTATACAGGTCCAAATGCCGAAATTCCAAAGGCATATGTTAGCTAAGACATCCAGCTACATTTCCTCAGAAGACACCAAACAAAATCCAAACCAATTCCAGTCAGAAACAAACGATTACAAGCGCAGTTTTCACATTCTGAGCAACCCAGATCAGCAATAGTAAAATCGACATATCTCACTCTACACTAATCAATGACCTGAAATTTTGTAGGCACTTCAAATCATCAATACCTACAACTTTCATGTTTTGAGTAAATCCAATTCGGCCTCTAACATGGTCCAATAAATTCGGGCAGAATGTAGCTTCATGAACCCTATCTTTCCAAAATTTATTCCAAATCCAAAATTGGTTGCAAATATCAATCATTTCCATCCACTAGAGTCATAACCCCTCATTATCAATCATCATAAACAACCACAACACCATAATCCAATTAAACCAGAAAAATCATCAATAAAATCAAAACTTCACCAAATCACTTCAAACCAAGATAAAACCAGAAATTTCAGCACTTTAATCACTACTAATCATATCTTAAGCATCCATAGGTGTAGGTGGAAGTTTAAGCTTCACTTACCAAGTAACAAGAGAGGGGAAGATGTTGGACACCTTAGCTCTTCCAAAAAACTTCACTAAAGCACTCACTATCACTAAAAGGAAAGATTGTATGGAGTAAAAACTAATTCAGACCCTTGGTTTGGTTGATTTTGAGCTAATTGGGAGCTTGAAAATTGAAAGAAGCTTTCTTCCTTCTTGAGCTAAGAGGGCCGGCCAACAAGAGGTGAAAAATGGTGATTTTTGGGCAATTTTTGAAGATATTTACTCAAATGGGTCAAAAGTCAAAAAGGTAATAGTAATCTTAAGTTAAAACCAATGTAGTGGTGACACTTGTCACCTTCATAAATGCAATCTTATCTTTCTCTTTCCTCTCACATCAATCAAATCTCACCTCTACTTATCTCTTAACACCCGATAAATTTTACACAGTATCCGGAATTTAACCTAATTGGCCGAATTTTTCCGAACTTTTCACACTAGTGGGTCCCACGTCCATTATACACTCTTAATTTTCCAAAAACTCTCCAAGGCTAGAAAAATCATCTAAAAACTATAATTACTCATAAAAATTCCTCAGGAAAATTTCCTAAGCCAGGAAATGCAGAAAACATGCTATTAAAGGAAATAAAACCCTCGGAAAAGATTAGGGTTTTTACGGGTTCTCAAACTCTTTTTTTTTTCGGGGCGTCACAATCTCCCCTCCTTAAAAGAATGCCGTCCTCGACATTCCCTCTTGTACAAATCAAGGCAAGTCATCCCGCAAGAATCACTAAAATATTTCAAACCAAGCCCACAGTCCGGCATCCTAAACTTCAAAGCCTAGGATACACCACAGAGATCTGAAGCCTAAGCTCTGATACCAACTGTGACGGCCCCACCTTCCCTAAGGCGAACCAAAGGGTTGGTCGGGGCCGCCGCCCAGCTCTCGCCGGGACTCAGTCGTTCACTACAATCCTCAAATATATTACAATATAAATCTCAAAATTACATCAAATTCTCCAATAATTACATATCACAAGTGCAGCGGAAACTGATTCCAATCGTGGAACGTATACTTACATCCATATCAATTTCAAATATTTATACAAGACCAACTCGTACATAAAATAGATCCAAACTTAAACTGTACACTATATAAGCCATCCAGTCACGTGAATAAGCACTCCAAGCTTTTCTTCGCCTTGAGCCCTGTGGGGGGAATAAAACATTTTTGGGGTGAGCTAAAAGCTCAGCGAGTAACCAATAAAACCAGTAATCAAATATCTTTCACAATAATGCATTTCGATGATGTCGTGATTCATGATTCAAGTATCAAATGCACGTATTTTTGCTCTCGTGAGCCAGTGAATCATTGAAACTAAACACCAACGCTCAAACAGATCACGAAAACCATAAACATTAAAGGGGAGCAGCAATCGGTGCTCCAGATCATATCACAAAACTCACGAAAGTGGTGGAGACGTTGGTGTCCAGCACAAGACTCCTCAAGAACTCATTAAAAGCCAAACCATGTCAAGAACTCGTATGCGCGCACACATGATATGCAAACCAAGAAACAATGCAAGGAACATTTCAAAAGTAACTTTGGAAACAGTTTAGGGTCACTACCTCCACGGCTCAGAAATCATCCATTCAGCAAGCTCCAAGTAGTACTAGTACAAGTCAAGCTAGGAAAAAGTCCGGAAATGAAGGTTAAGCTCAAAACCAGAAAAACAGTTTTGACGTCAATTTTAACGGTAATGGTGTCAATTCCACTATGATTAATCAGATGGGGGTGTAAGACCCACCGTTTCGAGCTAATGAAACAGGGCTACAACAATGTAGAAGGCCACTCAATCCAAATCCTAGCACAACTAGGTCAAATATGCCAAAATACCAAACCCAGAAACCAACTAAAACAGGTTCACAAATCACACAATGCTGTAATGAGTCCAACTCAGTCTATACAGGTTCCAAATGCCGAAAATTCCAAAGGCATATGTTAGCTAAGACATCCAGCTACATTTCCTCAGAAGACCAACCAACAACAAAATCCAAACCAATTCCAGTCAAAAACAAACGATTACAAGCGCAGTTTTCCAACATTCTGAGCAAACCCAGATCAGCAATAGTAAAATCGACATATCTCACTCTACACTAATTCCAAAATGACCTGAAATTTTTCAGGAAACTTCAAACTCATCAATACCTACAACTTTCATGTTTTGAGTAAAGTCCATTCGGCCTCTAACATGGTCCAATAAATTCCGGGCAGAATGTAGCTTCATGAACCCTATCTTTCCAAAAATTTATTCCAAAATCCAAAAATTGGTTGCAAAATCAATCATTTTCATCACTAGAGTCAATAACCCCTCATTATCAATCATCATAAACAACCACAACACCAATAAATCCAATTAAACCAGAAAATCATCAAATAAAATCAAACTTTTCACCAAATCACTTCAAAACCAAGATAAAAAACCAGAAATTTCAGCACTTTAATCACTACTAATCATATCTTAAGCATCCATGAGGTGTAGGTGGAGTTTAAGCTTCACTTACCAAGTAAACAAGAGAGGGGAAGAGTTGACACCTTAAGCTCTCCAAAAAAACTTCAACTAAAGCACTCACTATCACTAAAAGGAAAAGATTGTATGGAGTAAAAACTAATTCAAACCCTTGGTTTGGTTGATTTGAGCTAATTGGGAGCTTTGAAAATTGAAGAAGCTTTTTCCTTCTTGAGCTAAAGAGGGCCCGGCAAACAAGAGGGTGAAAAAATGGTGGATTTTTGGGCAATTTTTGAAAAGATATTACTCAAATGGGTCAAAAGTCAAAAAGGTGAATAGTAACTCTTAAGTTAAAACCAATGTAGTGGTGACACTTGTCACCTTCATAAATGCAATCTTATCTTTCTCTTTTCCTCTCACATCAATCAAAATCTCACTCTCTACTT
>CM071922.1:20786509-20818038 GCA_036785865.1 Coffea canephora
CTGGAAGTAGCTCAGTGGCTGGAGATAAGATGCTTCCGCTCCGAAGTTCGAGACGGGGGAGCTGGAGGAGAAGTGCAGTCGAGGCACCTGGTAGAAGGAGGCCGGCAAGGGGTGCGCCGGTTCGGAAAGATGGCCAAGTGGAATTTCCAGAATGGGGATGGGTTTCCGGCGTCCCGTGGCGGCCTTGACGGGTTCGCGGATAGAGCCGAACCACTCTGAGATAATTGCTGGGAAGAAGGAAGGGGGATGTGCCGCTGCGGAAGTGCACGAGCCGACAAGTGCTACCTGTCCGGTCCTAAGCAAGACGGAAAGGGAACCCAAACCGAGCGCCAAGGACCAATACGTGGACCAGGTCAAGGGAGATGGGATTTGAAAGCTTAAAGGTCGCGGCTCGCGTATATCGTTGGAGCCCCAAATAGATCCCCGATCGCTCCTATGTTGGTTAGAATCGGTACGATCCCCGATATTCCGTCGTTTTTGCCAAAGTTTTAGATAGATCCTGTGCACCAGCTCTTTTGTTACCTTTTATGTATGGCATTAACATAAACCTGCTATTTACTTACGATTTAGCGAGTTATGTACGGCCTGACAGTGGGAGTCATCGTTTTGGTTTTTACTACGGTTGTATTATAGAGGATTTGTGACGATGGGTAGGGAGGAAGAGCAGTTAGCTAGGAGACCTTATTAGCCTTGTCATTCAAAGGGTGATTGTAGTGTGATTGCTAGGCATGGAATTGGTTAGCCATAGTATATGCTCAAATTGGGACTATAAAAAGAGGTTGGTGAGAGTTTGCGTAGTTCCTGGAGGAGGGGACTCCTAGAGGTTGGATCATAAGGGGATAAGCGTTAGCTTCGTCTTACGCCTAATATTCGGGTGCATTCGGTTAGACACTGTTATATATCGAGGGCGCAAGGTAGTTTTCTGCGATCTTTTTAATCAAAAACTCCTACGGAGTAAATTTGGAAGGTTTGAGGAGCGGTGGCATAGTAAGGGTACCCGGACGTATCGTTCCTGACGAGTTAGTATCTTACCTCCGGGTAAGGGACGTAGAGTTTTAGATTCGATCTGTTACCTGGATCCGCGCCATTTCAAAAACACCATACCGAAGTGGCCCCCTGCAGAACTCCGAAAAACGTGAAGCTACAAATTCACAAAGATCTTTTTTTTGGAAGCGAGTTTTATTCGGAGCAGCGGGTCTCCTTGGGGAGCTCCGTGTCCTGTTTTGTAAAGAAGAAAGGACGGATAGTTTAGGATGTGATTGATTATCGGGGCTGAACAATGTCACATTAAGAAAAGTATCCATCCCCAGCATTGATGAACTGTGTTTGACCCAACTGCAAGGAGCGGGTGGTCTGTTCTCAAAGTTGGACCTGCCTAAGGATTAATTACGCCAATTGCTTGGATTAGAAGAGGTAGGATTCCGGATGACTTGCCATTATAACTCGATTAGAATTCGGAACGGCTTATGAGTTCGCCGTTATGCCTACTTCGCGGAGCTGACCAATGCTCCTTGCCGCTGCATTGGAGCTTAATGCATTAGGGTTTTTTAAGGCCTAGCCTGGACCGATTTCGTATCTTCATTGACGGAACATTTTGGTCTACTCCAAGACTCGTGAGGGAGCACGAGTAGCACCTGAGAGTTGTTTTACAAACCTTGGGGAGCAATCGGTTGTACGCCAAGTTCAGTAAGTGCGAGTTTTGGCTGGAGAGAATTTCCTCTTTGGGCCACGTAATTTCTCAAGAGGGTATATCGGTTGACCCAGCCAAATGGAAGCGGTTATAATTGGAAACGACCGGAAAATCCTACGGAGATACGTAGCTTTCTAGGGTTGGCTGGTATTACCGGCGATTATTAAGGACTTTCCTAAATTGGCTGTCCTTTAACTGACCTGACAAAGAAACACGGCCGATTTCTATGGAATGCCAAATTGCGACGCGATTTTTCAGGAGCTAAAGAGGAGGTTGACCATGGCACCCTTTTAGTCCGCCTAAAGGGGTAGATGGGTTTACCGTATTATTACCGACGCGTCTAAAGAAGGTCTGGGTGCATATTGATGGCAAAACCGGAATGTAATATCCTTCGCTTCTAGGAAATTGAAATCTCACGAACAGAATTACCAAACGCCATGACCTAGAGTTAGCTGCCGTTGTGTTTGCCTTGAAGAAATGGAGACACTATTTGTATGGGTGTGACTTTCGAAGTTTATTCAGACCACAAGAGCTTAAGGTACCTCTTTCGCAAAAAGAATTGAATAGAGACAGCGGCAGTGGCATGGAATTTTTGGAAGATTACGATGTACCATCAATTATCATCCGGGAAAGGCAAATGTGGTGGCCGATGCTTTAAGTCACAGCTCAGTAGCGGCTGATGTCAAAGTGGAGTTTTTAGATCTGTTTGCGATTGGAAACCTTTCTTGGAAGCACTAAGGTGATTCGGAAATAGGTTAACCTCCACCACTGGAGCGGATTAAAGAATCAAAAAGAGATTCAATTGCAAAAATGGAGAGAAGGTGGAAAACAAGGAAACTACTGATTCACTCAGTCCCAAGGTATTCTAAAATACCAAAACCGAATATGGTTCCAGGATGAAACGTTGAAAATGGAGATTTTTAGAGTACATCGATCCAATTATCGATTCATCTGGGTAGCAGCAAGATGTATCAAAGATCTTGAAAGGGCCTATTGGTGGGATAATATGAAAAGGAAATCGCTCTGTACGTGCAGAATGTCTTGTTTGCCAACAGTTAAGGGGGCATAAAAACCATCAGGTTTGCTACAACCCCTTGAGATACCGAATGGAAGTGGGATAACATTGCCATGACTTCGTATCATACCGCGAACGCAGCGAGGAATGATGCCGTCTGGTGATCGTCGATTGATAACCAAGTCGGCCCATTTCTTAGTGAACATGAAGTATTCCATGGACAAGTTGGCTCAACTGTACATGGACGAGATCGTAGGCTACACGGCATTCCAGTCAGTATTGTCTCCGATCGAGACCCACGTTTCGTCTCTCAGTTTTGGCAGAAGTTCAGGAGACTAGGACTAAACTGAATCTGAGCACCACCTACCACCCTCAGACGGATGGTCAATCAGAGCACAATCCAAACTTTCGAGGACATGTTACGGACCTGATATGGATTTTGGAGGTAACTGGGTCAACACATGACCTTAGTGGAGTTTACGTACAACATGCTACCATCATCGATTCAGATGGCTCCATATGAGCACTGTTGGACGAAAATGCCGATCACCAATCTGTGGGATGAAGTGGCGAGAGGAAGGCACTGATCCTGAACTATCCATGGATGGAAGAAGCTCGAGAAAAGGTCAAATTGATACGACAGCGACTTCAAACAGCTCAAAGCCGACAAAAGAGCTACGCGGACAATCGAAGAAAGATTTGGAATCGAAGTCGGAGACCTTGTTCCTTAAGATCACATCGTTACGAAGTCTCACGCGCGGGCAAAGGAAAGAAACTTCAACCGAGGTTCGTCGACCCTACAAGATTCTCCAAGAATTGGCAAGGTAGCGTATCGCTGGAATTACCGTCCGCTCTCGCGAATTCACGACGTCTTCCACGTCTCGAGCTTTAAGAAGTACTATCCGACCCCTCCCATATCTTACGAGCGGAAGAAATTGATTAGATGAATCGCTTGCTTACGAGGAGAAACCTATCCAATTGCTTGACCGAAAAGTCAAAGAGCTGAGAAACAAGCAGATTCCGTTAGTAAAGATACTGTGGAAAAACCATGGGGTAGAGGAAGTTACCTGGGAAGTGGAAGAAGAAATGCAAAAGAAATACCCAGAACTATTTGTGGATCAAGGTAAGAAAATTTCGAGAGCAAATTTTTCAAGGGGGAAAGAGTGTGAGAACCTGTAACTTTTCTTATTTTCTAGGTTTTATTTTAATTAATTGTTCATTTTCCTGCATTTTCTGTATTAGAAATTTCTAAGTAATTTTTATCAGTAAAGATGATTTTTAGATGATTTTCTAGTATTGGTTAGAATTTGAGAATTTAAGAGCGTGTACCGGACGTGGGACCCACTAGCACGAAAAATTCGATAAATTTGGCCAATTAAGTTAAGATTTGGATACTGGGTTAAATTATCGGGTGTTAGGAGATAATTAGAGGAGATTATTTGAATTGGTATGAAGGAGTAAAAAGAAACTATGCATTAAAGGAAGTGACACATGTCACTTAGGGATTGGTTCCTACCTTTGACTACTAATCATGTCTTTACAAAAACAAACAAATATAGCTAAATTCCTCTCCATTTCCCTCTCTCATGGCGAACCTTCTTGCAAGGAAAAGAAAGAAAATTCTCCAATTTCAAGCTTCAAACTAGCTCAATCTTCCATTCCAACCAATTAAACTTAGAATTTGCTTCATAAAAATCCTTCTTTTGGTGTGTGAGTTGATAGGTGAGTTGTTTGGAAAGAATAGGTGATTGGTTGCTTCCCCTCTTGAGATTTCAAGGTAAGTAGTGGAAGAATTCTTCTTTTATGTCTAATGATGTTAAAATTGTTGCTTGTGATACCTTATGAGGTGATGTTATGGATTATTACATGATTTTGGTTGAGATTGATATATTTTCTAATTAATCATAATTTTTCTGATTTAATAGATTATTATGTTGAGGCCATCTATGATGATTGGAATGGTGTTTAATGATTCTAGGAGGTGGAATAAGTAAGTAAATGCAACCATTTCTAGTTTGGAAGGAATTTTAGAAAGTTAGGTTTGTTGTGGGAACATTCTGGCTGGCACTGTAGCTTAGGGTTAGAGGCCGAATTGGCTTTGGGCCAAAACATAAAAGTTGTGGGAATGATGAGTAGGATATGCCTGAAACTTTCAGGTCAATTGAGTAGCGTAACCAGAGATAAACTTGAAATACTATCGCTGCCTGGTTGGTCCGGAATTTCTGATCAGCCTGGTTATGGTTAATATGATTGGGAAGGCCACCGAATTTAATGTTGAGGTCTTCTGATGAAATGTAGCCCCATTTCTAAGCTTTCGGATGGCTTTGGAATTTCTAGATTTGGACTTCGGTAGCCTGTTTTATGATATTTATACCAGAATGTTTTGTGAATCTGTTTTTCCAGTTCGGTGTAGTATCTTGCATTTTTAACACGGTTGCACTCAAAACTGGGTTGAGTGACCTTCTGTAGTTTGTAGCCCTGTCTTTTATCTTCAAAATGGTGTATCGTACACCACCATCCGATAATCGTGGTGCATTTGGTGCTATTATCGCAAATTGAGGTCAAAACTGTTTTTGTAGGGTCAAGGCTAAATTGCACTTTTGAATTTTCTGGTTTCTTCTAATGCTTATGTATGTTTATGGAACCCTATTTTGATAGTATTTGGCATTGGTTTATGACTCGTTATCGAGTCTCATCGTATTTGTTTATATTGTGTGTGACTCTGGGTCTGATTGAGGAAGATATTGAAGCCATATATGGCTGGAAAATGGGTAAACACAAAGGGCGTGCTGCCCAAATTTACACTTGAGGGATATTGAAACCTAATTGGATATTTTATGATATGTGTGATTGGTAATATGTAAAAGTAGTTGGTGATTTGTAATCGAGTCTTATTGAGCTTATTTGCATATTTTAGGTCGTGAAGGTGATTGAAGGCTGGGCGAAAGTTTATGAAATATCAGTTGCGTGATTGGTGAGTATACTACTCACTTGATTGTTACTATGTGGCTTTATTATATGTGAAATTGATGAATTGATCGCTTGATTGTATTGTTGACCTTGATTGAGGTGAGGGTGTACTTGATCACTCTCCGCCTTTTCGTTATATGACTGATTATTGTATAAATGAGTGTTCAATGCAAATACTTGGTTTGGAGTCGATCGAACACGTATCCAACGGCCGTTACTGTTACTACTGAACCCTACTCCATTGGTCGTCGATTGAATGGAGCCGACGAGGGCTTGGTCGTGAAAATTGACGGGCCATGGGGACTGTTATAATGAATCATTGAGTATGAGACTCATGGTTCTGGTATACTCGAGTATTACCGATATTGCATACTGTTTGGAGTTCGGGCCCGGTAGGGGTATGTTGGGTGGAAGAAATGGAAGTAAAGTGGAGCCTACGGTTGGTTACGTTATACATTGACGGAGGGTCAATGAGCTGTGATCAAGAATGACAAGCGAGGAAAAGGGCTCTTGAGAGCCGACCGTATCCTTTCACTACTTGTTTAATACGTGATTGCAATTGGTTTTATTGGTTGAATTGTAATGGTTGGACTTGTGTCTACTTGAAACCTATGTTATGTGATAGTAGCTCACTGGGCGTAAGCTCACCCTTTTCCTTTTGTTTTCCTTACAGGAAATTGAGAACTTTTGAAAAGATTATGAAAATGGGTTGCAGGGTCGAGCTTATGTGAATGTATATTTTGATAGCTCCTTTTGGGGAAAAACCCTAAGTGTATTTTGATTTCATCCCTTTGTGGAATTGTAATTTGCGAAACTTATGTGTATAAACTTTTGGATGACCTTTGTATGCTATTTTGGTTTGTAAACGGTTAAATTCAGGGTATATTTGTTTGATTAATGTTTAGTTGAATTTCGGCCGGATTTTGACGAGTCGATTACTATTCATGATCGGCTCTGATTTTCATTTCTCTTACTTTGGGATTCTAACTCATTAAGGCACGCTTGTATGTTCCGAAACGTGTTAGATCGCCTAGTAGTGACCCGAAAGTCCTGGCGAGAGCTAGGCAGGCAGTCCGCTAACCCTTCTGGTTCGCCTTAGGGGAAAGTGGGGCTGTCACACTACCTCTTCCTTATTGCACTAAACCCTCTCTTTTTTCCCAAAAGTTCCTTTCACACCCCATAAAAAGCAAATCGCATTTACCCCCACTAAACTCCCACATGTAAAATTTAATAAAAGCATTAAGACAAAATCATTATCAAATTGGTAAATAAACAAATAGATAACTAAATGAATAAAATTGCAACATAAGTCTATTTTTGCTTGTCAAACATATGTGAGTTGTCAAGAGTTATTCTAACAATTACCCCTCACTTCTATATTCTCATGTTATATTCCTACTAATTTCTTATTCTAGTGTTAATTTCCATAAAGGTTGTTCCAACACTAATATAGGGTACATCCAAGTTATTTAATCACAAGAAACAAGTAACAAGTAACAAGTAAACACCGCACATTCAATTCTAAAACAGAAGCATGAAATACACAATAAATTTCGGGCTCTCACATAGGCTCCTCAATGTGAATCTGATTTTCAGCTATATCCTCGTGTTGATCAACAAGTGTATTTCCATTAATCTTCTATCTTTAGTCCTTGCCATTCCTACAAATGAAACATTTAACAAATGAAAGAACACAAATGCGAAAAGGATAGCAAAATCACAAATGAATATGATAATAGCAAGGCTATAACTAGACTGAAATTTTCCATCTACAAACAAATCAATTTTAAAGTGCAAGTAGGTAGGTTAACAAAATGCAAAAACACAACAAGGATAATCTGAATTTGCATCTACAAAAAATGCATGTCAAATTGCAAACACGTTTATGGTTACAACTTTTGCAGTTTTAATAGCAAAAACTAAACATTTCAACAATTCGGGCTAATAGAGGATTTCATCTCCATCATCTTCTTGAACCCATTGAATGTGTTCATTCTCATTGTCCATTTGAATTACTGAGTAGTTGTGCTCTGCAAAAACATGTCAGTATCATATACGGAGTCGATCATAAACTCATTCCTAGGAGATATAGCAACAACAACACTCTAGCCTTTGGCTAAGGGGTCTTCAACAGAAAAAACTTGCAAAACTTGGCTTCCTATCACATATGGCTCAGGGTGAGGCTTTACATTCTTGAAGTTGGCCAATGTGAATCCATCCTCATCTTGTTTTAATCTTTTGCCTTTTGACATCCAATCACATTCAGATAAGGTGATAGTTCAGCCTTTAGTGTAATTTAGCTCAAGGATATTCATCAAAATACCATAGTAAGCCATGTCACTTAAAATTGGATTATTATCTTTAGTACTTGAAAAGCTTGATTGATGCAAGAGGGACGGCAGACCAAGGCACTTCGAGTGGAGTCCAAGTTGAGCTAGATGGTCCAATGACTAGAGCTCATGCCAAGAAGCTTAAGGAGTCAATGCAAGCCCTAGTCTGTACTATACATGATAGAATTGGCCATGCAAATGTTATTCAAAAGCATAAGGAGGACGAAACAACTCGTTATACTCTCATTCAATTCGTCGAGTCAAGTAAGGCAAAGTTGGAAGATTCGCTCGAAAATTAAAACGTTCAATTCTGGTTTAGTCCATTAGCATTTGAGTCGTTTGTCTTGGTGTTGTTTAAGCAAGGGTATTAATGTTAAATTGCCTTGTTAAATTTAGTTGTTAATTGCTTTAATAAATTCGGCCAAGATTAGGGTTTTTAGTGGGCCAACTTTTGTCATTAATTTTAGGAATTAAGTGGTTCCAAATCACATTAGGATTTCTAGACAATTCCAAATCACATTAGGGTTTGAGTAATTGTAAGACTATAAATAGCCCAGCCTTTCCAATGTTTATTATTATTGAGAATTTTCCAGAAATATTTGAGTTATCACTTTTCTCTTGCTCCAAGAAAGCTTCTTTTGAATACTTGAGAATTTTCTTGAATTATTCATCAAATTTATCAATCAAGTACACACCTTGGTTGCGGCGTTCTTCTACCTTTAACATTGGTTCACTAGATCATTCAATTGTGGGTTGAGATTCAATTCAAGGTTTGCAATCTAGGGATTCCGCAATTCAACTTGATTTTCTTCGTCTAGATCCGGGACTACGTGGGATACAAGTTCAAACCTTCGGGCAGGTTCATATCATTGATGTTGTTGCATTGACAAGAACCCCATTGGATACGAACCTACCACGATTGGCATGAACTCGTATCCCACGTAGCCCTGGATCTAGACGAAGACTCAAGTTGGATGCGGTGTCCTTGACCCTTCAAACCCGCACAGTTGCGAACCGAACCTATTGAACTTAATCTCAACCCACAATTAAACAAGAGAATGAACCAAGGTTTTAGGTAGAAGACGCCAGAACCAATGGTGGTTTATTGGTTGATAAGTTCGAGAACACCTAAGAGCAATTCTCAAGTATTCAAGCAAAGATCTCTAGGAAAAGAGAGTGCAAAACTCACAAGTTTTGGCTAGAAAGTTCGTGTATTCAAAAACTGAAAAAATAAGGTGGCTAAAGGCTATATTTATAGCCTTTTACAAGACTCAAAAATCCTAACCGGATGCTACTTCCCTAAACCTAATTGGCTATGGTCTTCGTCAACATGACCTAGACATTATTTCCTAACTCAATGACTATTTTAACCCTTAAACTAATAACTAAAATCTGAATAACAATCTGGAAAATATTAACTAAACAAGACATCGTGCTTTTTTCAACCAAGTAACTCGAACTTCCTTAATCCTTGGCTCCAGTGCCTTGATCCCCATTCTCACTTGCATCTATGACTTGAATAAGTGTATAAAGTTTTGTATCTTCATGATCAAGTCCTTGAATAATACATGTATCACCAACTTGAGCTTGTATATCATGAACTAAGGCTTGAAATGACTCTCGAAGCTTCCTAGCACGTGCTCGAGTGATCGGACCTCTTGAAACAGCTTGAATGGTACTCCCTTGAGCTGTGGGGTTCTCTTCATTCCCCTCCTCTTGTGGGTGATTTGCCCTCAAATCAAACTCGTCATTTGCAAGGAAAGGACTCAAGTCAGCGACATTAAAAGTAGCATGTACACCATGTGGCACCCCCACTTCTCCCTAAGGCGAACCAGAGGGTATCCGCGGGACGCCTGCCCAACTCTCGCCAGGACTCAAGCAATTTTCATTCAAGCTTAATGCAATACTAGACATCACAACTAAATAAGACAAGTTAAATAATGCAGAAGCCTTCAACTTAACAATTTATAATAATTATCCGAGCCTTACATCGAATATCCAAAGGATACTTCAATGCCTAAAATATATAACACCCAGATACATCAAATATCCAAATCATACATTAGGTTCCCAAAAGTACAACCAGTAAGAGGTCTATCCCAAATTACATTAGAAACCCTAAGCCAAAAGTACATCAAAAGGGGTTTCTCCAAGTCCATTCCATGTCCAGTCCTGTTAAGGAAAACAAATCTGCAGGGTGAGCAAAACGCTCGTGAGGCCAAGAACACACATGCAAGCACATAGTCCAAGTAACAAGTCCAAATAACATGTCAATTGATAAAGTACAAGTAATTGATAATTGCAATAAGATGTAAATAGAAACAATTCAAGGATATGGTAGCTCTTAGGATCTAAGTTCCACTTGCTTTGCCAAGGTCATTCGTATACCTTCCCGCGATGACATTCTGTCAACCGGGTTGGTATTTTCAATCCGTAGATCACCACTTACTTCCATCCGTCCACTGTACATACCCCCACCGGGCCCGAACATCATTTATAAGGCGATACTTCAACGAGTATGCCAAGCAAGATCTCTCTAATAGATCAAGCTTATCATGTAATTCTCATGGCTCGCCAAGGTTCCCGACCAAGCCCATGTCGGCTCGAGTCCAAGGTTTGCCTATGAGTTTGGGCGTCCCCCAGTTAACATTTGAGAATCGAGGAGATTTACTCCAACGACGTTTGCAGCCATAGCATACCATTTCATTTCATTCAAACATTCAATCATCTCATTTCATTCAATTAAGTCATTCATAATTCATTTGTTTCATTTGAATCATGAGTCATTCATTTCAAATAAGAACGAGTGCGGTAAAGTACACACTCACCTCCATTTTCAAAATCTCCAAACAATCGTAACAATTAAGCATGTATCAAGTATTCATACACTTGACACTCACCAAGTAAACGAGAAGAAAATGCACTTGAAGTTCAAGCGTCCACCGTGGGATCCTCTTGAGGGTTCTCATGCGAGCCTGAGTAATTAATAATGAACAATCACTTATAAACCCCAATTATTAAGAAAGATTGCACACTTGTGCGATCTCAGAAAATTTCACGAAAATGAGGCTTAATTATTCGTAAATCGAGACTCAAAAGTGGGGTTTTATAACACAAGCAAAATCTGATTTCCATCTTTGAAATCGAATGTAAAACGATCAAGTGATATCAAAGGAAAAGAGAGCGTTTGGAAAAACTCCATTTCCTCTAAGTTATGAATTTTCCAGATTTGGTACACTCACTTTGCAAAATCGTATCTCACTCTTTACAAGTCCAAAATTGGAAAACTTGGTACCGTTGGAAATATCTTTCAAAGTACTAAAAGTTCTTAGAAGACAATTTTCCATGATTCCAAATAGAAGATATTCAAAATTTGGCTCAAAGTTTCTGTTCTAGACTATCGAGGCAGTTTCGGGGTTGGTTTTTCGCCAACTTGGAAAATTTGGCAAAATTCACAAAATTGGAGCTAGCCTCTCAAATATGAAAATCAACTAGATTTACAATCAAAGTTTAAAATGGAACAAGCGGAACAAGAATTGCAGTTTTGAACACCAAGATATGGTAGCTCAAAGTTACCCAAATTTCCTTGTTAAACAAGGGTTTTTCAAAATCAAGTCATGAACTTTGGAAGTTTAGTTGAGCAATGAAATGGCCTCAGAATAGCACCAAAATTAGCAGTATAATACTATCATATAAGGACTATTTCTCTACCAAATTTCATTGATAAA
Source organism: Coffea canephora (assembly GCA_036785865.1). NCBI lineage: Eukaryota > Viridiplantae > Streptophyta > Magnoliopsida > Gentianales > Rubiaceae > Coffea > Coffea canephora. Next base: position 20,798,243 of record CM071922.1, read on the forward strand.
TAAGCACGGAAAGTTGGTTAACCAAATAAGGCAAATCTGCCTTGTGAGTTTCGTTTTCCGTTTTCAAAACTTTTGGCTTACAAAGTATCTCAAACATGGTCCATTTACATAGAAAATGTCTCAGAGGTATCCAAAACATAATTTTGGGTGATTAATACCAAGAATCTCGAATTAACAAGTCTCAATCGAGTTTAGTAACAATTCTGCCCAACAGGAGAGTTTTCCTTCAAGAAGTCAGTTTCGAAATACGGCCACAAATCACTCAATTGAACTTGGAATTCGATGTGGTTGGTGGCATTGGAAAACACTTTCATAAAGCTACAATTTCTCAGAAGAAACCATTTTCAAAATTCATCCGTAACTGGCTCACATTTGAGCATCAAGTTGTAGTTCATGTTCTGCCCTTTAGTGAACCAACGAAACAGGACAGCAAACTTCAAACGATTGGTTTGGCTCACTCAAGTGGAATCAGGTAGTGAATTTTATACCAATGGAAAACTGGGAATGTCTAGTTTCCAGTACCATAAAGAACAGTCAATTTCAACATCAGAGTAAAAAGTTATAGCCGAAACAACAGGACTGCCTGGGCAATCTGGGAAAATTTTCCAGTTCTGTCATACTTTGGAAATCAACACATTTGACCAATCAAATCATGTTATTTTTCAACGAAACTTTCTATGCTATCCATATAACATGTATACATCGTAAAAAAGCCATTAGAACCTCAAAATTTAGCACCAAAGTGCACGAACAGGGCAGGGGTAAAATAGTCACTTTTGCTCAATGCACCATCCTTGAGTTTCTATCAACAACCCAACATTATTTCACTAATATAAGCACTAAACCAACATAAATTTCATCATCATTCACCAAATCAGTCCATCCAATCCAAGTGGGAGTTCATAGATCCCACACAACAATTTTTCCAACATAAACAAGCTACCCATATGCATGCAAGAGCTTAAATGTGCACTACTACATCCCTAAAGCAAGATTTGACGGGTTGATCATTGCTTACGTGTTTCAATGTTCCAAGCAGAATTTTCGGTCCTTTCTTGGTCCAAAAAATCCGTGGACTGCAGCTCCTTTTCTTAGCCAGATGAACTCTCCAAGTGATTAGCTAAGTACAGTTGAAATATGAGGTGAAATGATGAAGGTTTAGTGAAGGAATTGAGAAGAAATTGAGGCTGTTTTACTCTTCCTCTTGGTTGGCTGTTTGGAGCAAAAAAAGAAGAGCTAATGCTGAAGGTAAGCTTCCATGAGAAGCTTTATAAGTTGTGGCCAAAAGTGGCTTCAAAGTCAACTAGGAATAGTGCGCGCACGTGTGCGTTTTGTGCTCGATTCCTCTTAAGTTTGTTTCACTAGTGCACTAAACCTTTAATGCACTTATATTCATATAAATATTATTCACTCTTAATTGTTCCAAAATAAGGGTCTAAAGTCCCTCAATTAAATCGTGCGTGTAAAACGCGTATTTCCAATTTAAGCATGATAAAGTGAAATCCCCAAGAAATTCTTATAACGATGGTACTAATAACTATCACTTGAATACTTAAGCATAAAAACTCTTATTTTAAAACCATTGTGCAAGCCTCTAATTTTGCAAACTTATTGTATCCTCGAATCGATTATTGACTCCAATTACGTATTCCCTATTTTCACTTAACGAGCTTCCAAAAATTAAATTTTGAAACAAGTCACTTTAAAAATATAACGAAGCTATAGACCCATGTAATTAGGTCTAAAGAGTATATTATTCAGGGCAATTGGCCAAATAAATAATTCAATGAGCTTGAATTAGGAGTTTAAAATAGATGAATTTTGTGAGTCTTCACATGAGTCTTGTATTACTTTCTCAAATCTCCAATAAATTTGTATCAGCGCGTCTTTCGAAAAATTATCGATGCGCAAGCGGTGTACACTTACTTAGAACTCATTCACCTTTAATTCCTCAATTAACCTTTCTTAATATACTATTGATCATTCTTAACTCCCCAAGATAAATGCACTCTCGAATAGAATATCACCTTGAAACACATGTACTCATTATTCCTCACTTAAACGAACCTTTGAAATTTAAATTTGCTAACGGGACGTTTTAAAATCATAAGGAAGAATTGTTCCACATAAATGGACTTAGAATGGTTGAAATAATTATTTGGAAAAAATAGGTGAATAAATATTTAAATAAACCAATAATACTTGATAAAAATAAGAAATTTTTCGGGTCCTCACACACCATACTCACCTGGTAGATCAAGCTTGTATGTGTTATCATTGATGCGCTCCAGGACTTGGAATGGTCCATCGCCCCTTGGTAAGAGCTTGTTTCGCCTTTGTACGGGAAACCATTCCTTTCTCATGTGGATCCATACCCAATCGCCTGGTTCGAAGACCATCTTGCGGTGCTCCTTATTAGCACTTTAGACATATTGAAGGGTGCGTTTCTCTATATTTGCCCTTACCTTAGCATGTAGCTTGCGCACATACTCAGCTCGATTCTTCCCATCAAGGTTAACTCTCTCGAAAACAGGTAGTGGAGACAAATCAAGTGGTGTGAGAGGGTTAAACCCATAAATAATTTCAAATGGGGAATATTGTGCAGTGTTGTGAACTGTGCGGTTATATGCAAATTCAATATGTGGTAAACAGTCTTCCCAAGTCTTAAGATTTCTTTTGATAATGGCTCGTAAGAGAGTGGATAGGGTCCTATTGACTATCGCAGTTTGTCCATCCGTTTGTGGATGACTTGAAGTAGAAAAGAGGAGTTTAGTTCCAAGTTTACTCTATAGTGTCTTCCAGAAGTAACTCAAGAACGTAACATCCCTATCAGACATGATGGTACGTGGTAAACCATGTAAACGATCAACTTCTCTAAAGAACAGGCCGGCCACATGTTTTGCATCATCAGTTTTGTGGCATAGGATAAAATGAGCCATCTTGGAGAATCTATCGACTACCACATAAATAGTCATTGTGAGAACCCGAAAATTTTCTTATTTTACTGGCTTATTTAATTATTTATTCACCCATTTTCTCTGAATAATTTAATTCAGCCATTTTACATCCATTTACATGGAACAATGCCCTACTCATATTTTTAAAATGTTTCGTTAGCAAAATTTATTTTTCAGAGGCTCATTTAGTAAGGAATAATGAGTACACATTTTTTCAAGACAAAATTTGATTCGAGAGTGCAATAATCTTGGAGAATTAAGAATGATCAATAGTAGACTAAGAAAAGTTAATTGAGAGATGAGATGTTAGTGAGTTAAAATTAAGCTCATACCGCTCGTGCGTCGATAGTTTTCCGAAAGACGCGCCGATACAAATTAATTAGAGATTTGAGGAATTAATGCTAGACTCATGTGAGGACTCATGTTTTTATTTCTAAAATAATTATTTTTATGATTATTTACCTTAGTATTTGTTACTTATATTATCGTTACAAGAATTTCTTTTAAGTTTGGCTTTATCGCGCGCGAATCGGAAGTTCGCGTTTTTCGCATCAAATCGACCCAATGGAGATTTAAGAAATTTATTCTAGACTACTAAGGGTGAATAATTATAGTGTTAAAGAAATTACATTAGAGGTTTAGTGCACAAGTGAAACAAACCCGAGAGAAAACGGATACGAAATGCGCGCGCGCGAACACTATTTATGGTTGACTTTTGCACAAATTGTAACCACAAAACCCTTGGAAGCTTCATTCATCAGCAACACTCTCTCTCTTTACCTTCCATAGCTGGCCAAACACTCCAAGGAAGAAGAAGAAGAGCTCTTTCCATTTCACTACCATTTTTGCTTCCATTTCACCTCAAATTTTCCACACAACTCACATATCACTTGGAGAGCAACTCTAGCTTGGTCAAAGACTTAATCTTTGCAGTTTTATTGGAGCTTTTGTGATCAAAATTTCTGGTTCTTCAAGAGTTCAAGAGGTATACACCTCAACTCATCCAATCTTTCATTTCTTTGGTTCTAAAGAGTTTCATTCTTGGCTATGAAGCTTGTAGCTTTCTTGTTGTTGTTGTTATTTGGATTGGATTGGTTGAAGTGGGCTCTATGAACTCCCACCTTGGTTATATAGGACTGCCATGATGTTTTAATGTGTGTTACTATGTTGGTGATGAGTGTTAAGGTTAGAAATTGAAGGAAAGATCGAAGGAAATTGCGTAGAAATGCTGGCCGAAATCTGTCATGTTATTGTCGTGCCTTTACTTCGAATTTTTGATGCTCAAATGACTGTGAAACTGACACACACATATATATATATTGCATTTGGTGTGTAGAAAGTTTCTATCAAAAATCATTTGAATTGGTTGAGTAAAACTTGAAATTTCGAAATGTAAAGAAATCTGGAAATGTGTTCTGGCAACTTGAACAGTGTCTCTTTAAACGAACATATCTCTTTGTAAAGACATCGAAATCGAGTGATGTTTGCAGCATTTGAAACTATGTGACACCCCCACTTCTCCCAAGGACAAATCCAAGGGTATCCGCGGGACACCTGCCCAACTCTCGCTAGGACTCGGTACAAATTCAATTCAAACTTAAGAATAACCAATTGATACTAAAAGTCGAAGATATAAAGGAAGATCAATTCCTTAATAATTGTTCAAGTCTTACATCATAAGCTACTAAAATATCTTACATGCCCAAAATATACAGCTTCGAAAAGTTGTCTAAACAAATACATTCAAAATTCTAATCAAAAGGGCCATCAAGTCTACCTCTCCATAATTTCCTCCATTTCAGCTCCTGTGGAGGAAAACAAAACTAATGGGATGAGCTGACGCTCAGTGAGGCCAAGAAAATCATGCAAGCAGGTAATTCAAGTAGCAATAGAGCTGGTACGAGAGATAAAACTATAACATTCAAGCAATTCCCGAATGTTCACAAAACACATTCAAGAAGGATACGGGAGCTCTTAGGAGCTCATTTCCACTTGCTTTGCCAAAATCCAATCCAATAGTCCGTAGAACTTTACTTATTCCATTTATGATTTTGAGTCAAATAAGAGGTACCTCCCACTCGAATTGATGTGGTACATACTATCACTCGGTGGTCGATTATACGTTTATGGTTCTGAGTCGAATGAGAGGTACCTCCCACCCGAATCGGTGTGGTACATACTATCGCTCAGTGGTCGATGAGACATCGCTCCAATCGACTTATGCTTTGCTTATAGTTCTGAGTCGAATGAGAGGTATCTCCCACCCAAATTGGTGTGGTACATACTATCGCCCAGTAGTCGATGAGACATCGCTCCAATCGACTTAGGATGGTTTATGGTTTTGAGACGACATGAGAGGTACCTCTCACCCGAATCGGTGTGGTATATTCTATCGCTCAGAGAACTGATCATTTATTTAGGGTTTTGAGCAGACATGAGGGGTACCTCCCACCTGAATCGGTGTGGTACATGCTATCGCTCAGAGACCCAATTATACAATTATAATTATAAGGGTTGATGACATTCAGTCCAATCGACAAATACCGTTATAGGCCGATGAGCGCACTCCAATCGGCAGTCATACAGTTCAATTATGAGTCGAGGAGATTCACTCCTACGACATATGCAGCCATAGCATATAATTCAACTCAATTCAGATCATGTAATTCAATTTAATTCAGGTGTAAGTCGAGGAGATTCACTCCAACGACATATGCAGCCATAGCATATAATTCAATTCAATTCAAGCAATTCAATTACAATTCATTTAAATGAGAATACGTTTGATAAAGTACCCACTCGACTCAGCAGTTATAAACCATCCATTTCATAATGAGCAATTCACATAATTTCAACAAAACATGCACTTGAAACTCACCAAGTAAAATAAGAAACAAGTGAGAAATGTCCACTCGAGGGTTTAGGCGTCCACCGTGGGATCCTCTCGAAGGTCCTCTTGACTGCTTGAGCAATAATAATGAACTATTACACACTATCGCTTAAAATCCCTAATTATCGAAAAAGATTGTACTAGTGTACAATTTAAGAAGATATCACGAAAATGAGCTTTAATTACTCGTAAATCGAGCCTCAAAAGTGGGGTTTTAAAACATAAGAAAAATTTGATTTTCATCTTTGAAATCAAGTGTAAAACGGTCAAGCAATCTTGAAAGAAAAAGGTGAGTTCTAAAAACTCAATTTCCTTTAAGTTCGGAAATTTCAGTTTTGATAAGCAATCTTTGAAAAATCGTATCTCAATATCTGTAAGTCCAAAATTGGAAAACTTGGTACCATTGGAAACTAATTCCAAAGTACTAAAAGTTCCTAGAAGTCTTCTCATGATTCCAAATGGAAAATATTCAAAATTTGGCTCAAAGTGGCTGTTTTGGACTGCCAAGATAGATTTGGGTTGATTTTCGGCAAAGTTTGGAAATTCGGTAAAATTCACACAATGCGAACTAGCCTATAAAATTTGGAAATCAATTAGAGTTACAATCAAAGTTTTCAACACAACAAGCGGAACAAGAATTGGAGTTTTAAGCACCAAGATATAGTGGCTCAAAGTCACTAAAATTTCCTCCTCAAACAGGGGTTTTCCAGGTTTAAAGCTTGAGCTTTGGTACTTTAGTTGAGCATCTAAATGAACTTGAAATGGCACGAAAGTTAGCAGTATTACACTACCATCTAAGGGCTATTCCTCTGTAAATTTTCATGCAAAAACTCATTCGGGAATTCAGCTAACTAGATCATTAATTCTCCAAGAACTTTCAAGACAAAACTGTCTTGTGGTTCTGTTTTCTTTTCCAAAACGTTTGGCCAACAAAAACCTCTCAAATATGGTTCATTTGTGTAGACATTGTCTAAGAAACATCCAAGATACATTTGGTAGGTGGTTAACACCAATAATTTCGAAACAACAAGTCCCAATCAAAATTTAGGCATCCAACTAGCCAAAAGAGGGTTTTTCATCACTGAGTCAGTTTCGAATTTTGGCCGCAACTCACTCAATTCAACTTGGAATTGAGTGTGGTTGGTAGCGTTAAAAACTAAATTCATATGGCTATGATTTCTTAGAAGAAATCATTTTAAAAAATCTGTCCACAACTAGCTCATATTTGAGCATCAAGTTGCAGCGCATAACAGAACTTTCAGTACAGACACGAAACAGAACAAACAACTTTACGAGGTTGGTACAGATCACTCAGGCGTAATCAGGATGTGAATTTTATACCATTAGAAAACTGGGAATGTCTACTTTCCAATGCCACAAACGCCACTCAATTTTGACATCGGAGCAAGGAGTTATAGCTGTTTGAAAATCACTGCCAGAGCAATAGGGACAAAATTCCAGTTTTGGTAGAATTTCTAAATCTCAACATTTGGCCAACCAAATCACGTAATTTTTTTATGAAACTTTCTACACAACCTGTATTACACATTTACATCAAAATCCAGTCATTTGAACCACAAAAAATGCACTAAGGGTCACGGCAAAATTTTGGGCAGAACGGGTAAAATTTTCCTCTTCACTTCCTTTGAACTTTCTTCAACAATACAACTCATTTCCACTAGATTAAACACTAATCCAACATAAACATCATCAAATCTCATCAAACCAGTCCATCAAGCCATAGTGGGATTTCATAGAGCCCACACACAAAATTTCCAACAATATAAAGCTACCCATATGAATTTATGAGCTCACAAGTGCAATACAACTTATATAAACCAAGATTCAAGAGGTTGATCGTTGATTACCTCCTTAGACGATTAAGCCAGAAATTTTTGGTCCTTTGAAGCTCAAGAAAACCGTGCAAATGAAGCCCCTTTCCTAGCTTAAGATGATCACCAAGCGATTTGCAAGTTGTGGTAAAAATTTGAGATGATTTGGACAAGAAATAAGCAAGAAAATGAAGAGCTTTTGGTCTTGTTTCTTCCTTCTATGGTGCACGGCTGCTTTGAGAAAGGAGAGAGAGTGTTTTTGCTGAAAATGAAGATTCCTTGAGAAGCTAAAATGTGTGGCTAAGAATGCCTCATAAGTCAACTCTCTCCCCGCGCGTGTGCTTGGTTCCTTTCGAGTTTATTTCACTTGTGCACTAAACCTCTAATGCACTTCTATTCATACTATTATTATTCACTCTTAATGGTCTAAAAATAAAGGTCTAAACTCCCTCAATTAATCATGCGCATGAAAATGCGTACCTCCAATTTTGCGCGATAAAATGGAATTTCCAAAAAATTCTTATAACGATAGTATCACTTGTGACGCCCCCGCTTCTCCCAAGGGCGAACCCTAGGGTATCGGTGGGACGCCTGCCTAACTCGCGCCAGGACTCGAAACACAAAGCTAATAAAACTCTAATAAACCAAAGAGTACTATTTATAAAATATATACAATCGCCAAAAGTTCTATTTACATCTTCAAAAGTATCTGGTCAAACCACTATACTACAGTGTGATAACAACCAGTAGGAAGTAGAATCTAAGGAGGGTCCTTATACAAACCACCAAAACAAAAACATACATCTCAATTGTCCAACTATTACAGCAGACCAAACTATACTAGTGAATATGCCCAGGAGTTCCCCGCGTCGTCCCCTGCTAAGGAAAACAAAGGAAACGGGGTAAGCTATATGCTTAGTAAGTAAACAGGGGTAAAATCATAAATTTCACATTTAGATAAACAACTATTTCACAAAAGTGTCAAGTCAAGTACAAAAATAACATTACAAAGGAAGGATACAGGTTAGCTCCAAAGCCAAGTCATTTGCCATGCGTGACCTCCTGCCGACACTCCGTCGACCATAAACAAGGTCCGTAGAACTCCATTTGTACTCCCTTCTAACACCTTATCACCCTCGCTGGCCAGTCACCTCACAAACTTGCTCGAGCGAACGAAATTGAGCTTGGTTCACAAGCTCGGTTCACAAACTTGGTTCACATGCTCGGTGAACCGGATTCACAAACATGGTAACCTCAGACTAGGTTGGATTGGCTTCGACCAAGCCCTGACCGGCTCCAATAGTCCATCTAGGTCGGAAGATCAACCCCAACTCACAAACGTCACCCCGAGCCACAAGCTCAAGGGGCTCAAACCCAAAATAATTCATGTAGACATGTCATGTACAAATATGCATGTAAATTAGGGTTTAGGTCGAGTGCGATGAAGTACACCCTCGCCTAGGTACCCTATCCATCACTTTGAACACATAAGCAAGGTATATACAAAACGGCCCGGATACTTACTCAAAATACAAAAGTAGTACAAGAGCAGAAATCACGTCGTGCGTTTTAGCTAGTAGGCTCCACTAGCTCCGCCTAACCCGTCACCGTCTGAAATAGAAGATTGCATCACATTATATTACAAATGGCCACTAACATGCCCAAAACAAGTCAAACGGTAAAATTGGTACATGCAAGTGCGGAAACGGCAAAATGGACACACGCGTGCGCGCGGAACGGCAAACGGAAACGGCCAAATCTGCCATCTCAAACCGTTTTCATCAAAAGTTAGGCTAGAAATATCGGATCAAGGTGGATGAGATACCGTTTCGAAGTTACAAGGAAGGGCTACAACTTTTATTTAAACATCTCAACCCAGATCTCAATAGGTATTGGTCAAAAATGCATGAAATAGTTCCAGCCATCTCATGTCCGTTTATCAAACAGGTCCTGTTTGAAAGACCGTAACTCACGGTTCAGAAATCGGAATCAAGAAATTCTAGAGGTGTTGGAAATCTCATTCATAAGGCTATAACCTTCATGTTTGGACCAAAAGCTGAATCAATACAGAGCATGGAGGAAAATGGGTCCAAACATTCCTGTCAGAACTGTCCAAATTCGAAGACAGTTCTGACAACCGATCTTGTTTCCGTCATAACTGAAGCTACGGAACTCAGATTTGGATGAACTCTATACCGTTTCGAACCTAAGACCAAGATCTACATTTCTTGTGAAGAGGTCACCACTCAGTTTGTGACGCCCCGAAAAAAAAAGAGTTTGAGAACCCGTAAAAACCCTAATCTTTTCCGAGGGTTTTATTTCCTTTAATAGCATGTTTTCTGCATTTCCTGGCTTAGGAAATTTTCCTGAGGAATTTTTATGAGTAATTATAGTTTTTAGATGATTTTTCTAGCCTTGGAGAGTTTTTGGAAAATTAAGAGTGTATAATGGACGTGGGACCCACTAGTGCGAAAAGTTCAGAAAAATTCGGCCAATTAGGTTAAATTCCGGATACTGTGTAAAATTTATCGGGTGTTAAGAGATAAGTAGAGAGTGAGATTTGATTGATGTGAGAGGAAAGAGAAAGATAAGATTGCATTTATGAAGGTGACAAGTGTCACCACTACATTGGTTTTAACTTAAGAGTTACTATTCACCTTTTTGACTTTTGACCCATTTGAGTAAATATCTTCAAAAATTGCCCAAAAATCACCATTTTTCACCTCTTGTTGGCCGGCCCTCTTAGCTCAAGAAGGAAGAAAGCTTCTTCAATTTTCAAGCTCCCAATTAGCTCAAATCAACCAAACCAAGGGTTTGAATTAGTTTTTACTCCATACAATCTTTCCTTTTAGTGATAGTGAGTGCTTTAGTGAAGTTTTTTGGAAGAGCTAAGGTGTCCAACATCTTCCCCTCTCTTGTTTACTTGGTAAGTGAAGCTTAAACTTCCACCTACACCTATGGATGCTTAAGATATGATTAGTAGTGATTAAAGTGCTGAAATTTCTGGTTTTATCTTGGTTTGAAGTGATTTGGTGAAGTTTTGATTTTATTGATGATTTTTCTGGTTTAATTGGATTATGGTGTTGTGGTTGTTTATGATGATTGATAATGAGGGGTTATGACTCTAGTGGATGGAAATGATTGATATTTGCAACCAATTTTGGATTTGGAATAAATTTTGGAAAGATAGGGTTCATGAAGCTACATTCTGCCCGAATTTATTGGACCATGTTAGAGGCCGAATTGGACTTTACTCAAAACATGAAAGTTGTAGGTATTGATGAGTTTGAAGTTCCTGAAAAATTTCAGGTCATTTGAATTAGTGTAGAGTGAGATATGTCGATTTTACTATTGCTGATCTGGGTTGCTCAGAATGTGAAAACTGCGCTTGTAATCGTTTGTTTTGACTGGAATTGGTTTGGATTTTGTTGTTGGTGTCTTCTGAGGAAATGTAGCTGGATGTCTTAGCTAACATATGCCTTTGGAATTTCGGCATTTGGACCTGTATAGACTGAGTTGGACTCATTACAGCATTGTGTGATTTGTGAACCTGTTTTAGTGGTTCTGGTTTGGTATTTTTGGCATATTTGACCTAGTTGTGCTAGGATTTGGATTGAGTGGCCTTCTACATTGTTGTAGCCCTGTTTCATAGCTTCGAAACGGTGGGTCTTACACCCCCATCTGATAATCATAGTGGAATTGACACCATTACCGTAAAATGACGTCAAAACTGTTTTTCTGGTTTTGAGCTTAACCTTCATTTCCGGACTTTTTCCTAGCTTGACTTGTACTAGTACTACTTGGAGCTTGCTGAATGGATGATTTCTGAGCCGTGGAGGTGAGTGACCCTAAACTGTTTCCAAAGTTACTTTTGAAATGTTCCTTGCATTGTTTCTTTGGTTTGCATATCATGTGTGCGCGCATACGAGTTCTTGACATGGTTTGGCTTTAATGAGTTCTTGAGGAGTCTTGTGCTGGACACCAACGTCTCCACCACTTTCGTGAGTTTGTGATATGATCTGGAGCACCGATGCTGCTCCCCTTTAATGTTTATGGTTTCGTGATCTGTTTGAGCGTTGGGTGTTTAGTTTCAATGATTTCACTGGCTCACGAGAGCAAAAATACGTGCATTTGATACTTGAATCATGACATCACGACATCATCGAAATGCATTATTGTGAAAGATATTTGATTACTGGTTTTATTTGGTTACTCGCTGAGCTTTTAGCTCACCCCAAAAATGTTTTATTCCCCCCCACAGGGCTCAAGGCGAAGAAAAGCTTGGAGTGCTTATTCACGTGACTGGATGGCTTATATAGTGTACAGTTTAAGTTTGGATCTATTTTATGTACGAGTTGGTCTTGTATAAATATTTGAAATTGATATGGATGTAAGTATACGTTCCACGATTGGAATCAGTTTCCGCTGCACTTGTGATATGTAATTATTGGAGAATTTGATGTAATTTTGAGATTTATATTGTAATATATTTGAGGATTGTAGTGAACGACTGAGTCCCGGCGAGAGCTGGGCAGGCGGCCCGCCGAACCCTTTGGTTCGCCTTAGGGGAAGGTGGGGCCGTCACAGTTGGTATCAGAGCTTAGGCTTCAGATCTCTGTGGTGTATCCTAGGCTTGAAGTTTAGGATGCCGGACTGTGGGCTTGGTTTGAAATATTAGTGATTCTTGCGGGATGACTTGCCTTGATTTGTACAAGAGGGAATGTCGAGGACGGCATTCTTTTAAGGAGGGGAGATTGTGACGCCCCGAAAAAAAAAGAGTTTGAGAACCCGTAAAAACCCTAATCTTTTCCGAGGGTTTTATTTCCTTTAATAGCATGTTTTCTGCATTTCCTGGCTTAGGAAATTTTCCTGAGGAATTTTTATGAGTAATTATAGTTTTTAGATGATTTTTCTAGCCTTGGAGAGTTTTTGGAAAATTAAGAGTGTATAATGGACGTGGGACCCACTAGTGCGAAAAGTTCAGAAAAATTCGGCCAATTAGGTTAAATTCCGGATACTGTGTAAAATTTATCGGGTGTTAAGAGATAAGTAGAGAGTGAGATTTGATTGATGTGAGAGGAAAGAGAAAGATAAGATTGCATTTATGAAGGTGACAAGTGTCACCACTACATTGGTTTTAACTTAAGAGTTACTATTCACCTTTTTGACTTTTGACCCATTTGAGTAAATATCTTCAAAAATTGCCCAAAAATCACCATTTTTCACCTTTTGTTGGCCGGCCCTCTTAGCTCAAGAAGGAAGAAAGCTTCTTCAATTTTCAAGCTCCCAATTAGCTCAAATCAACCAAACCAAGGGTTTGAATTAGTTTTTACTCCATACAATCTTTCCTTTTAGTGATAGTGAGTGCTTTAGTGAAGTTTTTTGGAAGAGCTAAGGTGTCCAACATCTTCCCCTCTCTTGTTTACTTGGTAAGTGAAGCTTAAACTTCCACCTACACCTATGGATGCTTAAGATATGATTAGTAGTGATTAAAGTGCTGAAATTTCTGGTTTTATCTTGGTTTGAAGTGATTTGGTGAAGTTTTGATTTTATTGATGATTTTTCTGGTTTAATTGGATTATGGTGTTGTGGTTGTTTATGATGATTGATAATGAGGGGTTATGACTCTAGTGGATGGAAATGATTGATATTTGCAACCAATTTTGGATTTGGAATAAATTTTGGAAAGATAGGGTTCATGAAGCTACATTCTGCCCGAATTTATTGGACCATGTTAGAGGCCGAATTGGACTTTACTCAAAACATGAAAGTTGTAGGTATTGATGAGTTTGAAGTTCCTGAAAAATTTCAGGTCATTTGAATTAGTGTAGAGTGAGATATGTCGATTTTACTATTGCTGATCTGGGTTGCTCAGAATGTGAAAACTGCGCTTGTAATCGTTTGTTTTGACTGGAATTGGTTTGGATTTTGTTGTTGGTGTCTTCTGAGGAAATGTAGCTGGATGTCTTAGCTAACATATGCCTTTGGAATTTCGGCATTTGGACCTGTATAGACTGAGTTGGACTCATTACAGCATTGTGTGATTTGTGAACCTGTTTTAGTGGTTCTGGTTTGGTATTTTTGGCATATTTGACCTAGTTGTGCTAGGATTTGGATTGAGTGGCCTTCTACATTGTTGTAGCCCTGTTTCATAGCTTCGAAACGGTGGGTCTTACACCCCCATCTGATAATCATAGTGGAATTGACACCATTACCGTAAAATGACGTCAAAACTGTTTTTCTGGTTTTGAGCTTAACCTTCATTTCCGGACTTTTTCCTAGCTTGACTTGTACTAGTACTACTTGGAGCTTGCTGAATGGATGATTTCTGAGCCGTGGAGGTGAGTGACCCTAAACTGTTTCCAAAGTTACTTTTGAAATGTTCCTTGCATTGTTTCTTTGGTTTGCATATCATGTGTGCGCGCATACGAGTTCTTGACATGGTTTGGCTTTAATGAGTTCTTGAGGAGTCTTGTGCTGGACACCAACGTCTCCACCACTTTCGTGAGTTTGTGATATGATCTGGAGCACCGATGCTGCTCCCCTTTAATGTTTATGGTTTCGTGATCTGTTTGAGCGTTGGGTGTTTAGTTTCAATGATTTCACTGGCTCACGAGAGCAAAAATACGTGCATTTGATACTTGAATCATGACATCACGACATCATCGAAATGCATTATTGTGAAAGATATTTGATTACTGGTTTTATTTGGTTACTCGCTGAGCTTTTAGCTCACCCCAAAAATGTTTTATTCCCCCCCACAGGGCTCAAGGCGAAGAAAAGCTTGGAGTGCTTATTCACGTGACTGGATGGCTTATATAGTGTACAGTTTAAGTTTGGATCTATTTTATGTACGAGTTGGTCTTGTATAAATATTTGAAATTGATATGGATGTAAGTATACGTTCCACGATTGGAATCAGTTTCCGCTGCACTTGTGATATGTAATTATTGGAGAATTTGATGTAATTTTGAGATTTATATTGTAATATATTTGAGGATTGTAGTGAACGACTGAGTCCCGGCGAGAGCTGGGCAGGCGGCCCGCCGAACCCTTTGGTTCGCCTTAGGGGAAGGTGGGGCCGTCACAGTTGGTATCAGAGCTTAGGCTTCAGATCTCTGTGGTGTATCCTAGGCTTGAAGTTTAGGATGCCGGACTGTGGGCTTGGTTTGAAATATTAGTGATTCTTGCGGGATGACTTGCCTTGATTTGTACAAGAGGGAATGTCGAGGACGGCATTCTTTTAAGGAGGGGAGATTGTGACGCCCCGAAAAAAAAAGAGTTTGAGAACCCGTAAAAACCCTAATCTTTTCCGAGGGTTTTATTTCCTTTAATAGCATGTTTTCTGCATTTCCTGGCTTAGGAAATTTTCCTGAGGAATTTTTATGAGTAATTATAGTTTTTAGATGATTTTTCTAGCCTTGGAGAGTTTTTGGAAAATTAAGAGTGTATAATGGACGTGGGACCCACTAGTGTGAAAAGTTCGGAAAAATTCGGCCAATTAGGTTAAATTCCGGATACTGTGTAAAATTTATCGGGTGTTAAGAGATAAGTAGAGAGTGAGATTTGATTGATGTGAGAGGAAAGAGAAAGATAAGATTGCATTTATGAAGGTGACAAGTGTCACCACTACATTGGTTTTAACTTAAGAGTTACTATTAACCTTTTTGACTTTTGACCCATTTGAGTAAATATCTTCAAAAATTGCCCAAAAATCACCATTTTTCACCTCTTGTTGGCCGGCCCTCTTAGCTCAAGAAGGAAGAAAGCTTCTTCAATTTTCAAGCTCCCAATTAGCTCAAATCAACCAAACCAAGGGTTTGAATTAGTTTTTACTCCATACAATCTTTCCTTTTAGTGATAGTGAGTGCTTTAGTGAAGTTTTTTGGAAGAGCTAAGGTGTCCAACATCTTCCCCTCTCTTGTTTACTTGGTAAGTGAAGCTTAAACTTCCACCTACACCTATGGATGCTTAAGATATGATTAGTAGTGATTAAAGTGCTGAAATTTCTGGTTTTATCTTGGTTTGAAGTGATTTGGTGAAGTTTTGATTTTATTGATGATTTTTCTGGTTTAATTGGATTATGGTGTTGTGGTTGTTTATGATGATTGATAATGAGGGGTTATGACTCTAGTGGATGGAAATGATTGATATTTGCAACCAATTTTGGATTTGGAATAAATTTTGGAAAGATAGGGTTCATGAAGCTACATTCTGCCCGAATTTATTGGACCATGTTAGAGGCCGAATTGGATTTTACTCAAAACATGAAAGTTGTAGGTATTGATGAGTTTGAAGTGCCTACAAAATTTCAGGTAATTTGGATTAGTGTAGAGTGAGATATGTCGATTTTACTATTGCTGATCTGGGTTGCTCAGAATGTGAAAACTGCGCTTGTAATCGTTTGTTTTGACTGGAATTGGTTTGGATTTTGTTGTTGGTGTCTTCTGAGGAAATGTAGCTGGATGTCTTAGCTAACATATGCCTTTGGAATTTCGGCATTTGGACCTGTATAGACTGAGTTGGACTCATTACAGCATTGTGTGATTTGTGAACCTGTTTTAGTGGTTCTGGTTTGGTATTTTTGGCATATTTGACCTAGTTGTGCTAGGATTTGGATTGAGTGGCCTTCTACATTGTTGTAGCCCTGTTTCATAGCTTCGAAACGGTGGGTCTTACACCCCCATCTGATAATCATAGTGGAATTGACACCATTACCGTAAAATGACGTCAAAACTGTTTTTCTGGTTTTGAGCTTAACCTTCATTTCCGGACTTTTTCCTAACTTGACTTGTACTAGTACTACTTGGAGCTTGCTGAATGGATGATTTCTGAGCCGTGGAGGTGAGTGACCCTAAACTGTTTCCAAAGTTACTTTTGAAATGTTCCTTGCATTGTTTCTTTGGTTTGCATATCATGTGTGCGCGCATACGAGTTCTTGACATGGTTTGGCTTTAATGAGTTCTTGAGGAGTTTTGTGCTGGACACCAACGTCTCCACCACTTTCGTGAGTTTGTGATATGATCTGGAGCACCGATGCTGCTCCCCTTTAATGTTTATGGTTTCGTGATCTGTTTGAGCGTTGGGTGTTTAGTTTCAATGATTTCACTGGCTCACGAGAGCAAAAATACGTGCATTTGATACTTGAATCATGATATCACGACATCATCGAAATGCATTATTGTGAAAGATATTTGATTACTGGTTTTATTTGGTTACTCGCTGAGCTTTTAGCTCACCCCAAAAATGTTTTATTCCCCCCCCACAGGGCTCAAGGCGAAGAAAAGCTTGGAGTGCTTATTCACGTGACTGGATGGCTTATATAGTGTACAGTTTAAGTTTGGATCTATTTTATGTACGAGTTGGTCTTGTATAAATATTTGAAATTGATACGGAGGTAAGTATACGTTCCACGATTGGAATCAGTTTCCGCTGCACTTGTGATATGTAATTATTGGAGAATTTGATGTAATTTTGAGATTTATATTGTAATATATTTGAGGATTGTAGTGAACGACTGAGTCCCGGCGAGAGTTGGGCAGGCGGCCCGCCGAACCCTTTGGTTCGCCTTAGGGGAAGGTGGGGCCGTCACAGTTGGTATCAGAGCTTAGGCTTCAGATCTCTGTGGTGTATCCTAGGCTTTAAGTTTAGGATGCCGGACTGTGGGCATGGTTTGAAATATTAGTGATTCTTGCGGGATGACTTGCCTTGATTTGTACAAGAGGGAATGTCGAGGACGGCATTCTTTTAAGGAGGGGAGATTGTGACGCCCCGAAAAAAAAAAGAGTTTGAGAACCCGTAAAAACCCTAATCTTTTCCGAGGGTTTTATTTCCTTTAATAGCATGTTTTCTGCATTTCCTGGCTTAGGAAATTTTCCTGAGGAATTTTTATGAGTAATTATAGTTTTTAGATGATTTTTCTAGCCTTGGAGAGTTTTTGGAAAATTAAGAGTGTATAATGGACGTGGGACCCACTAGTGTGAAAAGTTCGGAAAAAATTCGGCCAATTAGGTTAAATTCCGGATACTGTGTAAAATTTATCGGGTGTTAAGAGATAAGTAGAGAGTGAGATTTGATTGATGTGAGAGGAAAGAGAAAGATAAGATTGCATTTATGAAGGTGACAAGTGTCACCACTACATTGGTTTTAACTTAAGAGTTACTATTCACCTTTTTGACTTTGACCCATTTGAGTAAATATCTTCAAAAATTGCCCAAAAATCACCATTTTTCACCTCTTATTGGCCGGCCCTCTTAGCTCAAGAAGGAAGAAAGCTTCTTCAATTTTCAAGCTCCCAATTAGCTCAAATCAACCAAACCAAGGGTTTGAATTAGTTTTTACTCCATACAATCTTTCCTTTTAGTGATAGTGAGTGCTTTAGTGAAGTTTTTTGGAAGAGCTAAGGTGTCCAACATCTTCCCCTCTCTTGTTTACTTGGTAAGTGAAGCTTAAACTTCCACCTACACCTATGGATGCTTAAGATATGATTAGTAGTGATTAAAGTGCTGAAATTTCTGGTTTTATCTTGGTTTGAAGTGATTTGGTGAAGTTTTGATTTTATTGATGATTTTTCTGGTTTAATTGGATTATGGTGTTTATGTGTTGATAATGAGGTTGACTCTAGTGGATGGAAATGATTGATATTTGCAACCAATTTTGGATTTGGAATAAATTTTGGAAAGATAGGGTTCATGAAGCTACATTCTGCCCAATTTATTGGACCATGTTAGAGGCCGAATTGGATTTTACTCAAAACATGAAAGTTGTAGGTATTGATGAGTTTGAAGTGCCTACAAAATTTCAGGTCATTTGGATTAGTGTAGAGTGAGATATGTCGATTTTACTATTGCTGATCTAGGTTGCTCAGAATGTGAAAACTGCGCTTGTAATCGTTTGTTTTGACTGGAATTGGTTAGGATTTTGTTGTTGGTGTCTTCTGAGGAAATGTAGCTGGATGTCTTAGCTAACACATGCCTTTGGAATTTCGGCATTTGGACCTGTATAGACTGAGTTGGACTCATTACAGCATTGTGTGATTTGTGAACCTGTTTTAGTGGTTCTGGTTTGGTATTTTTGGCATATTGACCTAGTTGTGCTAGGATTTGGATTGAGTGGCCTTCTACATTGTTTGTTCATAGCTTCGAAACGTGGGTCTTACACCCCATCTTAATCATGGAATTGACACCATTACCGTAAAATACGTCAAAACTGTTTTTCTGGTTTTGAGCTTAACCTTCATTTCGGACTTTTCCTAGCTTGACTTGTACTAGTACTACTTGGAGCTTGCTGAATGGATGATTTCTGAGCCGTGAGGTGAGTGACCCTAAACTGTTTCCAAATTACTTTTGAAATGTTCCTTGCATTGTTTCTTTGGTTTGCATATCATGTGTCGCGCGATACGAGTTCTTGACATGGTTTGGCTTTAATGAGTTCTTGAGGAGTTTTGTGCTGGACACCAACGCTCCACCACTTTGTAGTTTGTGATATGATCGGAGCACCGATGCTGCTCCCCTTTAATTTTATGGTTTCGTGATCTGTTTGAGCGTTGGTGTTTAGTTCAATGATTTCACTGGCTCACGAGAGCCAAAAATACGTGCATTTGATACTTGAATCATGATATCACGACATCATCGAAATGCATTATTTGTGAAAGATATTTGATTACATGGTTTATTTGTTACTCGCTGAGCTTTTAGCTCACCCCAAAAATTTTATTCCCCCCCACAGGGGCTCAAGGCGAAGAAAAGCTTGGAGTCTTATTCAGTGACTGGATGGCTTATATAGTGTACAGTTTAAGTTTGGATCTATTTTATGTTACGAGTTGGGATCTATTTTATGTACGAGTTGGTCTTGTATAAATATTTGAAATTGATATGGAATGTAAGTATACGTTCCGATTGGAATCAGTTTCCGCTGCACTTGTGATATGTATTATTGGAGAATTTGATGTAATTTTGAGATTTATATTGTAATATATTTGAGGATTGTGTGAACGACTGAGTCCGGCGAGAGCTGGGCAGGCGGCCCGCCGAACCCTTTGGTTCGCCTTAGGGGAAGGTGGGCCGTCACAGTTGGTATAGAGCTTAGGCTTAGATCTCTGTGGTGTATCCTAGGCTT
>CM071922.1:20818138-20884355 GCA_036785865.1 Coffea canephora
CTATAATTCTTAAGAAGACATCATCAACCAATTCAGTAATATTCCTGGTCAAACTAAACCACTTACAGAGGTGATTTTCATTTCGGACGGAAACAGGGCAGCAAGGGGAATTTCAGTCTTTTCCTAGCCTACATTACTCCGATTGAGCTGAAATTTTGTAGAAAACTATAAAACATCATCTTCCTACAACTTTTATGTTTTGTGCTAATCTAATTCAGCCTCTAACATAGGTAAACAAAAACGGGTAGAACTGAAAACAAGATTTCCTAAAATCTGGAATTTTCTCAAACCACAATAGAAATCACCAAATCTTCCACAAAAATATATCTAAAACAACTAAAAACCGCTAATAAGCAATGAATTGAAGTAAAAGAGATGTTCTTTAGCAAAATACCTTAAACCACAAGAAAGGTAGGAGCTTAATCGTTCCTCCTCCAAAACAACTCCACCAACACCTTTAACCTTCCCTAGCTAGCAAGTTTTATGGAGTGGTTTGCAATTTAATCGGTTGGAACTCAAGATTTGGACAAGAATTGAAGTAACAAGATGAAGATTTTTCCTCTCTTTTCTGTCTGAATGTCTCAGCCAAGAAGGGTAAAGAAATGAGAAAATGTTGGTTAAAATTGGAGTTTAGGAAAGTTAAATAAAAGTTGGGCAAGTCAACTTCCAATCGGATCGCGACACTTGGCCCTTCTTAAGTTTATTCTTATCCCTTTGTCTCTCCAAAATTAACCATCTAAGTAACCTCTAATTATCTCTTAGCACCTGTAAAATAAACATCACATAATAACGGAAACTCCAACAAGTTGTCAAAAAATATATCGCATTTACCGCACTAGCGGGTCCCACGTCCGTAATACACTTCAAAACATAACGTGGACTAACTGTATCAAGAAAATGATTTGAAAACTATATTCCCTTATAAAAATGTATTAGGAATTTAATATATTGAAAAAAGCATAAAATTATAGACAAGAAAACAAATAATGTTCTAGAATGTATATAAAAAATTTTCTGTGTTCTCACACTCATCCTTTCGGGGCGTTCACAAATCCCCTCCTTAAAAGAATGTGCTTTTCGACATTTCTTCTTGTACCAATCAAGTCGAGACATCCCGCAAGAATCTCTGATATTTCAAAGCAAACCCACAGTCCGGCATCCTAAACTTTAAATCTAGGATACATTATAAGAATCTGAAGCCTAAGCTCTGATACCAACTGTGACAGCCCCACCTCCCCCTAAGGCGAACCAGAGGGTTCGGCGGACTGCTTGCCAGGCTCTCGCCGGGACTCAGTCGCTCACTACAGTACTCAAACAAATTACAATATAAATCTCAAATATTACATCAAATGATCCAACATTTACATATCATAAGCGAAGCATCCATGCTTAGAATTAGTTTCCGCTTCATACATCCATGCGATCCTTGATACCAACTACTATACAGGAGGAAGTCCAAATTCAAAGTACACCAGAGATAATCCATCCGATCACAGGAATAAGTACTACAAGCTTTCCTTCGCCACGAGCCCTGTGGAGGGGAATAAAATAGTTTTGGGGTGTGCTAAAAGCTCAGTGAATAACCAGTAAAATCAGTAATCAAATTAGTTTCACAATAGTTCATTTCAATGATGTCATGAATCAATAATCACATGTACGTTTATTGCTCTCGTGAGCCAGTGAAATCATGGTACTTAGACGTCCAACGCTCAAATAGATCAATTAACAATAAACAGTGAAACATGAATAGGGAGCCATTTGCTCCAGGTAAATAGTAAACAGTGGTGGAGACGTTGGTTCTAAGCCCAAGACTTCCCAAGAACTCATTTAAGCCAAATCATGTCATGAACTCACATGCAAGCACATATGATATGCAATCGAGTAAATAATGCAAGAAACAATTCTAAGTAGGCTTTGGAAATAGTTTGGGATCACTCTCACCTCCACAGCTCAGAAACCATCCATCAATATCATTACCTTGCCCGAGTCCAAGCCCTAAATCAAATAAACTCAAAGCAATCATACATTCTCAAAGTTCGAACAGCATTTCCCCATAAATACTTCATTTCCAACCTACAATATATTAACCAATCACACATACGTTAATAAGCAATAAAATATATCCTATTAGGCCACAATATCCCTCAGATCAAAGCTAATTAGAAGTTTAAGGGCCACCATAGAAAAAACCCCTATAACCTAGAAACCGGATTATATCCCTCTAAGCGTATTTCCGCAACGATCGCAGTTAATGTAAAAGTTCCGTTTAATACCTTTCGGCACAATATCAATAAGTACCCTTATCGGATTGGAATGAATTATTTTACCTTTCTTAAGGTAAGACAAAAATCTACAACATTCATGAAGACATCAGTCCATTTCTCACCCTAACTACGGTCAAATTTACCAAACAACTCCAGATTTTCCAATTCGAAGCTCACTGTGAGGAAATTTCATATAATCCTGATCATTCACTCATATCTCAGTAACACAACAACTCCAATTCAGGTAATTCCAAAGCCATTTGAATAAATATCAAGGCTATAATTCTTATGAAGACATCATCAACCAATTCGGTAATATTCCTGGTCAAACTAACCACTTACAGACTGATTTTCATTTTCGGACGAAAACTGGGTAGCAGGGGTATTTTGGTCTTTTCACAGGATACGTTGCTCCGATTGAGTTGAAATTTTGTAGAAAACTATAAAATATCATTCTCTACAACTTTGATGTTTTGTGCTAAGTCTAATTCAGCCTCTAACATAGGCAAACAGAAACGGGCAGAACTGAAAACAAGATTTCCTAAAATCTGGAATTTTCTCAAACCACCATAGAAATCACCAAATCTTCCACAAAACAACATCTAAAACAACTAAAAACCACTAATAAGCAATGAATTGAAGTAAAGAGGATGTTCTTGGCAAAATACCTTAAAACCACAAGAAATGTAGGAGTTTAATCTTTCCTCCCTCAAAACAACTCCACCAACACCTTTAACCGTCCCTAGCTAGCAAGTTTTATGGAGTGGTTTGCAATTTAATCGGTTGGAACTCAAGTTTTTGACAAAAATTGAAGTAACAAGATGAAAGTTTTTCCTCTCTTTTCTCTCTACGTGTCTCAGCCAAGAAGGGTAAAGAAATGAGAAAATATTGTTCAAAATTGGAGTTTAGGAAAGTTAAATAAAAGTTAGACAAGTCAACTTCCAATCGGATCGCGACACTTGGCCCTTCTTAAGTTTATTCTTATCCCTTTGTCTCTCCAAGATTAACCATCTAAGTAACCTCTAATTATCTCTTAGCACCTTGTAAAATAACATCACTTAATACGAAACTCCAAACAAGTTGTCAAAAATATATCGCATTTACCGCACTAGCGGGTCCCACGTCCATAATACACTTCAAACTTAACGTGGACTAACTTGTATCAAGAAAATAATTTGAAAATTATATTCCCTTATAAAAATGTATAGGAAATTAATATATTGAAAAAAGGCAAAAAATTATCGACAAGGAAACAAAATAATGCCTGGAAAATATATAAAAATTTTCAGGTTCTCACACTCATCCTTTCGGGGCATCAAACTAAACCTATAATACACTTTCATTGATACTATTATTATTCATTTTTAATAGTCTAAGAATAAAGATCTAAAGTCCCTCAATTAATCGCACGCGCGAAAATGTGAACTTCCGATTTGTGCGCGATAAAGTGAAATTTTTAAAAGAAATTCTCGTAACGATTGTATAACTAACTACTACTAAGGAATTAGTCATAAAAATTATTATTTTTAAGACTAACACATGAGTCCTCAAAATCTCCGAGGTCACTGTACTCTCAAATCGATTATTGCCTCCAAACGTATTCCACAAATCTTACTAAACGAACTTTCGAAAATTTAATTTATTAACAGGACATTTTTAAAAATATATGCAAGTCATAGTTCCATGTAAATACTTCAAAAGGGTTGAAATAAATTATTCAGAGCAAACAGATAATTAAATATTTAAATAAGCCAGTAATAAGAGTTTGAAATAGGTAAATTTTTTGGGTTCTCACAATTTAAATGAGTTTTATTTACTTGGTTTATTCTTGATATTAATAAGCGAAAGTTGTATATTTTGAAACCCTATTTGATTACAAGTTGCTACCTAATATTTTATCACATATTTTGACTCTAGCTAGGGGGCTGGACCTAGGTTTGATTTGGATAAGCAATAAATCATTGGTGAGTGTCTCCAACTGCATGACCGAACTTGATACTTGAATGCAATATTTTCTTGATGTGATTGGATATTTCTTGACTTGTTTGGTCAGGTAAGGGTGTACTTTATCGCACTTGTCCTAATGTGATTTATTACTATGCACTAGTTAGAAATGGTTTGATGTACATGTGTATAACTTGAATACTGCATGGGATCCCAATCCTATTGGTTAGTTGGTCGAATCGATCCAGTAAGGGATTGGTTGAGGAGACTGGCAAACCATAGGTATTGTTTATTGTTTATTTCGTAATCCATTGGATATGGTCCACTGGATTCGGTATACTCGAGTATTACTACCACAGTTAATGTTGGAATTCGAGCCTGGTAGGGGGTTTTATTGGTGTATGATGATTTGAGTTAAGTGGTGCTCTATTAGACTTGTTATACTACTTTGAAAGTTGACGGATGGTCAATTGCTTCTTGGCAAGTTGCGGCCGAATTAGCTCACAAGAGTGACCTGTATTCTTATATTTGGAAATGTTGAATCCCTGATTAACTGGTTGCTTGTAGTGTTATTGCTTATTTTCATGAACTTTTGTGCTCGCTCACTTTGAGATTTCAAGTGTTCTATAATGGCCAACTAACTACTTGTTTTGCATGAAATTTTGGAACCTCACTAAGTTTTAACTCACCCCATTAGTTTTGTTTTCCTTACAGGGGGTGCGAACATAGGCGTGAGGCGGGAACAGGCTAGTTTTGGCTAGACTTTTGACTTTTGTAATTATACTAGTGCTAGTGCTCGATTAGGGTTATAAGTGCAGCTAGAATTTGTATTTTTTATTATGTCTGGGTATGTATGAACATTTGAGATAGACATGTGTATGGATGTACATTCTACGTTTGGGAACTGCTGTTTCATGTATTTTTGAAGTTATAATTTATTTTCTTGAAGTTGTGTGAGTGAGTCTTGACAAGAGTTGGGCAGGCGGTTCGTTATACCTTAGGGTACACCCTAGGGAGAGGTAGGGTCGTCACAAATGGCATTAGATCCTAGGTTTGAATTGGCCTGGACGAATTGAGTGATTTGTATTTGATATGGCTTATGTACGAATGTCTAAGTGTGAAACCCTAAAGAGTAGGCGACTAACTTAGTTTTACTTGTTTAAATTGCTTATTCTCCTGATGCTACTGGTAATGTAGGAAATGGAAGGAGATGGTGAGAATGGAAGTTCCGAACGACCTCGACGGGTGCTTAGCTATCAGGAACGTCCAGGAGGGCCGGTATTTCGGTAAGCTCTAGGGCTTAGGGTCAGGCACTGTGATTGTTAGTGGGCCTACTCATATCCCGATAGGGTGGTCCTTGCCATAGAGAATGAGAGAAGGAGGTTGGCTAGTGGCAATCGCCGAGACTAGATAGAGATTGAGCACTTGAGGGCGGTGCTAAGAATGCAAGGGGATAGAATTCGAGAGCTTGAGGCTTCAATTCTTCAGGAACAGAAGCAAACCAATGCTTTTCCAGAGCAAGCGCAGGAGCCTAATGGTCGCCTTGTTCGAGTAGTGAGGGAAGTAAGGGATCATACCGATAGCATTTTAACTAAGTGTGGGAAGCTCGTGGAGGAAGTGGTACAAGTGGAAGTAGCCGGGGAGGTCACCCCTAATGAATCTGACCTAGAACCTGAGGAGGACCTTGAGGAGGAGCCAGCTGCACCTAAAGAGGTGGTGAAATCGGCTAGGTCAGTGATGAATTAAGCAAGAGATCTAGGGTTTGAGGGTTGTGCATGATAGCGAGGACATAGTGTAGGTAGTTGGGATGACACGTAACCATTCTTGTTTTGTTTTTGATATTGACGTGTTAAGGTTGATGTCTATAGCACCTGCTTTCGTTCTATGTCCTTTGGTTGCAATAAGTACTTGACTTTGTTAGGTTGATATGTATAGTACTTTATAACATGGTATGTGAATTGTTATGATATGTATATAAATAGAGTGTTTTATTTTGAGTGTGTTTCATTATTTTCATTTTATGACTTGGAAATGCTTCTATTGAGTTTTATAGTTATTTTATTTTGCTTATACCTATATAGTCTATTTGCCAAAAGAGGTATGGAAGGTAGGCGAAGTCAAGAATGTGGGACTAGTCAAGGCCGCAATATGAGCCGTAGACGTGGGGTTAGACAAGTACAAAAACTGAGAGAAGAAAGAGACGTGATGGCCGAGCAACAACCTGAACCTAGGGCCGAAGGAGAAGATCAGGTAGCAATGGCAATGTAGCAAATGACTAATATTTTAGCTGGGTAGGTAGAGCAGTAGAGTCAAACCCCTGTTAACCAGTCTAGAGACCTTGAAATAGGAGAAGATAGGGCTCTAGAGCGGTTTCAAAGGTTTTCTCCTCCCAAATTTCTTGGAGGGCCAAACCCGGAAGTAGTAGAGAGATGGCTGGAGACAATGATCAATATCTTCACTGCCCTAAATTACACAGAGGAAAGGCTGGTGAATTTTACTGTATTCCAATTTTGAAGGATTAGCCAGAGCCTGGTGGAATGTGATTAGGGCTGAGTGGGAGAGAGAACGAACAACATGGACTTGGGTGGACTTCATACGAGAGTTTAATGAGAAATATCTTCCAGCCATAGTCCAGGAGAAAAGGGAGGACAATTTCACTAGGCTACGTCAGGGAGCCTTAAGTATATCTGAGTATGAGACTCAGTTTACCAAGTTATCCAAATTTGGTCCTGAATTGGTAGCTACGGAGCAAAGGAGGGTGAGACAGTTTGTACAAGGGTTGAATGTAGAAATACAAGATGCTTTGGCAGCGGCACAAATTAATACTTTCACGGAGGTTTTGGAGAAAGTCCAGAGGATTGAAATTGCAAGGGCGCAGGTAAAGGCTTTTCATGCAAGAAAAAGAGGTATGCCTAGTGAAGGCCAAGGGCAGGGACAAGGTCATCGGGGTATGCCACCCCCTAAAGTGGGTCGAGGAGTTCCAGGTGGAAGAGAATAAGGGAGAGGTACCTCACAAGGAGGTCAAACATCCACCCCTCGATTATCTTGTGGGTATTGTAAAGTCTAACCACACTGAAGATAATTGCTGGCGGAAGGCATGGAAGTGTTTATGGCGTGGTAGTGCCGAGCACCAACTCACAACCTGCCTACTCACCAGTGATACCCATCAGGTCGATAGGTTGAATCCTAAACCGGTCACTGTAGAAGGGACCAGGCCAAGGGTGCCAGCTAGAGTGTATGTTTTGGATCAACAACAAGTGCCTGAATCGTTCGAAGTAGTGGAAGGTATGATCCATGGTTTTCATCGTTTGGCCAAGATTTTGATAGACCCTGGTGCAACGCATTCTTTTGTTAACTTTACTTTTATGTGTAGAATTAACGTAAAGGCTGAGAGGCTACCATATGATTTAGAAGTGAGAACACCTATGGTGACCAATCTTTACTTGCTAACGAGATGTATAAAAACTGTAAAATTTAGGTCGGTGAGCGAAAATTGGTAGTGGACCTTATAAGTCTGGCTATTAAGGGGTATGATGCTATTATAAGAATGGATTGGTTAACTCGTTATCATGCTCGGTTAGATTGTTGAACAAAAATGGTTGAGTTTTGTATACCAGGTGAAACAACTTTAAAACTAGATGTGAGGGATATTTTAGCCTCATTTGCCCTTATTTCTGGAATTAGGGCTAGAAAATTATTAAGTAATGGGGCACAGGGGTATCTAGCCTTTCAAGTCAGCACCCCAGGAGAAAAGGATAAATTAGAGGATATGCTAGTAATAAATGAATATCCGGATGTATTCCCAGATGAATTGGTGTTATTGCCTCCCGAGAGAGAGATCGAATTTAAGATTGATCTAGTACCTGGAACTACTCCTATCTCAAAAATTCCTTAAGGAATTGAAATTTCAATTGCAAAACTTGTTAGAGCGGGGATTTATACATGAGAGTGAGTCGCCTTGGGGTGCTCCAGTACCTTTTCTTAAGATGAAGGATGGGAATTTGCGATTGTGCATTGATTATCGAGGTTTGAATGCGGTGACCGTTAAGAATAAATATCCTTTGCCCACATTGATGAGTTATTTGACCAGTTACAAGGAGCTACGGTGTTTTCTAAGTTAGATCTTAAACAAGGATATTATCAATTAAGAATTAAGAAGGAGGATGTGCCAAAAACTGCTTTTAACACTCGATATAGGCATTATGAGTTTGCGGTGATGCCTTTTGGATTAACTAATGCCCCAGTAGCATTTATGGATTTAATGCATAGGGTGTTTAAACCCTATTTGGACCAATTCGTAGTGATATTAATTGATGATATTTTTGTATTTTCAAAAACTAAGGAGGAGCATGAGCGGCATTTGGGGATGGTGTTGCAAACCCTAAGAAAGCATCAGTTATTTGCCAAATTTAGCAAATGTTAGTTCTGGTTGGAGAAAGTGTCATTTCAAGGCCATATAATTTTAAAGGACGGACTCGCAGTGGATCCGGTTAAAATAGAAGCTATTGCCAAGTAGAAACAGCTGGAGAATCCTACTGAGATTCGTAGTTTCTTGGGTCTAGCTGGGTACTACCATCGATTTATAAAGGATTTCTTAAGAATTGCAAGACCCTAACGAATTTGACAAAGAAGTAAGGAAAATATATTTGGGATCCTAAATGTAAAACTAGTTTTCAAGAGCTTAAGAAGCGATTGACTATGTGTGAGGACCCGAATTTTTATTTATTTATTTTTATTTTATTTTACTGGTTTATTTATTTAATTATTTATTTATTTTCTCCAATTAATTTATTTCATTCATTTTAATTGCATCCGCATGGTACATTGCCTCATTTTATATTTTTAGCACATTTTCTCTTAAAGTTAATTTTTCGATCCCTTGATTAGTGAAAATTAGTGAATACACATTTTTTAAGGCAATATTTGGTCTGAGAGTGCAATGGTCTTGGAGAATTAAGGATGATCAGTTGTAAACTAAGAAAATGTGACGACCCCACCTTACCCTAAGGCGTACCAAAGGATTCGGCAGACCGCCTGCCCAAATCTCGCCAGGACTCACTCACTCGTATCACGTGCATACATCCATGGACCATACATAACATCGCAATTCAAGCTTATCAATTTACATTGAAGTACAATCAAGATACAAAGCCTCAATATACCCAAAATGATTCAAAGTGTATACAATCCAGATACAAAACATTCTATTCGAGTAATAGCGCGAGTATAAGTCAAAAGTCAAAACAACTAGACTATACTAGTCTTTACACGTCTCACGCCTCGCTCGTACCCCTGTAAGGAAAACAAATGGCGTGGAATGAGATAAAAGCCCAGTGAGGTTCCAAATAGCAAATTGACCATTATTTATAAGTACAAGTTTTCGATATAGCAAAGTAACGAGCATGAAGAGTTCATAAAAGTGAGCAATAGCACGTCAAGTAGCAATATCAAAATAAGCGAGTGCAAAAGTTTTCATAAGAAACAATAATCCAATAAACAATAATCATTCCAAAGCATAAGGATACGGATGGCTCTCAGGAGCCAACTTCCCATTTCATCATCAGGAGCTTGATCACGTAATAGTTGACACTCCGTCAACTTTCAAGTAAAGGAATCAATCCAGTAGAGCACCACTTACACTACTCTCTGTCCACCATTCAAACCCCTACTGGGTCCAAAATCCTCAATAAACACGGGTGGTAATATTCGAGTATACCAATTAGTCGAGGAGATATCACTCCACTCGACAATCAAGAGACTCAGGGTTCGTTACCCAATCGACCAAGCCCTTGCTGGCTCGACTCAAGTAACTTGCCGCAGGGTTTCTGGAATTCCAGGAAGTGCGCACATCATAAACAAGTATATCAAAACAATTTCAACAATAAACAAGTATATATCAAATAAGGGCAAGTGCGATAAAGTACACTCTTGCCCGATCAAACCAATCATATATCATTTAATCATATTGATCAAGTATTGGAAACAAGTGTCCAGTTCAATCAGGTATTTGGAAGCACTCACCAAAATGAAGTGCCCCTAGTAATGACGTTTGAGTTATACTCCGGGTTCGGAGTCCAAATCTGCGATAAAACTTTGTTTCAGAACTTTAAAAATCGACTAAGGTTCGAAACGTAGACGTTTCGTTCAATAAGAATCAAGAAATAGAAATTCACTTGGAGAGTATTCGTGAAACATTCGCTCGCTTTTCAAACTATATAACTTTGTAAAATTTATATTTGGAAATGCCATTTGAATCGAAAGTACAAGGAAAACATACTCCTGGTAGTCATGATTTTATTTCTCAAGGGTACAAGTTCGGCCAAATCCTCACTGACATACCTCGATAAAAGAAGACGCCAATATCCTAGATAGTTCAAGTGGTAATCGCTCTTAACCCTTACTCAAGTTGCAAGTATATTTCTCTAGTCCTCGAGCGTAAATTTGGGCAGCATGCCCTTTGTATTTACCTAATTTTCCAGCCATTTACGGCTTCATTATTTTCCTCAGCCAATCCCAGAGTCACACACACAACAAACTAATTTCAATAGCCGTTCAATAGGCTCAAGACAATACAAGTATAAAAATCAAGCTAACAACAAGTGCGGAAATGAAGTTTAACAAAAGACAGGTTTGATGGATTTTTGTGGAAAGGACACAACTGATGCTACGCTTATCAGATTGAAGTAAAAATTATACCATTTCGAAACTAAGACGAATGCCTACAATTTTCATGAAGATCACTTAGTCTAATTTCCAGTGTAACCTAGGCAAATTCCCACTTTACAAAACCAAAATCCAACTACTCGGCTAGTTAACCGTACTACATTTAAATGGTCATATCTCAGGCTACCAAAGTCCGTTTAAGGTGTTCTTGGAGCCGTTGAAAATCTAAGACAGAGTACTAAAACTTTCATGTTTTGGTAAATGGCTAAATCCTCACGGATCATAGTGAATAGACACAATCAACTGAATGAACTGTCCAAAACTGATCACTGGATGCATCCTAGGGCAGTGAGGGTATTGTGGTCTTTTCATAGGCTACGTTGCTCCGATTGAGCTGAAATTTTGTAGGCAACTATAAAATATCATTCTATACAACTTTCATGTTTTATTCTAAACCTAATTCGACCTCTAACATAGGGCACTGAAACCGGACAGAACTGAAGTATGCAATTCCAGAAATCTGAAATTTTACGGTTTCAAAGGAAACTTTCTTCATTTCTTGCTTCAATCACTACCACAACTTCTTATATAAGCTTAGATACAACATATACCACTCCTACAACAAGTATAAAAAGGAAATCAGTCAAACCCTAGCTTACATAAAATTATCACAACAACTTGTATAGCTACTAATCTAACCAAAACATGAGTTATATAACAATTTAAACAAAAATAAAAGAACCAAAGCCATGGGTCAGACCTTATACCTCAACAAAAGGGCTTGCAAGAGTAATACTTCACCTCCTCTTGAAATTTTTGGTTCCCTTAGCTCCCAAGTTTACAACTCACAAGTTGATCGGTTTAGAATCTTGTTTCTTTCACTCAAATGGTGCAAATCAGGATGAAAGAAGGTTGTTTCTCTTGCTCTCTCTTTCTCTCTCTATTGTTTACTTACTGTTTACCAAAATATAGAGGTTGACCTAGGGTTCTCTCGGCCACAAGTGAATAACTTTTAAGTGAAGTTTTAAGAGTGAAAGTGAGATAGTTTTGCCACCTTTTCATGATTTTCATCAAGGCATATAGTCTATTGATTTTGAGCTACATAAACGATTCCGGAAACAATACTTCTTAGCTTACCTTATTGGATTTCGATTTGTCATTGGTTAAAGTGTTTCTGCCGGAAATTTCATAACCTTTTGAGTTTGATTTCACGGTTGGTTTATGAACCCTAGTAATTTCCATCCACAGACCCATATGCTCTATTGACACTTTAAAAGTCATTTTATACGTTTACTCGCGAGTAGTCGGGTAATCCTTGATTTCATCCAAATCATGCTAGATGGATTGTAATGTGTTCTTTGTTTACTTTTAGGTTTCATTGGTGATTGAGAAGTGGACGTTATTTTGCGTGTATAGGTGAGTGTTCCCTGTTTGATATGTTTCATGATTATTTGGCTGGTATGAATGATTGATAACATGTTATATGCTTTCAATGATTGTTAAAACGAGTCTTCTAGGCAAGTGTGTACTTTATCGCACTCAACCTAAATGATTGTGAAATTTTCAATGATTAAATGATTGAAATGTTATTTGTGCATGAATGTAAGCCTTTTGGCTGAACTGGCCACTGCCCCTTGTTACCGGTCGTCTCGAGCCAGAAGCGGACTCGGTCGGGCGATTAGGGACCTGGGTGAACGTTTTGGTATACTCGAGTATTACCTTGTAGGTTGGTGGAGGTTGGTGGAGCCTGGTGAATGAATGAATGAACGAATGAATGAATGAGGGTTTTACTTATATACAAATGCATTCTCAAATGATTGAAGGTATAAAGGAACGAAAGGAGAATGAATGAACGAATGAATGAACGAATGGCTCCTTGTGAGCACGTATCATTTTAATGAATGTGTTTATCGCTTTCTTTTGTATTTGAATTATTGGTAACATGTAATGAATGCGTTGAACTTCTTGTTGCCTATGTGTTCGGAACCTCACTGAGCTTATAGCTCACCCCTTTAGTTTGTTTTCCTTAACAGGGGAAGGCGAGCAAGGACGAGAGCCGGTATAGACTAGCTGGGTCTAGCCCTTGGTTTTCTTTTGTCATGGTTCTCGCCCTAGTGCTTGGCACGGGTTGGTTGTATGGTGATTTGAGAACCTCTATATATTTGACGGTTGTACTGTTTCTTGAGATATTATTGTATATAAGTTTTGTTTTAAGTTTTGGATCCTCATTTTGCTCTTTCTTGTGGTTCTATTTCCGATTTGTGTGAGTGAACGACTGAGTCCCGGCGAGAGCTGGGCAGGCGGTCCGCTGAACCCTCTGGTTCGCCTAAGGGGAAAGTGGGGCTGTCACATCTTGTCTTGGCCAAATCAGAAAAAAATGAGGAAGAATGAGCTAATTTGCAAGATAAGAAGGTAAGAAAATTAAGTTTAGTCAAAGCCACAAATTGCCAACACTTGGCACTACCAATTTCCACTCATTTTTTTTCTTTTCCTTGTAAATTTGGTCCACAATTTCGGCTGGAATGAGAGGATATTTAGGGCTTATTTTGCTCAATTAATAATAAGGAAATTAAGGTAATAAAGTAGTGGTCAAGTGGTGTACTCAATCGGTAGCGAACGGTGCACGTCGGTTCACACCGTTTTTCCTTAGTTCGCGTGTACTAGGGTTTTAATGTATGATTCACTTACCTATCATTAGAACTTCTAATCACACATTTAATATCATCTAAAACTCACTCTTAATCACTAAATGTAGTGCACACATCTCACCAAGTGATCACACGGTCAAAATACGCAAAAGTCCTAATTTACCCGAACTAATAACCAAAAGGGAAAACCCTTAATTCTATGGTTGATTTCAGTTACTGAGGGTGTGAATGAGTAGTAAACCTATTATAAAGGAATAAATACCAAATAAAAAGGAATTTGAAGAAAAATATGAGGGATTTTACAATTCCAATGATTAAAATTAGGGTTTCAATTAAAATATGAGAGATTTAAAAAACAACCGATTAGTCACAAGTAAACTAGGGTTTTTGATTAAAATTTTAGGGTTTCTAGTTTTTTAAAACAAAATAAGGTTTTAAATCAAATCTAAAGAAATAAACTTTAGTATCTTAATACGGATACGGGTGTGCAATAAATAACTTCAACCTTGGGTCAAGAATCCTTTGATCAACATTGGTGGTCCGATGACAAGATCAAGAACCAAAAAGGTGAAGGGAGTTTTACGAGTCTTGATCATTCACCATACAAGCAAGGAGCAAGCTAGGTTTGAAGATTTGATGGACCATGACGTTACTTTGTTCACTTGTACGTTTGAAGTGAAGGAATGATCTCATACTTGTTAGTTTCGTTGGTAGTTGTTTTAAGACTGTCTAGTTTAGTAGTTGTTAGGCATTGAGTATTTTATTACTTATTGGGCCTTATCGGAAAGCCTTAAAGAGCTGACTCTTTAAGCTCTTTATGCGGACCGAATTTCTTTCAGGTTTATGTGGGCCGGATTTTACCCTAGTTTTAGCCTATAAAAAGGCACCTCTTGTATCAGATCGGGGAGAATATTTGACAACCAGAAATCGTGAGGAATTTTCCTTCAAGTTCTTAATCGAACTTACTCTTGAATTCTTGAGTTTATGGCTTAGGATTCAAATCTGACTTTATCGATTAGTTTGTTCCCTAATCGTGGTGTCTCTTCATCCATCTTTATTTGCTTAAGGTTGCTGATTGCCTTTGTGTGTCAGAGGTCTTGAGTTCATGAGAACAATCGAGTTCAATTTTCATTGGGAGAAACGATCCAACTCTGATAATTACAAGGTTGGGAGGTTCTAGGAGGGTCTTCCCCTAGGTTTGCCTATATCAGTTGGTAATCAGAGCATCAGGTTAATTCTCTTTCAATTGAAGTTGTTCATATCTTATTAGTTTGTGTCTTTTGTCAAAAAAAAAAAAAACTGTAGCGATTACTGTTCATCGTTACTGTTCCGAAATACTGTTCATCGTTACTGTAGCGTACTATTCACGTTACTGTTCATCCGAGAAAAAAAAACTGTTTGGGTATTGTCTTTTTGTGTTTTCTGTCCAACTTTTGTTCTTGAGTCTGTTATACTTTTGTTTGGGTTGTTAGGGTTTAAAGAAAAAAAAAAAGAGTCACGTACCTTATATTATTTTTAGTGTCCAAGTTGCTAGAGTATTGCTGGAATTTTTCTTTTGAGTATTGCTGAAATTCTGTTTTGCCTATTTCTTGGGTATTGGTTGTTGTTCTTGCAAACCCTAAACACCACAACGTAATTTGGGGAAGTTCTTGAGCTTCTTGAACAAATTCTTGAAGTTCTTGGACCACCAAGTCTTGTTTTGAAAATTCTTGAACAATAAATCAAGAACCAGGGCCTTCTTGAAATTTGCATAACCTTTCATCCATTTTTCTTGAACTTGTTGGTGTGACCTGAATTTGTGTTCCTTGAAGAGCCGAAGCAAAAAAAAAAAAAAGGAGAACAAAAAAAAAAAAGGAAGAAGAGAAGGAATCGGCTCTCACAGAAAGGAAATCAAGTTTTCCAAATCTTGAATTTCCAATTCTTGATTGGTCTCCAATTCTTGATTAGTCTCCAAATCTTGATTGGTTTCCCAAAAAACTTGAGTCTCCAAATCTTGATTGGTTTTCAATTCTTGAGTTTCCAATCTTAATTGAATTTCAACAACCCCAAACTACCTAACCAGACCCCAAGCACCCCAAATCAATTTCCAAAACCAAACCTAAACTGCCACAAACACCTTAGCCACACCGTCTTTAAATTCTTGGATTTGTAAAATCGGTTGAGCTAGTCTTTGCGAGCCAATTTCCCTGAAATTTGAGGACTGGTTCTTGCGTTATTTGAACATCCCGAAAGCACCACTTACGCTCCAAAATACTGACCAGAAACTCAGCAAAACAGCAGCTCAAAAAAAAAAGAAAAAGTTCCAGATTCGGGTAGAGTTTTTTTCTAGGATTTATAAAATTCTGCTTTGTGTCTTGTTATTTGCTTATAGGGTATTTAATTCTGGAATTTTTGAGAGTTTGAGTTCTTCTAAGAACTTCGAGAAGGAAAATTGAGAGTGAGTGTGTTTTCTTGAGTGATACAACACGAGTGCTTTGCATGGTAGACTAGGATACATTTGTTTTGCAGGTTTGACAACATGTCTCAAGAGGAGAACATACTCGAGCCATCTGAGACCGACGTGTCACTCAAATTGGTACTCCAAGATCTTCTAAAACAAGCGGAGAGACAAGAATTTGTGATGACACAATTATCCGACAGGTTGGCTGCCATTGAGATGCGAGGTACCGAAAATACACATAATAGGGCTTCAAGTGCTCAGAGTGTTGAGCATGATGCGGATGATGAGGGGTATCATTCTCACACCTCATTTCGATCAAGGAGAAGCCAGGAGGGAGTGAGGGAAGGTCGAGGCCGACCTAGAAGAACCGATGACAATCTTGGTTCCATCAAGACCAAGATGCCTACTTTTCATGGGAAAAATGATCCTGAAGCTTATTTAGATTGGGTTAGGAGAGTTGAGCAAGTGTTTGAAGTCCACAACTACTCTGAAGAGAAAAAGGTGAAACTTGCAGCTATTGAATTTCAAGATTATGCATTTATTTGGTGGGAGCAAGTATGTGCCACAAGGAGGAGAAATAGGGAACAACCGATTGACGCTTGGACTGAAATGAAGCAAGTGATGAGAAAACGATTTGTACCCTCCCATTATACTACGGACTTGTACGATCGGCTCCAACGAGAGAATGAATCTCTCAAGAGGAGGGGTTCCATGCAATCTACCTCTTTAAAGCCGGTTTATACAAGAGATGACAAGAAAGTTCATTCAACATTTTCTAGGACTAAACCTAGAGTTGAACCACCTCATGCGGAGTCATTTTGGGAGACATATCAACGTCTTCTACACCAAAAACAAATGGAGTCAAATGGATGCTATCAAAGTGAGTTTTCTAAGAAGGAGGTAGCTGACCCTATTCCCAACAAAGGAGTATTTCATCCTATTGAACCATTTGTTGAGAAAGTTGATAATGAGAAAACAATTGAGAGCGTTAAGCTAGATAAAGAGATGGAAAAATTTGATGAGATGAGTGGTAAAAAGGAAGAAAAAAGAGAAAGTGAGCCGATTTTGAGCAAAAATGTGAGGGCTTATTGTTTTTCTAATGAACTTACCTTTGCTTTATTTAGTGTTTCTTCATTTGTGCAGATTAAGCAAAGTCAAGTGAAGTTAGTCATGCCATACTCCATTCCAAAGTCACTTATACAATTCACTAGTTTCCATGGAGTTTGTCTTTTAGGAATTAAATCTATTTGGGATCACCTCTTGGAACAATTTCAATTCAAATCTGTCCATACCAAAGGGGAATCAATTCAAACCAACCATGAAGGGAGAATTCCAAACTTTGACTCTTATTTACTACCTATGGTTCATTCATCATCTTTACCTTCTTTTGAGTATAATTTCCATTCTAACACTTGTATTTCTGATGCAGATTTTGAAGGAAAGTGTAAAAGGCTAGCAATGCCTTCTCAAGTTGAATCAATTGGTGGAAGGAATAATGAAATGGCAAAGGGAGTATTCACATTTAAAACTTGTTCTATACTTTCTTACCATTTAGTTGATGATGTACCATTACTTCTTTACTCAATTTCTAATTTGTTTCAAGTTGAAGGATATTTTGTTTTTGTAGGTTGTAAAGCTGTCCAAAATTTTCCAGTTTTGATTAAAGACTTACAACCTGATTTCGTGCTTATTCCAAC
The DNA here is from genome assembly GCA_036785865.1 of Coffea canephora. NCBI lineage: Eukaryota > Viridiplantae > Streptophyta > Magnoliopsida > Gentianales > Rubiaceae > Coffea > Coffea canephora. The sequence continues at coordinate 20,835,795 of CM071922.1, forward strand.
TAAAGCTGATGAGAAATTGTGTGTCATGCAAGATCCCAAAGCTGTCCTCCACGAGTTGTTTAGTGCCTCATCCATGCAACAAGTTACTTTCAATTTATCCATGCAAGATGATTCAAATCAATGTCAACTAGTGCTGGATTTTACACCTTTGCACAATCAAGGTGTCAATGTGAAGATTCATGACCAAAGGCAAATTAGAGAGTTTTGGATTGTCACTTGGGATTTTCACACGCCTTACACAAGCTCTTTCCTACCTTGGCGCATGTCCTTGTTTGAGAGCTTCCCAAAGCTGACCAAACGACATGCAACATGGCTCGTAGTCATTCATCTATTTCCAACATTGCTGCCCTTTAAGCGCATCATCGATTTGTGGACAAATCACTTTCAAGAGGAGACTTTGAAGATTCGAGGACGAATCTTTTCGAGGAAAGAGGGAATAATACGGATACGGGTGTGCAATAAATAACTTCAGCCTTGGGTCAAGAATCCTTTGATCAACATTGGTGGTCCGATGACAAGATCAAGAACCAAAAAGGTGAAGGGAGTTTTACGAGTCTTGATCATTCACCATACAAGCAAGGAGCAAGCTAGGTTTGAAGATTTGATGGACCATGACGTTACTTTGTTCACTTGTACGTTTGAAGTGAAGGAATGATCTCATACTTGTTAGTTTCGTTGGTAGTTGTTTTAAGACTGTCTAGTTTAGTAGTTGTTAGGCATTGAGTATTTTATTACTTATTGGGCCTTATCGGAAAGCCTTAAAGAGCTGACTCTTTAAGCTCTTTATGCGGACCGAATTTCTTTCAGGTTTATGTGGGCCGGATTTTACCCTAGTTTTAGCCTATAAAAAGGCACCTCTTGTATCAGATCGGGGAGAATATTTGACAACCAGAAATCGTGAGGAATTTTCCTTCAAGTTCTTAATCGAACTTACTCTTGAATTCTTGAGTTTATGGCTTAGGATTCAAATCTGACTTTATCGATTAGTTTGTTCCCTAATCGTGGTGTCTCTTCATCCATCTTTATTTGCTTAAGGTTGCTGATTGCCTTTGTGTGTCAGAGGTCTTGAGTTCATGAGAACAATCGAGTTCAATTTTCATTGGGAGAAACGATCCAACTCTGATAATTACAAGGTTGGGAGGTTCTAGGAGGGTCTTCCCCTAGGTTTGCCTATATCAGTTGGTAATCAGAGCATCAGGTTAATTCTCTTTCAATTGAAGTTGTTCATATCTTATTAGTTTGTGTCTTTTGTCAAAAAAAAAAAAAACTGTAGCGATTACTGTTCATCGTTACTGTTCCGAAATACTGTTCATCGTTACTGTAGCGTACTATTCACGTTACTGTTCATCCGAGAAAAAAAAACTGTTTGGGTATTGTCTTTTTGTGTTTTCTGTCCAACTTTTGTTCTTGAGTCTGTTATACTTTTGTTTGGGTTGTTAGGGTTTAAAGAAAAAAAAAAAAGAGTCACGTACCTTATATTATTTTTAGTGTCCAAGTTGCTAGAGTATTGCTGGAATTTTTCTTTTGAGTATTGCTGAAATTCTGTTTTGCCTATTTCTTGGGTATTGGTTGTTGTTCTTGCAAACCCTAACCACCACAACGTAATTTGGGGAAGTTCTTGAGCTTCTTGAACAAATTCTTGAAGTTCTTGGACCACCAAGTCTTGTTTTGAAAATTCTTGAACAATAAATCAAGAACCAGGGCCTTCTTGAAATTTGCATAACCTTTCATCCATTTTTCTTGAACTTGTTGGTGTGACCTGAATTTGTGTTCCTTGAAGAGCCGAAGCAAAAAAAAAAAAAAAAGGAGAACAAAAAAAAAAAGGAAGAAGAGAAGGAATCGGCTCTCACAGAAAGGAAATCAAGTTTTCCAAATCTTGAATTTCCAATTCTTGATTGGTCTCCAATTCTTGATTAGTCTCCAAATCTTGATTGGTTTCCCAAAAAACTTGAGTCTCCAAATCTTGATTGGTTTTCAATTCTTGAGTTTCCAATCTTAATTGAATTTCAACAACCCCAAACTACCTAACCAGACCCCAAGCACCCCAAATCAATTTCCAAAACCAAACCTAAACTGCCACAAACACCTTAGCCACACCGTCTTTAAATTCTTGGATTTGTAAAATCGGTTGAGCTAGTCTTTGCGAGCCAATTTCCCTGAAATTTGAGGACTGGTTCTTGCGTTATTTGAACATCCCGAAAGCACCACTTACGCTCCAAAATACTGACCAGAAACTCAGCAAAACAGCAGCTCAAAAAAAAAAGAAAAAGTTCCAGATTCGGGTAGAGTTTTTTTCTAGGATTTATAAAATTCTGCTTTGTGTCTTGTTATTTGCTTATAGGGTATTTAATTCTGGAATTTTTGAGAGTTTGAGTTCTTCTAAGAACTTCGAGAAGGAAAATTGAGAGTGAGTGTGTTTTCTTGAGTGATACAACACGAGTGCTTTGCATGGTAGACTAGGATACATTTGTTTTGCAGGTTTGACAACATGTCTCAAGAGGAGAACATACTCGAGCCATCTGAGACCGACGTGTCACTCAAATTGGTACTCCAAGATCTTCTAAAACAAGCGGAGAGACAAGAATTTGTGATGACACAATTATCCGACAGGTTGGCTGCCATTGAGATGCGAGGTACCGAAAATACACATAATAGGGCTTCAAGTGCTCAGAGTGTTGAGCATGATGCGGATGATGAGGGGTATCATTCTCACACCTCATTTCGATCAAGGAGAAGCCAGGAGGGAGTGAGGGAAGGTCGAGGCCGACCTAGAAGAACCGATGACAATCTTGGTTCCATCAAGACCAAGATGCCTACTTTTCATGGGAAAAATGATCCTGAAGCTTATTTAGATTGGGTTAGGAGAGTTGAGCAAGTGTTTGAAGTCCACAACTACTCTGAAGAGAAAAAGGTGAAACTTGCAGCTATTGAATTTCAAGATTATGCATTTATTTGGTGGGAGCAAGTATGTGCCACAAGGAGGAGAAATAGGGAACAACCGATTGACGCTTGGACTGAAATGAAGCAAGTGATGAGAAAACGATTTGTACCCTCCTATTATACTACGGACTTGTACGATCGGCTCCAACGAGAGAATGAATCTCTCAAGAGGAGGGGTTCCATGCAATCTACCTCTTTAAAGCCGGTTTATACAAGAGATGACAAGAAAGTTCATTCAACATTTTCTAGGACTAAACCTAGAGTTGAACCACCTCATGCGGAGTCATTTTGGGAGACATATCAACGTCTTCTACACCAAAAACAAATGGAGTCAAATGGATGCTATCAAAGTGAGTTTTCTAAGAAGGAGGTAGCTGACCCTATTCCCAACAAAGGAGTATTTCATCCTATTGAACCATTTGTTGAGAAAGTTGATAATGAGAAAACAATTGAGAGCGTTAAGCTAGATAAAGAGATGGAAAAATTTGATGAGATGAGTGGTAAAAAGGAAGAAAAAAGAGAAAGTGAGCCGATTTTGAGCAAAAATGTGAGGGCTTATTGTTTTTCTAATGAACTTACCTTTGCTTTATTTAGTGTTTCTTCATTTGTGCAGATTAAGCAAAGTCAAGTGAAGTTAGTCATGCCATACTCCATTCCAAAGTCACTTATACAATTCACTAGTTTCCATGGAGTTTGTCTTTTAGGAATTAAATCTATTTGGGATCACCTCTTGGAACAATTTCAATTCAAATCTGTCCATACCAAAGGGGAATCAATTCAAACCAACCATGAAGGGAGAATTCCAAACTTTGACTCTTATTTACTACCTATGGTTCATTCATCATCTTTACCTTCTTTTGAGTATAATTTCCATTCTAACACTTGTATTTCTGATGCAGATTTTGAAGGAAAGTGTAAAAGGCTAGCAATGCCTTCTCAAGTTGAATCAATTGGTGGAAGGAATAATGAAATGGCAAAGGGAGTATTCACATTTAAAACTTGTTCTATACTTTCTTACCATTTAGTTGATGATGTACCATTACTTCTTTACTCAATTTCTAATTTGTTTCAAGTTGAAGGATATTTTGTTTTTGTAGGTTGTAAAGCTGTCCAAAATTTTCCAGTTTTGATTAAAGACTTACAACCTGATTTCGTGCTTATTCCAACTAAAGCTGATGAGAAATTGTGTGTCATGCAAGATCCCAAAGCTGTCCTCCACGAGTTGTTTAGTGCCTCATCCATGCAACAAGTTACTTTCAATTTATCCATGCAAGATGATTCAAATCAATGTCAACTAGTGCTGGATTTTACACCTTTGCACAATCAAGGTGTCAATGTGAAGATTCATGACCAAAGGCTAATTAGAGAGTTTTGGATTGTCACTTGGGATTTTCACACGCCTTACACAAGCTCTTTCCTACCTTGGCGCATGTCCTTGTTTGAGAGCTTCCCAAAGCTGACCAAACGACATGCAACATGGCTCGTAGTCATTCATCTATTTCCAACATTGCTGCCCTTTAAGCGCATCATCGATTTGTGGACAAATCACTTTCAAGAGGAGACTTTGAAGATTCGAGGACGAATCTTTTCGAGGAAAGAGGGAATAATACGGATACGGGTGTGCAATAAATAACTTCAGCCTTGGGTCAAGAATCCTTTGATCAACATTGGTGGTCCGATGACAAGATCAAGAACCAAAAAGGTGAAGGGAGTTTTACGAGTCTTGATCATTCACCATACAAGCAAGGAGCAAGCTAGGTTTGAAGATTTGATGGACCATGACGTTACTTTGTTCACTTGTACGTTTGAAGTGAAGGAATGATCTCATACTTGTTAGTTTCGTTGGTAGTTGTTTTAAGACTGTCTAGTTTAGTAGTTGTTAGGCATTGAGTATTTTATTACTTATTGGGCCTTATCGGAAAGCCTTAAAGAGCTGACTCTTTAAGCTCTTTATGCGGACCGAATTTCTTTCAGGTTTATGTGGGCCGGATTTTACCCTAGTTTTAGCCTATAAAAAGGCACCTCTTGTATCAGATCGGGGAGAATATTTGACAACCAGAAATCGTGAGGAATTTTCCTTCAAGTTCTTAATCGAACTTACTCTTGAATTCTTGAGTTTATGGCTTAGGATTCAAATCTGACTTTATCGATTAGTTTGTTCCCTAATCGTGGTGTCTCTTCATCCATCTTTATTTGCTTAAGGTTGCTGATTGCCTTTGTGTGTCAGAGGTCTTGAGTTCATGAGAACAATCGAGTTCAATTTCCATTGGGAGAAACGATCCAACTCTGATAATTACAAGGTTGGGAGGTTCTAGGAGGGTCTTCCCCTAGGGTTGCCTATATCATATCTTCTTTACAAACAACCTCCTAATATTCGGGGTATCACAGAAAAGCTAAGTGAGGCATTAGAAGTGAGTGAGATGAATTAAGCTCAACTAGGAGCACAAATGGGCCACTATTCAATTGTTGATTTATTTCACCAAATGTAGCTTTATGTCACTTCTTCCTTTTCAACAAATCACATCACACAAAAAGCTCACAAACCCTCTCATCTTCCCTCCTCTTGGCCGGCCACTCCCTTCTCCCATTTAGCCAAAATTTCAGCTTCATCTTCTTCATTTTTGCTCCCTAAAACTTACTCCAACCTAGCCCATTCTCTTGGATCATCCTCAAGTTTAGTAGGAGACTTGAAGAAGGAGAGATTCTTGTTGGTTTAGAGCTTGATTCCTTGTGGTTTTGTTTACTACTCTTGGAGGAAAGGTAACTCTCAAAGCTCTCATTTTTCTTCCATGTTATGGTTAGTTTTTAGTTAGTTTGTAACTAGTTAAGCTTGGGTTGTTGATGGGTTCCATGAACCTTGACTTTAGGTAGATGTCTTGAGGAAGATTCTTGGGTAGTGGCCTTAAGGATTTCTTGTTTGTTTGGTTATTGTTTTAGTGATTTATGACTTGGTTTTGGTGTGAAAATTTGGAGAGAAAATTCAAAGAGAAGGAAGGAGCCATGCTGTCCGATTTTTGCTGGATCATTTCCCTTGTTTTAATTTTGAATATTATGGGTATATTGATGCCAAAATGCTTGCTACATGTTGGGTTATGTGTGTGTAAATTATCTCCCAAAAAGCATTTCATTTGGATGAATTAAAGTTAGGTTAAAGGGAGGAATCAAACCTGGAAACTTCTGATCAGTATGACCGACCAGTGTACATTCAACAGCATATAATTTTTCATACAGGAGTTGAAATCAAGTGCTGTTTATGGCATGTGAAACTAGAATTTGAGGGCTTTCTAACAATATAAAATGCACCTACTAGTTTGTTTTCTATGAGGTGCAGTGAACCGGCAAAGTTGGTTGTTTTTCCTCACTGTTTTAACTGAGAAACAAGCACAGCTGCAGTTTGTAGTTCGTTTTCATTCATCTTACAAAATGAATTTGAAGACAGTTTCTTATAGTGATCTTTAGCATTTTGAATCTAGTTTTCAACGCCATAAATCACGCTAATTTTGGACTTGTGTAGCCTTAGTTATGACCTGATTTACAAACTGTGTCTGGTGTTCTAAAGCTGGAATTTCGTGAACCAGGTTTCAAAAACCAGCTTTCCTAAAACTCTTATATCTTGGTGTAGAAAAATCCAAATTGAGTTCTGTTTATTGAATTTGAATCTAGACTTGGAGTTCTTTCAGTGGTATAAATTTCAAGGGCTAGTTCGACTCCTACGAAGTTTGCCAAATTTCCAAACTTCACTGAAATTCAAGACTGTTTTGCTCTGTTCAATTTTGGATTTGAATCAGGGAAAAGTCTCTTCTATGGAGTTTTAGTTAATTGAGTCTATTTTCTAACGGTGTAAGATTTACAAATTTTGGACTTATGAAACTCAAGTTATGATTTTCCAAAGAAGGTTGCCAAAACTGAATTTTTCCTTGTAAAGTGACAAAACTCCAAAGTCACTTGGAAACATTTTCTAGGTTTCAAGCCTAACTTTCTTGGGAACATTTTCTAGGTTTCAACCCTAGTCTTATGCCCTTAGTCCCATGAAAATAAACCATAAATTGGAGCGTTTAGTTAGAGTAATTCTTGAGGAACTTCACTAGTTTTATATTCGAAACTTGGAACTTCTAACTTCAATATTTACTATGAAAATAAGTGACATTTTGATGGATTTTAACTCCATAAGTTTAGAAAACGTGAACACTCCTTTATATTCTAAAACTTGGGCATAAGATTAGAAGTTTTAAGATATGAAAACCATTTTTCCTTTCCCCGATTTTCATGCCAAAATTAAGTATGGTACTCCCTTTTGGAATCAAGATTTCTTGCCACGACTTGACTTGAAAATGACTTTTGAGTTTCCCTTGAATGTTATTGCAATGATTAAGAGAGAAAGTCTCTTTTAACTCGACTTGAGCTTGTGTCTTTGAGTGCGGGCAGCAAGAGGATTTGTTTTTCTCTTATTAGCCCTAGTCGAATACCTAGGTAATCATGATTGTACATGTCTTAGGTGGTCACGTGGATGCCAAGGACCTTGTTTGACCTCTTGCTTTTGCTCTTGCTTTGCCCTTGACTTTTGGTGAGTGTCAAGTGCATGTTTCATGTGCTATGATTGAAATGATATTTGTACAAGTGATATGTGAAATTGTTATGATTTGTGAACTTGCCGAGGCGAGGGTGTATTTTATTGCCCTTGTCCTCTCCTTCTTGAATACTCATTACTTGTATATGGATTTGCATGACTTGCACTTGTACTTGAACATGCTCATAACTCGTGAGTACTGAGCGGCAGCATGCGCCACACCCTATTCAGGTGGGAGGTGCCTCTCATACCGACTCAGTACTATGACCGATTTTAAGTCGATTGGAGCGTTGTCTCATTGACCACTCGTGCTTGTGGGGACGCCCAAAACCTAATGGCTAGCCATTCAACTCAAGCTAGCAAGGGCTTGGTTGAGGAGTTTGGTGAACCTTGGGCTCGTGTACTTGACTTGCTTGGATATACTTGAGTAATATTACATCTTGTTTGACTTTCGAGCCTGGCAGGGGGTGTAACGGTGGACGGAAATTTGGTGGGTGTTCTATGGATTACACAATAAACAATAAACAGTACTTATGGCTCGCCAGTCTCCTCGACCAAGCCTTACTGGCTCAATTTAACTGACTAACCAATAGGGTTAGGATCCCAGGCAGTATTCAAGTCATGCACACATATATATATATATATATATATATATATCAAACCATTTGTAACCAATACACAGTAATAAGTCACATTAGGGCAAGTGCGATAAAATACACCCTTGCCCTATCAAACAAAGTGATTCATTCAAGTAATAAGTTCAAACATGCATTTGGAAACACTCACCAATGAGTTATTGCTTTCCAAAACCAAGCTCAGGTTCAACTCCTTGGCTGGAGTCCAAATCTGCGACAAAATACCGTTTAACAATTTGCAATCAACTAGGGTTTCAAAATATGGGAGTTTCGCTTAAAGAAAATCAAGTAAATGAAACTCATTTATGTAGTATTCATTTTACGTATCAGATCCTAGAAAATTCATGCTTGCTCTTTTGGTTTCGATAAAGAAACGATTAAAACGTTTAAATTCGCAACTTGGTATAAGAGACGAGAAAATCTTGTTAAAAGTGGTCGCCACTTTGTCTTTGAAAAATATACACTTTTGGCAAAATTTTAGCTTATAAGTCACTCACAAGGTCAACTTAAGCATCCCTACAAAACTAAGTTCCAAATCGCTCACAAGTCACACACTTATTTCCATATTCACTCACTTGTCCCATGAAAGAAAACTGGGTAGCATTTCCTTTGTGTTTACCAATTTTTCCAGCCATTCAAGGCTTCATTTTCTTTCCAAATCAGTCCCAAATCAACACTACAAGTAAGAATATAAATATAGATCTTAATCTAGTCCATAAACCATCCAATTGTAACTCATTTCTAGCATTAATTATCACAATACCAAAGCTCAAAATTTGAAACCCTAAGCTGGAAATTTACAATCAAAGCTGGAAAATTCTACTTGAAGCTAAAAATTCACACTAAAGCTATAAATCTTCATATTAACACTCTCAAGTCTATATCAAAACTAGATACTATCATTTCATGGCTGAAAAATACAAACCAAAGCTGGAAAATTTCACCAACTTCACAAATCCATGATATCGTCCATAAAACTTCCATATTCAAGTCATATATCCAATAAAATGTAAGATAAGAGAGATAAGAAGAGTTTCTTAGCTTAATACCTTCAAACCTCAAGGAAAAACACAAAACCAAGGCTGCCTATGCAAGATCACTCCACCCCAAGCTTCCTTGTCACCTTGTTGCAAGTTTGTTCAGTTTATTTTTGTGATTTCAACTCAAACAAGGCAAGAATCAAGATGGAAATTGAAGCTCTCTCTTTGTTTTTTTTCCTCTCCAAGTTTCAGCCAACACAAGAGAAAAATGGGCTAAGAAGAAAGATAAGAAGAAGGAAAAGTCATTTGGTCAAAGCTATCTTGGCAACCAAGTTTTCCTTCTTTTTTTTTCTTTTCCTCTTATTTTTGGTCAACAATTTCGGCTGACCTAAGGGTTAATTTAGGGGGGATTAAGTGAAATAAAAACAAGGAGATTAGGTTATGAAAGTATTGGTCAAGTGGTGTACTCAATCGGCAACAAACGGTGCACGTTGGTTCAAGCCTATTTTCCTCAACTCCCTTGTACTTTTGTTTTAACTTATGATTCACTAACTTATCATTAGCACTTATAATCACACACTCCTCTTACCAAATCTCACTCTTATCCACCAAATTTAGTACAAATACTTCACCAAGTGATCACAGGACCAAAGTGCACAAAAACCCTAATTTACTCTAACTATAAAAGTAAAAGTAAAACTCTCGATTCTATTATTTATTACAACTATTGAGGGAGTAAATTTAGTAGTAAAAGGAATTATAAATTAACTTGTTCAAAATCAGAGAGAATTATAAGAAAATATAAGCAAATTTTCAAGTCGTCACACTAGTCTTATGCCCTTGGTTTCCATGAAAATAAAACATAAATTGGAGCGTTTAGTTAGAGTAATTCTTGAGGAACTTCACTAGTTTTATATTCGAAACTTGGAACTTCTAACTTCAACATTTACTATGAAAATAAGTAGCGTTTTGATGGATTTTGACTCCATAAGTTTAGAAAACGTGAACGCTCCTTTATATTCTAAAACTTGGGCATAGGATTTCCCCGATTTTCATGCCAAAATTAAGTATGGTACTCCCTTTTTGGAATCAAAATTTTTTGCCATGACTTGACTTGAAAACGACTTTTGAGTTTCCCTTGAGTGTTATTTCAATGATTAAGAAAGAAAGTCTCTTTTAACTCGACTTGAGCTTGTGGCTTTGAGTGTGGGTAGCAAGAGGATTTGTTTTTCTCTTATTAGCCCTGGTCGAATACCTAGGTAATCGTGATTGTACATGTCTCTGGTGGTCACATGGATGCCAAGGACCTTGTCTAACCTTTTGCTTTTGCTCTTGCTTTGCCCTTGACTTTTGGTGAGTGTCAAGTGCATGTTTCATGTGCTATGATTGAAATGATATTTGTACAAGTGCTATGTGAAATTGTTATGATTTGTGAACTCGCCCAGGTGAGGATGTACTTTATCGAAAAAAAATTCATTTGCTCCATCAAACCTCAATATTTTCCAATGAAATTTTTCACACATCTAATACATCCTATAAACATCCAATCCAAGCCATTAAACCATTAAAATTTGGCCTGGAAATGGCCGAACATAGCAGGGGCAAAATCGGAAGTTTTAGCCTCTTACACCCAAAGAAGTTTCCACTAATTACCCATCACTAATGCATCATTATAATCACTAAACCAACAATATAATCACCATTAATCATCACATCAGCAACAACAACCCAAGTGTGGGAATTCCAAGAGCCCACAATCACATTTTTACACCATAAACAAGTAACTAAGTGCATGCATGAGCTTAATCTTGTCACATAATCTCCAAAAGATAAGAATCCAAGGGTTGATCATTACCTACTCCTTTGGTTTGCAAGGTCAGAATTTTCGGCCCTCTTGAAGCTCCAAGAAACCGTGAGAGTTCCCTTCCTCCTTAGCTAGATGTAGTCTCCAAGTGGTTTGCTAAGAGATCTCCAAGTTTGGTGTGATTTGGGTGGATTTTGGTGCATGGATTGAAGATGAAAAATGAAGACAATGGAGAGCTCTTCTCCTTCTTGTTGTTCGGCCAAGTGAGGTGAAGAGAGAGAGAGTGCTGATGCAATTGGCTTCCAAAGGAAGATTCTTTGTGTGGTGTAAAATGCACCTCAAAGTCAACTTGAAATAGTGCAATTTAGGGTGCGTTTGGACTCGATTTTCTCGCGCGTTTGGTTCACTAGTGCACTAAACCTCCAAGGCATATATATTCTTGTAAATATTATTCACTCTTAGTTGTTCCGGAATAAGGGTCTAAAGTCCCTCAAATGAAGTCGCGCGTGTGAAAACGCGTACCGTCAATTTTACCGCTATAACGCGAAACTTTCGAAAAATTCTTATAACGATTGCACTACTAACTATCACTTGAATATTTATTCATAAAATTACCTATTTTAGGACCCTAGTACAAGTCTCCAATATTCCAAGCTTATTGGGCTACTATGCGGATAAAATCTCCAAGTACTATTCACTATTTTTACTAAACGCGCTCTAGGAAATTAATTTTCGAAACGAATCATTTTAAAAATATAACGAAGTTATATTATCATGCGTTTAGGTCTCATAAGACTAGAAAATATTCTTTGGAAATAAAATCCAATTAAATAATTTATTAAGCCATAAATTAGGCATAAAATAATAGTTTTTACGAGTCCTCACACCTTAACCCCAGATCATTTACAACTTGAAATTCTTTCTAATGCACTAACCAATAACACAAAAGCGTCACACCGATTAAACTTAATTTACCAAATTCTACTTAACCTTTACAATGTTTCTCCACAAACAAGCCACTTCTTTAAACTGGAATACCATGATAACCATTACTACTAGATCCCATGATTTTTGATGCGGTGATCCACAGGTTCCCGATCACTTTCTTAAGTCTAGGGTAACCTAGGTTTACATGGATGTCCCTAAGCCATCCCCAGCTTCCATTCTCACACAAGTCTAAGTTCATAGATCTACATAGAAAGACAAAATCAATAAGGCAGGAATTACTTAATTATATAAGGATAGACAATTAGGAGCCAATAGACAGTCCTCTAGGTTCACCAGAGTAATGCATACTTTGTTTAAGTTATATCACAACAAGTTCAAGTAAACATATAGCAAGTCTAAACATTCAAAAGAGGAATTAAACAGGCCTGCAGTGCCAGCACATTATATATTCAAGACATGCATCAAATTTCAAGTCTAACCCCTTGTTATTGAGGTACAACTAGGTATTGTTTAGACTAATTCATATCAACACTCATAACCCAATCTCCTCAATCGGTCCAGCCTCAGGTCTAACCTTAGGATCCTTTGTGTCTTAACCTTCACCACTAAACTTTATCCTCTCAATTCTATCCCTCATTATCTTGCCATTTGGGCGAGGCGAGTATTGGTCTTTTGTACCTGCTCACAAATAGCGTTAATCCACTCTTACTCCTTAACCACACCAATTTCAAGCTCTCGGGTTTTGTCATTTTACATCCTCAAAATATTCTTTTAGTTCATATACTTGGTAACCTTTGCCTCATATTGCCAATAGCTAGCACCACACCATCAAGATAAAGAATCTATCATCTCACAATCACACCAATTTCTTCCATTCCTATAATTCCAATCATGGTTCAAGTCTTATTTAAGCTTCTACTAATCATCCTTTGACTTAGTATTTCAATTACATGTCACATTAGCCCCATAGTCCAGCATCCTAAACATCTAGTCTAGGATACACTTCAGTGATCTAAAACCTAAAGCTCTGATACCACCTATAACAGTCCCACCTCCCCCTAGGGCAAACCCAAGGGTATGGTGGACCGCCTGCCCAACTCTCGCCAGGACTCGTGCACTCACTCGAACCAAATCACGATTTTCAAACCAAACAATTTCTTAAAATCAAGAAAGTACTTGAATAACAACAACCACAATCCTTAGGCAATAGCATTAACTATTACAACCATGATTGTGACAGCCCCACCTCACCCTAAGGCGAACCAAAGGGTTCGGCGGACCGCCTGCCCAGCTCTCGCCGGGACTCAGTCATTCACTTTAAACCTCAATCAAAATCGGAATAAAACCACAAGAATTTGTATAACAAAATCCAAAACTTAAAATGAAACTTATCTACATTTCTATCTCAAAAGGGAGTTCAACCATTGAATATACAAAGGTTCTCAATTCTTCATACATCCAGCCCAGGCCAAGCGCTAGGGCGAGAACCATTACAAAAGAAATGAAAGAACTAGACCAAGCTAGTCTACACCGAGCTCTCGTCCTTGCTCGCCTTCCCCTATTAAGGAAAACAAAACTAAAGGGATGAGTTAAAAACTCAGTGAGGTTCCGAACTTATAATCAAGCGATAAGTTCAATGCAGTTACCAAAAACAATCAATAACTCAAGAAACATTACAATCAATAACTCAAGAAACATTACAATGGAAAGCGATAAGAACACATTCATTAAAAGGATACGTGCTTACAAGGAGCCATTCATTCATTCGTTCATTCATTCTCCTGTCATTTCCCCTTATTCCTCCAATCATTTGAAAATACATTTTGATAAGTAAAACCCCTCATTTGCGTTGACAGTCATTCATTCATTTCATTCACCCCCTTCCCGGACATTGGCCAGGCTTTACCAGACTTCAAGGTAATACTCGAGTATACCAAACGTTCACCCAGGGTCACTAAATCGCCCGATCGAGTCCACTTCTGGCTCGAGTCGATCAGTAATGAAGGGCAGGGCCCAGTTCAGCCAAGAGGCTTACATTCATGCACAACTAGCATTTAATTACTTAAACATTGAAAATTTCACATTTCAGTTAGGTCGAGTGCGTTAAAGTACACACTCGCCTAACAAACTCATTTTAAGCAATCATTGAAAACATTTAACATGTTATCGTTCGTTCATAACAAGTCATATAAGCAAGAACAAGTCGCATAGGCAATGAAAATATAACAAACAAGGAACACTCACCTATTTACGCAAAATAACGTCCAAAGTTTCCTTCCGGATACACCCTCAATCACCAAGGTATCCTAATATAATCAAACGAACACATTATGCTTCAACCATCAAAGATATAAGTGAGTTAAAGAAAAGTCGCATACATACTAGTACAAAGTATAAATATGGTTTTGGTAGTGAAAAGAGTACTGTAAGGCCTGGTGCAACCCAATGAGTACAAACAATATCACAATGATGCACAAAGATATATCAAATTTAAGCACAATAAAGAAAACTTAATTAAAGAGAAAAGATAAGAAATGCAAACCAAATATCAATCCAATAGCCTCTTCAATAGATGGCGATGCTAACCAAGATGTACAAGTGAAGGCTCACTCCTTCCTCACCCCAAACACACTTTGGTTGAGCCAAGGAGTTTTACAACTATTCTAGTTAACCCTCAACAACCTACACTTGAAAGATCACTCACCAAATTAAGAACTATTTTATACAAATGAGGCAACCTTCACCAAGGTTTTACCACTTCAAGTGATAGGTTCACCTTCACCAAGGTTTTACTCCTCCTAGAGAATAACCTTCACTTGAGCAACCTCACAACCCAACTTTCCCAACCCCTTATACAACCAACAAAGAATCTTTCTACTCAAAAATCTCACTTGCAAGCTTGTATTTTGTGTTGGCAAAAGTCTCTTGTCTTCTTGTGCTTTGGGGTTTTTATAGAAGGTGAGAAATGGCTCCAAAAGGCTCTCCAACGGTCAAATATTAAATGCTGTCAAAACTAGCCGTTGGCCTGTCGGACGTCCGAACCCTGCGTCCGACCGTCGTCAGAGAGTCATCAAATCTTTGCGAAATTTCTCGGACGTCCGATGCGATCGATGTGCGTCCGATGCGTGCGTCCGTTGATGTTCTTCATCCTTTCGGACGTCCGATAGCTTCCTTTCGGAAGTCCCACATGAGTGCCCTGTTTTTGCTTATTCTTTTATGCCACAAGAATCTGTTCTAACAAATTACTCACATAAAAACATTAGCCCAAATCTACATTTTAGTTTGTTAATCATCAAAACCAAGGATTGATCGACCAAGGTCAACAATCTCCCCCTTTATTTTTCAAATCAAGACCATATTGAATATCAAAATTTTCAAATGTACTTACAACCATGTAGCACTATTTGGATCAAATCTTCATGATGTACCTAAATATGAGAAATTTCATTTGGTACCCTTTCTTTATAGGGTCCTTGGGAGTTAATACGACATGATCTAGCAATCCACATGAATTTCATGCCTTTTCTCATATTTTTCTTTACATAGCAATCATTTTGCATATGTCCAAATTTGCAACAAAAGTTACACATGATAGAAGTATTTTGCACATAGGTGGATTTAATGCAACTAATTTTCTTACTTCTTATCATAGCAAACTTATTTGTGCCTTGAAAAGATTTGTTTTCTTTTGTTTGAGAAAACTTTTGTTTTTCATTTTGGAGAAACTCGTTCAAGTCATTAATTCTTTTCTTTAACACATTTTGTTCCTCCAACATTTTTTCATAAAACTTTGTTTTCTCTTCTAACTTCCTTTTCAAATTATTTTTGCAATCAAAAACACTTTTTTGATTTTTTAAATCATCATTTTCCATTCTCAAACATTTGTTTTCTTGAAACAGTTTGGAGTTTTCTTCCAACAAATCATTTATTTTTGTTTTCAAATCTTTATTTTTAGCATAAGATTTTCTCAAACTTTTATGCATTTTAATCATAAGAATTTTCACATCATCGTCTTCATTATCTTCATCACAAGAAGAGTGATAAGAACTTACCTCATCTTCTCCAACGGCCATTAGTGCCATTTGGGCCAACTCTTGTTTTTCTCTTTTTGAATTGCATTCATCCCATGTAATTTTGCAATCTCCTCTTGAGCATCTCTTGTTGAAGATCTTCTTGAAACTTTTGATGTGAGGAGTTATATCATTGTCCACTTCCATGATTTCATTACCCATGAAGGATGGGTTATCCCCCACTTGAGATGCTTTAAAAGCTACGCCTCTCTTATACATTCTTACATTTTCTTCCTCTTGCACTTTGAATTTCAGCTTTAATTCATAAGAGGTTAGGGTATCCACAAGAGATTCAATGGACATAGAATTTAAATCCTTTGCCTCTTCTATAGCATTTATTTTGTTTTCCCATTCTTTTGGTAAGGCATTCAAAATCTTTTTATTTTTCTCACCCAAAGAATATTCTTTTCCAAGCAATTTAAGATCTTCAATAATGTCACAAAATCTACTACACATCTTATCAACATTTTCAAGAGGATGCATTTTGAAAAATTCATATTGAGAAACAAGCAAAGATTTCTTTTGTTCTTTAATATCTTGGTTACCTTCATGAAATACACACAATTTATCCCAAATATCTTTAGCTGATTTACAACCTTTAATCCTACTAGATTCATTTACATCTAATACATTGTACAATATACACATGGCCTTGGCATTCAAAGAAAGGTATCTCTTGTCTTTTTCATTCAATTCTTGTCTAGTCTTTAATCTACTCAAATTAGTGGTAGAGTCAATTATTCAAGCTTCATAAGGACCATCTTCTACCACATACCATAATTCAATATAAACGGATTGTAAGAAAATCATCATTCTTTGTTTCCACATGCTAAAATGAGAACCATTAAACATAGGTGTTCTATCAATAGATTGCCCTTCTAAAAAAGAAACTTTTATGGTTGCCATGATCTTTACTCTAAGCGGTTAAGTTTGATCAAAAGAGACCAAGCTCTGATACCAATTGTAAGGCCTGGTGCAACCCAATGAGTACAAACAATATCACAATGATGCACAAAAATATATCAAATTTAAGCACAATAAAGAAAACTTAATTAAAGAGAAAAGATAAGAAATGCAAACCAAATATCAATCCAATAGCCTCTTCAATAGATGGCGATGCTAACCAAGATGTACAAGGGAAGGCTCACTCCTTCCTCACCCCAAACACACTTTGGTTGAGCCAATGAGTTTTACAACTATTCTAGTTAACCCTCAACAACCTACACTTGAAAGATCACTCACCCAATTAAGAACTATTTTATACAAATGAGGCAACCTTCACCAAGGTTTTACCACTTCAAGTGATAGGTTCACCTTCACCAAGGTTTTACTCCTCCTAGAGAATAACCTTCACTTGAGCAACCTCACAACCCAACTTTCCCAACCCCTTATACAACCAACAAAGAATCTTTCTACTCAAAAATCTCACTTGTAAGCTTGTATTTTGTGTTGGCAAAAGTCTCTTGTCTTCTTGTGCTTTGGGGTTTTTATAGAAGGTGAGAAATGGCTCCAAAAGGCTCTCCAACGGTCAAATATTAAATGCTGTCAAAACTAGCCGTTGGCCTGTCGGACGTCCGAACCACCTGTCGGACGTCCGAACCCTGCGTCCAAACCACCTGTCGGACGTCCGAACCCTGCGTCCGACCGTCGTCAGAGAGTCATCAAATTTTTGCGAAATTTCTTGGACGTCCGATGCGATCGATGTGCGTCCGATGCGTGCGTCCGTTGATGTTCTTCATCCTTTCGGACGTCTGATAGCTTCCTTTCGGACGTCCCACATGAGTGCCCTGTTTTTGCTTCTTCTTTTATGCCACAAGAATCTGTTCTAACAAATTACTCACATAAAAATTTTAGCCCAAATCTACATTTTGGTTTGTTAATCATCAAAACCAAGGATTGATCGACCAAGGTCAACAAGTACATTGAAACCAAAGGACATAAGTAAAATATTTGTAAAACTTAGACTCACTTGTAAAACTTTAAAATCGCTATTTGAGTCGAAGTGGCAAAGAAAATGTAAATACCCTAGATGGTTCATGTGGTATTCGCTCTCAAGCCTTACTTAAGTCGCAAGTATATCGACCTAGTTCTCGAGGGTAAATTTGGGCAGCACGCCCTTTGTATTTACCTATTTTCCAGCCATTTATGGCTTCATTCTTTTCTTCAATCAAACCCAAAGTCATATACAGAATCATCTCATTTCACTAGCCATTTCAAAGGCTCCAATTCATACAAGTACAAAATCAAGCTAGGAGCATGTGAGGAAATGAAGTTTAAGTCAAGAAACAAAAGACAGATTTGACGTTGTTTTGCGTAACGGACACAACTGAGGCTACGCTTATCGGATTGAGGTGCAATTTATACTGTTTCAAAGCAAAACCAAAGCCCTACAACTTTGATGAAGACCACTCAGTCCATTTTGCAGTGTATCTAAGTCAAAATGTCAAATTACAGAACCAGAATCTCACACTCGGGCTAGTTAACCACACTATACGTAAACAACCATAACTCAGGCTACCGAAGTCCAAATGAGGTGATTCCAGGGGTTTCAGAAATCTAGGACATAGCACTACAACTTTTATGTTTTAGATAAATGCTAGTTCAGTATGTATAAAGGTGAAAAGACACGATCAGATTGATGAAATGTCAAAACTGTCCATTAGACTAAACCTATGGTAGTCAGGGATATTTCAGTCTTTTCATAGGATACGTTGATCCGATTGATCTAAAATTTTGTAGGCAACTATAAAACATCATTCTCTACAACTTTTATATTTTGTACTAAGCCTAATTCGGCCTCTAACATATGGAACTAGAACCGGGCAGAACTGAAGCTTCAATTTCCAGAAATCTGGAATTTTGCTACATCAAGCTATAATTCACATTTTTACCTTAAAACCACCACTACTTTCTCCTTTACAAAATTATATACCATATATACACACCATATAACACCTAACCAACAAGAATTATAAGTGAATAAATCAAAACCCTATCTCAAAATTCATCCCTCCAATCATCAAAACCATTTCAAACAAGCATCACAAGCACAATTCTAACATTAATACCCAACTTAATCATGATTAATGGAAAAGAAAGGGTGATCAGCCATTATACCTCAAGACAAGGCCTTGAAAGAGTGATCCTCCACTACTCCTTGAAATTTTTGGTTCCTTAAGCTTCCCAAGCTCTCAAACTATTGATTAATCGATTTAGATTTCTTGTTTTCTCACTTAAGTGGATCAAACTCAAGATGGATTATGGTTTCTTTCTCTTGGATTTTCCCTCTCTTTCTCACGGTTCATATGGCAGAAATGGAGGCTGAAATAAAGTGCAATTGAAGCTTCAAGAAGGTTAAAAGGATAGGAATTGATTTGGGTCAAAGTGGACAAATGTCACCCTTGGATTGGAAGTCAATTCTCCCTTATTTTGGTCCACAATTTCGTCTGACTTGAGCTGGTTTAAGGGCTGATATTTTGCACTAATATCAAGGCTATTTTATGATAAGAAAGTGGTAGTCAAGTGGGGTGTTCAATCGGTAGTGAACGGTACCCGTCGGTTCAACCCGTTTTTCCTTAAATCGCATATACTAGGGTTTTAACTTATAATTCACTAACTTATTATTACCACTTCTAATCACACACTTAATATCATCTAAAACTCACTTTTAATCACCAAATTTGATCCACACTCCGTACCGGATAGTCATACCACGGATAGGCGTAAAACCCCTAATTCGCACTAACTTGAAAACAAAAAGGAAAAACCCTTAATTCTATATTCATTTGCACTTACTGTGGGGTGATTGGGTAGTAGAGCCATTATAAAGTAATAATTTCCAAATAAAAGGGTATTTGTAAGAAAAATATAAGGAATTTTACGGGTCCTCACATCGATAATGTGTTTCAAATTTAACGTACACTAACTCATACTAGGAAAATGAATTTAAAACTGTACTTGCTTGTAAAAATGCATAGAAATTTTAATTTTTCGAAGGAAAGTATAAAATGTAGGCAAAGGAATAAAATAATGCTGAGAAAATGTGAAAATTTTTTGGGTCTCACAATGATATTTCAAATACAAATGAAATCTACACTTCCAAATGTCCAAAAGTCGCTTAAGGAATGACACTAACTCTAGACAAAAGTTTGCCAGTCAAGCGCCTCCAATTCTTCACTTCAAATTCCTATTAAGGAATAACAACTTAAAGGGATGAGCGGATGCTCAGTGAGGCCAAGATATCAAGCAAGCAAGTAGAACAAGTACCATAATTCAACTCAAGTAGCACATATACAGAATAGCAATAATGGTTTCACGTAAAGCCACAAAAGGACTAAAACACAGTCATTAAGAGGATACAGGAGGTCTCAGGAGCTAATCCACAAGCTTGCCATTTCACGATCTTGGATGTCATTTCTTTTCTTGACACTCTGTCAACCACGCAAATAACAAGTCTGTAGAATTTACTTGACACGAATCCCCATCCACCATTTCACCCCCTATCGGGCCCGAATGCCAAATAGAAATAGTGGTGGCAATACTCGAGTATACTCAAACAAGAACAAGTATAGTCGATGAGATAACACTTCAATCGAATTAATCAAGATAAAAGTACTGAGACAGGATGAGAGGCACCTCCCACTCGGATTGAGTGTGCCGCTCAGCACTAGGGTCGACGAGTTAACTCTCCAATCAACTTAATCAGGATAAAAGTACTGAGACGGGAAGAGAGACACCTCCCACTCGGATTGAGTGTGGTATATGCTGCCGCTCAGCACTTACAAGTCGAGCACAAGCATAACCACAAGTATAGGTCAATCAAGTTCAAGCAAGTACAAGATCATTCAAGAAAGGGAGGACGAGTGTGATAAAGTACATCCTCGCCTCATAAAGTTCCATATTCAATGCATAACACGTGGTATCATTCAAATCAAGATATCAAGAAACACGCACTTGACTGACACTCACTAGTTTAAGCAAAATAACGTCAAAAGTTCGCCCCCGGGTTATGCCCTTGATCACCAACAAACCCTAAGAACAACCAAGATAAAGTATTATAGTTCAACCATTCAAAGTTTAGGTGAATCAAAGAAAATCCAAGTAACTACTAGTGCAACGATGCAAATACGGTTTTGGAGTGAAAAGAGAACATTTAGACCCAAGGGACATGAGTAACCAAGAATTTCATCATTCCTATCATAAGAACAAGCTTAAAATGGTTTAACAACTCCAACTTAAAGTTGGAAATGAAAGTAAAGTCAATTTTAGGAAAACAGAATTTTTCCAGTTTTGCGTGATGCTATTTGAAAATCGTATTTCAAGGTTCTTAAGTCCAAAATTTATAAACTTTATACTATTGGAAAATAGACTCAAAGGATTACAATTTTCTAGAAGAAACATTTGTAAGATTCTGTGCACAAGTTAGTCAAATTTCAACCTCAAATTGTTGCTTCATCAAGTAGAAAAACAGAGCAGGTGTGGAAATTCAGTCAACTTTGGAAAATCACAGATATTCATAAGAATTGAGAAAAATTCTGAAATTTTCACGATAGAAAGTTCTCTGAACTATTTTCAAACTCAACAATTGGAACTCAATTTGGATTTTTCTACACCAAGATATGATAGATTTTCCAAGACTGCTCAAAGTCTCTTGCGGGAAAATTTTCAGCCATAGGTTTTGGTCAAAATGTGAGGTTTAAGCCACTTAAAATGCATGATTTTGATCAAATTTCAGTACACAGTTGTAGGGTAAAGTAGTATAACGTATTTTGAGCAAACCAAGCATAAATCATCAAGAAAATTTTGAAACAAATGCTACAATTGCAGGCCTTCCATTCGGCCAGCAACCAGAAATTTTCCTCCCAATTTTTCCAACTTTCCTCCAACTCATTGTCCCAAATTCAGCCCAGCCCAAAACATCTAGTAATTCTATAGGGTTTCATCACCAACATAACCATGGATACATATGTAGCCATAATCATAACAAAATAGCCATCATAATCACACCACAATCATATGCATAATGAAACCCTAGAATTCAAATATAAGGCATAATAATCATCAACTCACAATCTTTCAAGATTCACCATAAATTCTTGCTTTGAATCCAAAAATTCAACTTGTTTCCAACATAAGTTAAAGAAAGAGGAACAACCTAACACTTTACCTCTTTGGCCTTCCAATCAAGATGAAACTTAATCCACTCACCAATTCTTCTCCCTTTTCCAAGCTCAAGCAAAGGTTTGTGGAAACCCCAAGCTATCTTCTTCCTTTCCCCTCAAAGTCCAAGCAATATTGAAGGTAGTTGGAATGGATTTTTTTTCTTCCCTTTTTCTCCTCAAGCTCACGGCCCTCACATTTTTTTTTCTCTTGGTTTTTATTTTGTTTGGTCTTAAGTCAAGAAAGGAAAGAAAAATTGGTAAGACAAGATTGGTCAAAGGTGTCTTATAACAAAAACTTGGTCCCTACTTCGCCAAGTGTCACTGCCTTGTGATTTCTAGCTTCCAATTTCTCTATTCTCTTTCTCTTGTGTAGGTTTATTAGGTTTAAGACAAGTAATGAAAGGATAATTGGTAAGAAAGCTTGGTCAAAGAAGTTAACACTTGATGACTATGGTGACACATGTCACCATCTAGATGTTTCTAGCTCCAAGTATCCTACCTGTGAGAACCCGTAACTTTTCTTATTTTCTAGGTTTTATTTAATTAATTGTTCATTTTCCTGCATTTTCTGTATTAGAAAATTTTCTAAGTAATTTTTATCAGTAAAGATGATTTTTAGATGATTTTCGTAGTATAGGTTAGAATTTGAGAATTTAAGAGCGTGTACCGGACGTGGGACCCACTAGCGCGAAAAGTTCGGTAAAATTTGGCCAATTAAGTTAAGATTTGGATACTGGGTTAAAATTATCGGGTGTTAGGAGATAATTAGAGGAGATTATTTGAATTGGTATGAGAGGAGTAAAAAGATAACTATGCATTAAAGGAAGTGACACATGTCACTTAGGGATTGGTTCCTACCTTTGACTACTAATCATGTCTTTACCAAAAACAAAAAAATATAGCTAAATTCCTCTCCATTTCCCTCTCTCATGGCCGAACCTTCTTGCAAGGAAAAGAAAGAAAACTTCTCCAATTTTCAAGCTTCAAACTAGCTCAATCTTCCATTCCAACCAATTAAACTTAGAATTGCTCCATAAAAATCCTTCTTTTGGTGGTGGTGAGTTGATAGGTGAAGTTGTTTGGAAAGAATAGGTGATTGGTTGCTTCCCCTCTTGAGATTTCAAGGTAAGTAGTGGAAGAATTCTTCTTTTATGTCTAATGATGTTAAAATTGTTGCTTGTGATACCTTATGAGGTGATGTTATGGATTATTACATGATTTTGGTTGAGATTGATGATATTTTCTAATTAATCATAATTTTTCTGATTTAATAGGATTATTATGTTGAGGCCATCTATGATGATTGGGAATGGTGTTTAATGATTCTAGGAGGTGGAATAAGTAAGTAAATGCAACCAATTTCTAGTTTGGAAGGAATTTTAGAAAGTTAGGGTTTGTTGTGGGAACATTCTGGCCGGCACTGTAGCTTAGGGTTAGAGGCCGAATTGGCTTTGGCCCAAAACATGAAAGTTGTAGGGAATGATGAGTAGGATATGCCTGTGAAATTTCAGGTCAATCGGAGTAGCGTAGCCGGAGATAAGCTGAAAAACTATCGCTGCCCTGGTTGGTCCGGAATTTCTGATCAGCCTGGTTAAGTGGTAAATATGATTGGGAAGGCCACTGAATTTGATGTTGAGGTCTTCTGATGAAATGTAGCCCTATTTCTAAGCTTTCAGATGGCTTTGGAATTTCTGGATTTGGACTTCGGTAGCCTGTTTTATGATATTTATACCAGAATGCATTTTGTGAATCTGTTTTTCCAGTTCGGTGTAGTATCTTGCATTTTTAACACGGTTGCACTCAAAACTGGGTTGAGTGACCTTCTGTAGTGTTGTAGCCCTGTCTTTTATCTTCAAAACGGTGTATGGTACACCGCCATCCGATAATCGTGGTGCATTTGGTGCTATTATCGCAAATTGAGGTCAAAACTGTTTTTGTAGGGTCAAGGCTAAATTGCACTTTTAAATTTTCTGGTTTCTTCTAATGCTTATGTATGTTTATGGAACCCTATTTTGATAGTATTTGGCATTGGTTTATGACTCGTTATCGAGTCTCATCGTATTTATTTATATTGTGTGTGACTCTGGGTCTGATTGAGGAAGATAATGAAGCCATATATGGCTGGAAAATGGGTAAACACAAAGGGCGTGCTGCCCAAATTTACACTTGAGGGATATTGAAACCTAATTGGATATTTTATGATATGTGTGATTGGTAATATGTAAAAGTAGTTGGTGATTTGTAATCAAGTCTTATTGAGCTTATTTGCATATTTTAGGTCGTGACGGTGATTGAAGGCTGGGCGAAAGTTTATGAAATATCAGTTGCGTGATTGGTGAGTATACTACTCACTTGATTGTTACTATGTGGCTTTATTATATGTGAAATTGATGAATTGATCCCTTGATTGTATTGTTGACCTTGATTGAGGTGAGGGTGTACTTGATCACTCTCCACCTTTTCGTTATATGACTGATTATTGTATAAATGAGTGTTCAATGCAAATACTTGGTTTGGGGTCGATCGGACACGTATCCAACGGCCGTTACTGTTACTACTGAACCCTACACCATTGGTCGTCGATTGAATGGAGCCGGCGAGGGCTTGGTCGTGAAAATTGACGGGCCATGGGGACTGTTATAATGAATCATTGAGTATGAGACTCATGGTTCTGGTATACTCGAGTATTACCGATATTGCATACTGTTTGGAGTTCGGGCCCGGTAGGGGTATGTTGGGTGGAAGAAATGGAAGTAAAGTGGAGCCTACGGTTGGTTACGTTATACATTGACGGAGGGTCAATGAGCTGTGATCAAGAATGACAAGCGAGGAAAAGGGCTCTTGAGAGCCGACCGTATCCTTTCACTACTTGTTTAATACGTGATTGCAATTGGTTTTATTGGTTGAATTGTAATGGTTGGACTTGTGTCTACTTGAAACCTATGTTATGTGATAGTAGCTCACTGGGCGTAAGCTCACCCTTTTCCTTTTGTTTTCCTTACAGGAAATTGAGAACTTTTGAAAAGATTATGAAAATGGGTTGCAGGGTCGAGCTTATGTGAATGTATATTTTGATAGCTCCTTTTGGGGAAAAACCCTAAGTGTATTTTGATTTCATCCCTTTGTGGAATTGTAATTTGCGAAACTTATGTGTATAAACTTTTGGATGACCTTTGTATGCTATTTTGGTTTGTAAACGGTTAAATTCAGGGTATATTTGTTTGATTAATGTTTAGTTGAATTTCGGCCGGATTTTGACGAGTCGATTAATATTCATGATCGGCTCTGATTTTCATTTCTTTTACTTTGGGATTCTAACTCATTAAGGCACGCTTGTATGTTCCGAAACGTGTTAGATCGCCTAGTAGTGACCCGGAAGTCCTGGCGAGAGTTAGGCAGGAAGTCCGCTAACCCTTCTGGTTCGCCTTAGGGGAAAGTGGGGCTGTCACAAGTGGTATCAGAGCTAGGTTCGAATCGGCTTGGGTGTGTTAGAACTGCTTGATTTGGTGACTGTACTTGATTGATTTCTAAGTGTATTTAAGCTTAACTCTGTTTGGTGTAGGATGGACCGATACGGCGAGCCTGGCAGTAGCGCTCGTGGTAGGCGAGCTCGTACGGTATTTCGAGTGGTCCCGTACCAGATCCGGCCAAAGGGGGCCGTTCTACGTTGGAGTCCGGCTAACCGCCGTAGACACTGCGAGTGCCGCCACACTTATGCTTACCCGAATGCCCTCTTTTTGGCGGTTGTGAAGGAAAGAAAGGAGCTGGCAAAAGATAATGCCAAGCTTGAGGCTGAGGTGAATCAGTTAAGGGCGGCCAACGAGGGGCAAGCTAAGAGGATCGAGGATCTGAAGTACGATGTCTTGGAGGCTGAGGATAGGGTGGATGACCTCTGTGCTCAGCTTAGGGAGGTATGTTGTGACACCCCAACTTTTAAGATGCTATTGTTTTACGGTTTCTTTAGTTCATTTTATTTTAAAACATTATTTTGTTTCAAGGAAGATACTAAAGTTATTTCTTTGGATTTGATTTAAAACCTTATTTTGTTCCAAAAGACTAGAAACCCTAAATTTTAATCGAAAACCCTAATCTACTTGTGACTAATCGCTTTTCTCAAATATCTCATATTTTGATGGAAAACCCTAATTTTAATTACTGGAATTGTAAAATTCCTCACGTTTTTCTTAAAAAGGCCTTTTATTTGGAAATTATTCAATTACTATGGCCATACAACCCAATCACTCCACAATAAGTGTAAATGAACCTAGGAAGTAGGGGGGTTCACTTTTCAATTCTAAGTTAAGAGTGAATTAGGGTTTTTGCGATTTTCGCCGGATGAATTTTCGGTACGGAACAAGGATCAAATTTGGTGATTAAAAGTGACTTTTAAGTGAGAAATAATATTTGATTAGGAGCAATGAGATAAGGTTAATGAATAGGAGGTAAAAACCCTAGTACGTGTGTTTTTAAGAGAAACGGCGCGAACCGGCGGGTCCCGCGCACTACCGTTTGAACGCACCAATTGACTACCACTTTCTTACCATACAAGCTTGTTGACTCTTGAGCAAAATATCTTCCAATTGCCAGCTATTTTGACCGAAATTTGTGGCCTAAAAATGTAAGGGAAGAAAGAGAAAAATGCTTGGCTATGGTGGTGACACTTGTCACAACTCTATTGGGTCCTTGTTTGATATTTTCTTTCTTGCTTTCTTATCTTTCCTTGGACTGCATTTCTTCTTCATTTCTGCTTGTCTTGGCCGAGAGTGAGAGGGAGAAAAACCAAGAGAAAGAAACTCCAATCCATCTTGACTTTGATCCATTTAAGTGAGCAACAAGAAAACTAAACCGATTGATTGTAAGTTTGGAAGCTTGGGAAGCTAGGGGAACCAGAAATTTTCCAAGGGGGTTGATTATCACTTATCCAAGCTTGTCTTTGAGGTATGAAATCTGATCATGGTCTTTGATCTTTTGAATCTTGTGTAAATTAGCTTAGCAACTCAAAATTGGTGGTGAATAATGGATGCTATCATGTTTTGGGGGTTTTTCCCTTTTGGTTATATGAACTAGGGTTTGATGATTTGCTGCCCAACTTGGTGTATGGTTAATATATGTTGTAATTAAGGTTATATAAGGGGTTTTGGTAGTGTTGGAAGTAAGAAATCAAGGAAGGTTGCATTGAAAATTGAAAATTCCAGAATCTGGAAAATTTTGCCCTCTTTTCTGTCCGGTTTTATATCATATGGTTAGAGGCCGAATTGGCCTTTGTTTAAAACATGAAAGTTGTAGGTATTGATGTTTTAAAGGTGCCTGTAAAATTTCAAGTCAATTGGAGTAGTGTGGAGTGAGAAAAGTCAGAAATACTGAGACTGGCCTGGGAAGGGGTGCTGCGAACAGGGTTGCCTTTTCACTCAATTGGACCGTGACTTTTCACCCTGATCCTCACCGAATTAGATTTTGGCCAAAACATGAAAGTTGTAGCCAAGGCTATAAAATAGTTTCCTGTAAATTTTCAGCTTGATCTGACCACTGTAACATGTGAAATGACCGAAATACCCTTGACTGTTTTTGAAACCTGTTTCGCGCCCAGATTTCTGTTTTCGTGTAGTCTTCCATTTTCGATCATGAAAATGCACGATTTGGCCTTTGAGGTCTTCTGATGAAATGTAGCTTGATGTATTAGCTACCATATGCCTTTGGAATTTCTGGATTTGGACTTGTAGAGCCTGAGTAATGATGTTTCCGCTGGAATGCGTTTTGGTGAATCTGTTTTACATTTTTGATATAGTATCTTGCCTTTTGACCTATTTACACTCGAAACTGGGTTGAGTGACCTTCTACAATATTGTAACCCTGTCTCTTAGCTTCGTAACGGTACCTCATGTACCTTGATCCGACACTCATAGCTTCGATTAGGCTCAAAACAGTTTTGACGGCAAAATGGCTAGGCCGCCATTCCCGTTTCCGTGTGCCGTTTCCGCACTCGTATGTGCCGATTTTGTCGTTTTGCTTGTTTTAAGTATGTTAGTAGCCGTCTGTGATATATTGTGACACAATCTTCTATTTCAGACGTTGGTGAGCTAGGTGGAGCCGGTGGGGCCTACTAGCTACTCCTCGCGGCACGAATTTCGTATTTTGCTCTTTTGTTCGTTGTGTAAGTATTCAGGCCGCTCTTATGTGTTAGTTGCTTATGTGTTTCGACATGTACGAAGAGGGTACTTAGGCGAGGGCCTACTTTATCGCACTCGCTCTAAACCCGAATTTACGCACATATTTGTACATGACATATGTATGTGAATCCTTTTGGAACTAAAACCCTTAAGCTTGTGGCTCGGGGTGATTTTGAATAATTTTGTGAAGTTTGTGAGTTTGGGGCGAGCTCTTGACCTAGATGGACTATTCGAGCCGGTTAGGGCTTGGTCGAAGTCAGTCCAACCTGGTTGGAGGTCACCAAGTTTGTGAATCCGGTTCACCGAGCATGTGGACCAAGTTTGTGACCCGAGCTTGTGACTCAAGCCCAAGTTTGTGATTTCGTTCGCCCGGGCAAGTTTGTGAGGTGACTGGCCAGTGAGGGTGATAAGGTGTCGGTGGGTGTACAAGTGAAGTTCTACGGACCATTAAGTGTGGTCGACGGAGTGTCGGCAGGAGATCACGCATGGCATATGAATTGGCTTTGGAGCCACCTGTATCCTTATTATGTGATGTTACTTTTCTGCTTTTGCTTTACTCTTACTATGTCACTGTTGTTACGTGAAATTTACGTTTTTGCCCCTGTTTACTTACTAAGCATATAGCTTACCCCGTTCCATTTGTTTTCCTTAGCAGGGGCCCGACGCGGGGATCGCTCGGGAAGGTGGTTAGATTTTGAGCTATAGAATACTTGAATTTGTTTTTGTTAAAAGTTGACGAGTAAGATGTATATAGTTAGCGTGGTGGTTGTAGTTATCAGTTTTTCTAGGTTTTACTTTCTGGTACTCGTGATATGTAACTCTTGGAGAATTGAATGTAATATTTGAGATTTATCTTATACTTCATTGGAGGACTGTAGTGAGGGAGTGAGTCCCGGCGAGAGTTGGGCAGGCGACCCGCCGAACCCTCTGGTTCGCCTTAGGGGGAGGTGGGGCCGTCACATATGTGAGTGTGAGGCTCGGCGAGCTCGAAAGGTTAGGGTTCGAGCCGCCTCGATCCTGAACCTCTGCGCCGATGTGGTAGAGGGGGTGAGCGACGAGGAGTCGTGCACCGGGACCAAGGCAGGTGGTGACTCCACCCCGTCGGGTGGGTCCACTAGTCAGACGAAGGACTAGGATGCGACTATTAGGGTTTTGTGATAGTTTTGTTTTCCGTGTATAGGGTGGATAGGGAAGAGCCTTAGCTAACCGTTTTGTACGTTGGTATTAGCTATGTGTATATTTTTTTTTTATAAGGCCATTCCCTCGGGAATTGTCTATGTTTGTACTTGACTTGACTGTACTTGGATTGGCTGGTTGTTGTTAGGTGTGTTGTTTGCTTTTGCTTGGCATGTATATATATGTTATTGTAAATGCTTTTGGATTTTACTTACGTGCATTGTTGTTATATTGGTTTAGTAAATTTGCCTAGACCAAATAGATCTCATGGAAGGAACACGTAGCGGACGGGGACGTGGGCGCGGGCGTAGGCAACCCACACCGGATAGGGGTGTTGGGGAGACCTCATCAGGACCTAACCCTGAACCGAGGGTTGATCCTAACACTCAAATAGCTGCCGCCATGCAGCAAATGACCAATCTACTGGCACAAGTGGTGCAACAGCAGGGTCAAAACCCTAATCCAAATCATAATTCTAGAAACCCTGGCAACCATATCGAGAGCGACGATAGGGCACTAGAAAGATTCCAAAAATTTGCCCCACCAAAGTTTGCTGGAGGGCCCGACCCGGATGTCGCCGAGAGATGGCTCGAGAAAATGGTAGACATCTTCGCGGCCCTGCACTATACCGAAGAACGGCAGGTGACTTTTGCCGTTTTCCAGCTAGAAGGGGCGGCCCGTTCCTGGTGGAACATTATCCGACAGAAGTGGGAACGGGACCAAACGCCTAGAACCTGGATGAACTTCATGCGCGAGTTCAATGCTAAATTCTTCCCTCCCTTAGTCCAGGAAAGGAAGGAGGATGAATTTATTCGACTTCATCAAGGAACCCAGTCTGTAGCGGAGTACGAGAGTCAATTTACCCGCCTACCGAAATTTGCACCTGAGTTAATCATGACCGAGCAACGGCGAATAAGGCGCTTTATCTAGGGCCTGAATGTGGAAATTCAGAAGGACCTCGCAGCGGCCCAAATTACCACTTTTAGCGAGGCCGTGGAGAAAGCCCAGCGAGTGGAAAGCGCTAGGCTTCAAGTAAGGAACTTCCAGGCCAAGAAGAGGGGGTTTCCTGGAAGTAGCTCAGGGCAGGGAGATAAGAGTGCTCCTCCCAAGTTCGGACGGGGAGCTGGAGGAGGAAGGCAGTCAGGCACTGGTAGAGGAGGCCAGGCAAGGGGTGGCCCGGTCGGAAGAGGCCAAGGTGGGAATTTCCAGAAGGGGGTGGGTTCGGCGTCCCGTGGGCCTTGCGGGTTCTGCGGAAAGCCGAACCACTCTGAGGATAATTGCTGGAAGAAGGAAGGGAAATGTTTGCGCTGCGGAAGTGCAGACCACAAGCTTGCTACCTGTCCGGTCCTCAAGCAAGACGGAAAGGGAACCCAACCAGCGCCAAAGACCAATACTGGACCAGTCAAGGGAGATGGGATGAAGCTAAAGGTCGCGGCTCGCGTATACTCGTTGGAGCCCCAATAGGTCCCCGACTCCTCCGATGTGGTAGAAGGTACGATCCCCGTATTCCGTCGTTTTGCCAAAGTTTTAGTAGATCCTGGTGCCACCCACTCTTTTGTTAACCCTGATTTTATGTATGGCATTAACATAAAACCTGCTAGTTTACCTTACGATTTAGAAGTTAGTACGCCTACAGGGGATCATCGTTTGGTTACTAGTCTGGTTTATAGGGATTGTGAGATTTGGGTAGGAGAGAAGAGATTACTAGGAGACTTGATTAGCTTGTCCATCAAGGGATGTGATGTGATTCTAGGCATGGATTGGTTAGCCAAGTATAATGCTCAATTGGACTATAAAAAGAAGGTGGTGGAGTTTCGTATTCCTGGGGAGGCGACCCTAAGGTTGGATATAAGGGGAAGGTTAGCTTCGTCTGCCCTAATTTCGGGCATTCGGGTTAGGACACTGTTAAATCGAGGGGCGCAAGGATTTCTAGCATTTTTTATCAACACTCCTACGGATAAATTGAAGGTTGAGGACGTGGCCATAGTAAGGGAGTACCCGGACGTATTTCCTGACGAGTTAGTATCTTTACCTCCGGAAAGGGAAGTAGAGTTTAGGATCGATCTGTTACCTGGATCCTCGCCTATTTCAAAAACACCATACCGAATGGCCCCTGCAGAACTCAAAGAACTGAAGCTACAATTACAAGATCTTTTGGAACGAGGGTTTATTCAGGAGAGCGGGTCTCCTTGGGGAGCTCCTGTCCTGTTTGTAAAGAAAAAGGACGGAAGTTTAAGGATGTGTATTGATTATCGGGGCCTGAACAATGTCACCATTAAGAATAAGTATCCACTGCCCCACATTGATGAACTGTTTGACCAACTGCAAGGAGCGGTGGTCTTCTCAAAGTTGGACCTTCGCCAAGGATATTACCAATTGCTGATTAGAAAGGAGGATATCCCGATGACTGCATTTAACTCGAGATACGGGCATTATGAGTTCGCCGTTATGCCCTTCGGACTGACCAATGCTCCTGCCGCCTTCATGGACTTAATGCATAGGGTTTTTAAGCCCTACCTGGACCGATTTGTCGTAGTCTTCATTGACGACATTTTGGTCTACTCCAAGACTCGTGAGGAGCACGAGTAGCACCTGAGAGTTGTTTTACAAACCTTGAGGGAGCATCGGTTGTACGCCAAGTTCAGTAAGTGCGAGTTTTGGCTGGAGAGAATTTCCTCTTTGGGCCACGTAATTTCTCAAGAGGGTATATCGGTTGACCCAGCCAAAGTGGAAGCGGTTACTAATTGGAAACGACCGGAAAATCCTACGGAGATACGTAGCTTTCTAGGGTTGGCTGGGTATTACCGGCGATTTATTAAGGACTTTCCTAAATTGGCTGGTCCTTTAACTGACCTGACAAAGAAACACGGCCGATTTCTATGGAATGCCAAATGCGACGCGAGTTTTCAGGAGCTAAAGAGGAGGTTGACCATGGCACCCGTTTTAGTCCTGCCTAAAGGGGTAGATGGGTTTACCGTATATACCGACGCGTCTAAAGAAGGTCTGGGGTGCATATTGATGCAAAACCGGAATGTAATATCCTTCGCTTCTAGGAAATTGAAATCTCACGAACAGAATTACCCAACCCATGACCTAGAGTTAGCTGCCGTTGTGTTTGCCTTGAAGAAATGGAGACACTATTTGTATGGGGTGACTTTCGAAGTTTATTCAGACCACAAGAGCTTAAGGTACCTCTTTTCGCAAAAAGAATTGAATATGAGACAGCGGCAGTGGATGGAATTTTTGGAAGATTACGATTGTACCATCAATTATCATCCGGGAAAGGCAAATGTGGTGGCCGATGCTTTAAGTCACAAGGCTCAGGTAGCAGGGCTGATGATCAAAGAGTGGAGTTTGTTAGAATCTGTTTGCGAGTGGAAACCCTGTCTTGGAAGTCATAAGGTGATTTTCGGTAATATTAGGTTAACCTCCACCCTACTGGAGCGGATTAAAGAAGCTCAAAAAGGAGATTCAATGGTGCAAAAATGGGGAGAGAAGGTGGAAAACAAGGAAACTACTGACTTCCACTTCAGTCCCGAAGGTATTCTAAAATACCAAAACCGAATAGTGGTTCCGAAGGATGAAACGTTGAAAATGGAGATTTTAGAGGAAGCTCATCGATCCAAGTATACGATTCATCTGGGTAGCAGCAAGATGTATCAAGATCTGAAAGGAGCCTATTGGTGGGATAATATGAAGAAGGAAATCGCTCTGTACGTGCAGAAATGTCTTGTTTGCCAACAAGTTAAGGCGGAGCATCAAAAACCATCAGGTTTGCTACAACCCCTTGAGATACCCGAATGGAAGTGGGATAACATTGCCATGGACTTCGTATCAGGATTACCGCGAACGCAGCGAGGACATGATGCCGTCTGGGTGATCGTCGATTGATTAACCAAGTCGGCCCATTTCTTACCGGTGAACATGAAGTATTCCATGGACAAGTTGGCTCAACTGTACATGGACGAGATCGTAAGGCTACACGGCATTCCAGTCAGTATTGTCTCCGATCGAGACCCACGTTTCGTCTCTCAGTTTTGGCAGAAGTTTCAGGAGACACTAGGGACTAAACTGAATCTGAGCACCACCTACCACCCTCAGACGGATGGTCAATCAGAGCGAACAATCCAAACTTTCGAGGACATGTTACGGACCTGCATATTGGATTTTGGAGGTAACTGGGGTCAACACATGACCTTAGTGGAGTTTACGTACAACAATAGCTACCATTCATCGATTCAGATGGCTCCATATGAGGCACTGTATGGACGAAAATGCCGATCACCAATCTGTTGGGATGAAGTTGGCGAGAGGAAGGCACTGGATCCTGCAACTATTCCATGGATGGAAGAAGCTCGAGAAAAGGTCAAATTGATACGACAGCGACTTCAAACAGCTCAAAGCCGACAAAAGAGCTACGCGGACAATCGAAGGAAAGATTTGGAATTCGAAGTCGGAGACCATGTGTTCCTTAAGATCACATCGTTACGAAGTCTCACGGCGGGCAAAGGAAAGAAACTTCAACCGAGGTTCGTCGGACCCTACAAGATTCTCCAAAGAATTGGCAAGGTAGCGTATCGCCTGGAATTACCGTCCAGTCTCTCGCGAATTCACGACGTCTTCCACGTCTCGATGCTTAAGAAGTACTATCCCGACCCCTCCCATATCTTACGGCCGGAAGAAATTGATATAGATGAATCGCTTGCTTACGAGGAGAAACCTATCCAATTGCTTGACCGAAAAGTCAAAGAGCTGAGAAACAAGCAGATTCCGTTAGTAAAGATACTGTGGAAAAACCATGGGGTAGAGGAAGTTACCTGGGAAGTGGAAGAAGAAATGCAAAAGAAATACCCAGAACTATTTGTGGATCAAGGTAAGAAAATTTCGAGAGCGAAATTTTTTCAAGGGGGAAAGAGTGTGAGAACCTGTAACTTTTCTTATTTTCTAGGTTTTATTTTAATTAATTGTTCATTTTCCTGCATTTTCTGTATTAGAAAATTTCTAAGTAATTTTTATCAGTAAAGATGATTTTTAGATGATTTTTCTAGTATTGGTTAGAATTTGAGAATTTAAGAGCGTGTACCGGACGTGGGACCCACTAGCACGAAAAATTCGATAAAATTTGGCCAATTAAGTTAAGATTTGGATACTGGGTTAAAATTATCGGGTGTTAGGAGATAATTAGAGGAGATTATTTGAATTGGTATGAGAGGAGTAAAAAGACAACTATGCATTAAAGGAAGTGACACATGTCACTTAGGGATTGGTTCCTACCTTTGACTACTAATCATGTCTTTACCAAAAACAAACAAATATAGCTAAATTCCTCTCCATTTCCCTCTCTCATGGCCGAACCTTCTTGCAAGGAAAAGAAAGAAAACTTCTCCAATTTTCAAGCTTCAAACTAGCTCAATCTTCCATTCCAACCAATTAAACTTAGAATTGCTTCATAAAAATCCTTCTTTTGGTGGTGGTGAGTTGATAGGTGAAGTTGTTTGGAAAGAATAGGTGATTGGTTGCTTCCCCTCTTGAGATTTCAAGGTAAGTAGTGGAAGAATTCTTCTTTTATGTCTAATGATGTTAAAATTGTTGCTTGTGATACCTTATGAGGTGATGTTATGGATTATTACATGATTTTGGTTGAGATTGATGATATTTTCTAATTAATCATAATTTTTCTGATTTAATAGGATTATTATGTTGAGGCCATCTATGATGATTGGGAATGGTGTTTAATGATTCTAGGAGGTGGAATAAGTAAGTAAATGCAACCAATTTCTAGTTTGGAAGGAATTTTAGAAAGTTAGGGTTTGTTGTGGGAACATTCTGGCTGGCACTGTAGCTTAGGGTTAGAGGCCGAATTGGCTTTGGGCCAAAACATAAAAGTTGTAGGGAATGATGAGTAGGATATGCCTGTAAACTTTCAGGTCAATTGGAGTAGCGTAACCAGAGATAAACTTGAAATACTATCGCTGCCCTGGTTGGTCCGGAATTTCTGATCAGCCTGGTTAAGTGGTTAATATGATTGGGAAGGCCACCGAATTTAATGTTGAGGTCTTCTGATGAAATGTAGCCCCATTTCTAAGCTTTCGGATGGCTTTGGAATTTCTAGATTTGGACTTCGGTAGCCTGTTTTATGATATTTATACCAGAATGCATTTTGTGAATCTGTTTTTCCAGTTCGGTGTAGTATCTTGCATTTTTAACACGGTTGCACTCAAAACTGGGTTGAGTGACCTTCTGTAGTGTTGTAGCCCTGTCTTTTATCTTCAAAATGGTGTATCGTACACCACCATCCGATAATCGTGGTGCATTTGGTGCTATTATCGCAAATTGAGGTCAAAACTGTTTTTGTAGGGTCAAGGCTAAATTGCACTTTTGAATTTTCTGGTTTCTTCTAATGCTTATGTATGTTTATGGAACCCTATTTTGATAGTATTTGGCATTGGTTTATGACTCGTTATCGAGTCTCATCGTATTTGTTTATATTGTGTGTGACTCTGGGTCTGATTGAGGAAGATATTGAAGCCATATATGGCTGGAAAATGGGTAAACACAAAGGGCGTGCTGCCCAAATTTACACTTGAGGGATATTGAAACCTAATTGGATATTTTATGATATGTGTGATTGGTAATATGTAAAAGTAGTTGGTGATTTGTAATCGAGTCTTATTGAGCTTATTTGCATATTTTAGGTCGTGAAGGTGATTGAAGGCTGGGCGAAAGTTTATGAAATATCAGTTGCGTGATTGGTGAGTATACTACTCACTTGATTGTTACTATGTGGCTTTATTATATGTGAAATTGATGAATTGATCGCTTGATTGTATTGTTGACCTTGATTGAGGTGAGGGTGTACTTGATCACTCTCCGCCTTTTCGTTATATGACTGATTATTGTATAAATGAGTGTTCAATGCAAATACTTGGTTTGGAGTCGATCGAACACGTATCCAACGGCCGTTACTGTTACTACTGAACCCTACTCCATTGGTCGTCGATTGAATGGAGCCGACGAGGGCTTGGTCGTGAAAATTGACGGGCCATGGGGACTGTTATAATGAATCATTGAGTATGAGACTCATGGTTCTGGTATACTCGAGTATTACCGATATTGCATACTGTTTGGAGTTCGGGCCCGGTAGGGGTATGTTGGGTGGAAGAAATGGAAGTAAAGTGGAGCCTACGGTTGGTTACGTTATACATTGACGGAGGGTCAATGAGCTGTGATCAAGAATGACAAGCGAGGAAAAGGGCTCTTGAGAGCCGACCGTATCCTTTCACTACTTGTTTAATACGTGATTGCAATTGGTTTTATTGGTTGAATTGTAATGGTTGGACTTGTGTCTACTTGAAACCTATGTTATGTGATAGTAGCTCACTGGGCGTAAGCTCACCCTTTTCCTTTTGTTTTCCTTACAGGAAATTGAGAACTTTTGAAAAGATTATGAAAATGGGTTGCAGGGTCGAGCTTATGTGAATGTATATTTTGATAGCTCCTTTTGGGGAAAAACCCTAAGTGTATTTTGATTTCATCCCTTTGTGGAATTGTAATTTGCGAAACTTATGTGTATAAACTTTTGGATGACCTTTGTATGCTATTTTGGTTTGTAAACGGTTAAATTCAGGGTATATTTGTTTGATTAATGTTTAGTTGAATTTCGGCCGGATTTTGACGAGTCGATTACTATTCATGATCGGCTCTGATTTTCATTTCTCTTACTTTGGGATTCTAACTCATTAAGGCACGCTTGTATGTTCCGAAACGTGTTAGATCGCCTAGTAGTGACCCGAAAGTCCTGGCGAGAGCTAGGCAGGCAGTCCGCTAACCCTTCTGGTTCGCCTTAGGGGAAAGTGGGGCTGTCACACTACCTCTTCCTTATTGCACTAAACCCTCTCTTTTTTCCCAAAAGTTCCTTTCACACCCCATAAAAAGCAAATCGCATTTACCCCCACTAAACTCCCACATGTAAAATTTAATAAAAGCATTAAGACAAAATCATTATCAAATTGGTAAATAAACAAATAGATAACTAAATGAATAAAATTGCAACATAAGTCTATTTTTGCTTGTCAAACATATGTGAGTTGTCAAGAGTTATTCTAACAATTACCCCTCACTTCTATATTCTCATGTTATATTCCTACTAATTTCTTATTCTAGTGTTAATTTCCATAAAGGTTGTTCCAACACTAATATAGGGTACATCCAAGTTATTTAATCACAAGAAACAAGTAACAAGTAACAAGTAAACACCGCACATTCAATTCTAAAACAGAAGCATGAAATACACAATAAATTTCGGGCTCTCACATAGGCTCCTCAATGTGAATCTGATTTTCAGCTATATCCTCGTGTTGATCAACAAGTGTATTTCCATTAATCTTCTATCTTTAGTCCTTGCCATTCCTACAAATGAAACATTTAACAAATGAAAGAACACAAATGCGAAAAGGATAGCAAAATCACAAATGAATATGATAATAGCAAGGCTATAACTAGACTGAAATTTTCCATCTACAAACAAATCAATTTTAAAGTGCAAGTAGGTAGGTTAACAAAATGCAAAAACACAACAAGGATAATCTGAATTTGCATCTACAAAAAATGCATGTCAAATTGCAAACACGTTTATGGTTACAACTTTTGCAGTTTTAATAGCAAAAACTAAACATTTCAACAATTCGGGCTAATAGAGGATTTCATCTCCATCATCTTCTTGAACCCATTGAATGTGTTCATTCTCATTGTCCATTTGAATTACTGAGTAGTTGTGCTCTGCAAAAAACATGTCAGTATCATATACGGAGTCGATCATAAACTCATTCCTAGGAGATATAGCAACAACAACACTCTAGCCTTTGGCTAAGGGGTCTTCAACAGAAAAACTTGCAAAACTTGGCTTCCTATCACATATGGCTCAGGGTGAGGCTTTACATTCTTGAAGTTGGCCAATGTGAATCCATCCTCATCTTGTTTTAATCTTTTGCCTTTTGACATCCAATCACATTCAGATAAGGTGATAGTTCAGCCTTTAGTGTAATTTAGCTCAAGGATATTCATCAAAATACCATAGTAAGCCATGTCACTTAAAATTGGATTATTATCTTTAGTACTTGAAAAGCTTGATTGATGCAAGAGGGACGGCAGACCAAGGCACTTCGAGTGGAGTCCAAGTTGAGCTAGATGGTCCAATGACTAGAGCTCATGCCAAGAAGCTTAAGGAGTCAATGCAAGCCCTAGTCTGTACTATACATGATAGAATTGGCCATGCAAATGTTATTCAAAAGCATAAGGAGGACGAAACAACTCGTTATACTCTCATTCAATTCGTCGAGTCAAGTAAGGCAAAGTTGGAAGATTCGCTCGAAAATTAAAACGTTCAATTCTGGTTTAGTCCATTAGCATTTGAGTCGTTTGTCTTGGTGTTGTTTAAGCAAGGGTATTAATGTTAAATTGCCTTGTTAAATTTAGTTGTTAATTGCTTTAATAAATTCGGCCAAGATTAGGGTTTTTAGTGGGCCAACTTTTGTCATTAATTTTAGGAATTAAGTGGTTCCAAATCACATTAGGATTTCTAGACAATTCCAAATCACATTAGGGTTTGAGTAATTGTAAGACTATAAATAGCCCAGCCTTTCCAATGTTTATTATTATTGAGAATTTTCCAGAAATATTTGAGTTATCACTTTTCTCTTGCTCCAAGAAAGCTTCTTTTGAATACTTGAGAATTTTCTTGAATTATTCATCAAATTTATCAATCAAGTACACACCTTGGTTGCGGCGTTCTTCTACCTTTAACATTGGTTCACTAGATCATTCAATTGTGGGTTGAGATTCAATTCAAGGTTTGCAATCTAGGGATTCCGCAATTCAACTTGATTTTCTTCGTCTAGATCCGGGACTACGTGGGATACAAGTTCAAACCTTCGGGCAGGTTCATATCATTGATGTTGTTGCATTGACAAGAACCCCATTGGATACGAACCTACCACGATTGGCATGAACTCGTATCCCACGTAGCCCTGGATCTAGACGAAGACTCAAGTTGGATGCGGTGTCCTTGACCCTTCAAACCCGCACAGTTGCGAACCGAACCTATTGAACTTAATCTCAACCCACAATTAAACAAGAGAATGAACCAAGGTTTTAGGTAGAAGACGCCAGAACCAATGGTGGTTTATTGGTTGATAAGTTCGAGAACACCTAAGAGCAATTCTCAAGTATTCAAGCAAAGATCTCTAGGAAAAGAGAGTGCAAAACTCACAAGTTTTGGCTAGAAAGTTCGTGTATTCAAAAACTGAAAAAATAAGGTGGCTAAAGGCTATATTTATAGCCTTTTACAAGACTCAAAAATCCTAACCGGATGCTACTTCCCTAAACCTAATTGGCTATGGTCTTCGTCAACATGACCTAGACATTATTTCCTAACTCAATGACTATTTTAACCCTTAAACTAATAACTAAAATCTGAATAACAATCTGGAAAATATTAACTAAACAAGACATCGTGCTTTTTTCAACCAAGTAACTCGAACTTCCTTAATCCTTGGCTCCAGGCCTTGATCCCCATTCTCACTTGCATCTATGACTTGAATAAGTGTATAAAGTTTTGTATCTTCATGATCAAGTCCTTGAATAATACATGTATCACCAACTTGAGCTTGTATATCATGAACTAAGGCTTGAAATGACTCTCGAAGCTTCCTAGCACGTGCTCGAGTGATCGGACCTCTTGAAACAGCTTGAATGGTACTCCCTTGAGCTGTGGGGTTCTCTTCATTCCCCTCCTCTTGTGGGTGATTTGCCCTCAAATCAAACTCGTCATTTGCAAGGAAAGGACTCAAGTCAGCGACATTAAAAGTAGCATGTACACCATGTGGCACCCCCACTTCTCCCTAAGGCGAACCAGAGGGTATCGCGGGACGCCTGCCCAACTCTCGCCAGGACTCAAGCAATTTTCATTCAAGCTTAATGCAATACTAGACATCACAACTAAATAAGACAAGTTAATAATGCAGAAGCCTTCAACTTAACAATTTATAATAATTATCCGAGCCTTACATCGAATATCCAAGGATACTTCAATGCCTAAAATATATAACACCCAGATACATCAAATATCCAAATCATACATTAGGTTCCCAAAAGTACAACCAGTAAGAGGTCTATCCCAAATTACATTAGAAACCCTAAGCCAAAAGTACATCAAAAGGGGTTTCTCCAAGTCCATTCCATGTCCAGTCCTGTTAAGGAAAACAAATCTGCAGGGTGAGCAAAACGCTCGTGAGGCCAAGAACACACATGCAAGCACATAGTCAAGTAACAAGTCAAATAACATGTCAATTGATAAAGTACAAGTAATTGATAATTGCAATAAGATGTAAATAGAAACAATTCAAGGATATGGTAGCTCTTAGGATCTAAGTTCCACTTGCTTTGCCAAGGTCATTCGTATACCTTCCCGCGATGACATTCTGTCAACCGGGTTGGTATTTTCAATCCGTAGATCACCACTTACTTCCATCCGTCCACTGTACATACCCCACCGGGCCCGAACATCATTTATAAGGCGATACTTCAACGAGTATGCCAAGCAAGATCTCTCTAATAGATCAAGCTTATCATGTAATTCTCATGGCTCGCCAAGGTTCCCGACCAAGCCCATGTCGGCTCGAGTCCAAGGTTTGCCTATGAGTTTGGGCGTCCCCCAGTTAACATTTGAGAATCGAGGAGATTTACTCCAACGACGTTTGCAGCCATAGCATACCATTTCATTTCATTCAAACATTCAATCATCTCATTTCATTCAATTAAGTCATTCATAATTCATTTGTTTCATTTGAATCATGAGTCATTCATTTCAAATAAGAACGAGTGCGGTAAAGTACACACTCACCTCCATTTTCAAAATCTCCAAACAATCGTAACAATTAAGCATGTATCAAGTATTCATACACTTGACACTCACCAAGTAAACGAGAAGAAATGCACTTGAAGTTCAAGCGTCCACCGTGGGATCCTCTTGAGGGTTCTCATGCGAGCCTGAGTAATTAATAATGAACAATCACTTATAAACCCCAATTATTAAGAAAGATTGCACACTTGTGCGATCTCAGAAAATTTCACCGAAAATGAGGCTTAATTATTCGTAAATCGAGACTCAAAAAGTGGGGTTTTATAACACAAGCAAAATCTGATTTCCATCTTTGAAATCGAATGTAAAACGATCAAGTGATATCAAAGGAAAAGAGAGCGTTTGGAAAAACTCCATTTCCTCTAAGTTATGAATTTTCCAGATTTGGTACACTCACTTTGCAAATCGTATCTCACTCTTACAAGTCCAAAATTGGAAACTTGGTACCGTTGGAAAATATCTTTCAAAGTACTAAAATTCTTAGAAGACAAT
The DNA here is from genome assembly GCA_036785865.1 of Coffea canephora. Classification (NCBI taxonomy): domain Eukaryota; kingdom Viridiplantae; phylum Streptophyta; class Magnoliopsida; order Gentianales; family Rubiaceae; genus Coffea; species Coffea canephora. The sequence continues at coordinate 20,877,652 of CM071922.1, forward strand.
TTTCCATGATTCCAAATAGAAGATATTCAAAATTTGGCTCAAGTTTCTGTTCTAGACTATCGAGGCAGTTTCGGGGTTGGTTTTTCGCCAACTTGGAAAAATTTGGCAAAATTCACAAAATTGGAGCTAGCCTCTCAAATATGAAAATCAACTAGATTTACAATCAAAGTTTAAAATGGAACAAGCGGAACAAGAATTGCAGTTTTGAACACCAAGATATGGTAGCTCAAAGTTACCCAAATTTCCTTGTTAAACAAGGGTTTTTCAAAATCAAGTCATGAACTTTGGAAGTTTAGTCGAGCAATGAAATGGCCTCAGAATAGCACCAAAATTAGCAGTATAATACTATCATATAAGGACTATTTCTCTACCAAATTTCATTGATAAATAAGCACGGAAAGTTGGTTAACCAAATAAGGCAAATCTGCCTTGTGAGTTTCGTTTTCCGTTTCAAAACTTTTGGCTTACAAAGTATCTCAAACATGGCCATTTACATAGAAAATGTCTCAGAGGTATCCAAAACATAATTTTGGGTGATTAATACCAAGAATCTCGAATTAACAAGTCTCAATCGAGTTTAGTAACAATTCTGCCCAACAGGAGAGTTTTCCTTCAAGAAGTCAGTTTCGAAATACGGCCACAAATCACTCATTGAACTTGGAATTCGATGTGGTTGGTGGCATTGGAAAACACTTTCATAAAGCTACAATTTCTCAGAAGAAACCATTTTCAAAATTCATCCGTAACTGGCTCACATTTGAGCATCAAGTTGTAGTTCATGTTCTGCCCTTTAGTGAACCAACGAAACAGGACAGCAAACTTCAAACGATTGTGTTTGGCTCACTCAAGTGGAATCAGGTAGTGAATTTTATACCAATGGAAAACTGGGAATGTCTAGTTTCCAGTACCATAAAGAACAGTCAATTTCAACATCAGAGTAAAAAGTTATAGCCGAAACAACAGGACTGCCTGGGCAATCTGGGAAATTTTCCAGTTCTTGTCATACTTTGGAAATCAACACATTTGACCAATCAAATCATGTTATTCAACGAAACTTTCTATGCTATCCATATAACATGTATACATCGTAAAAAAAGCCATTTAGAACCTCAAAATTTAGCACCAAAGTGCACGAACAGGGCAGGGGTAAAATAGTCACTTTTGCTCAATGCACCATCCTTGATTCTATCAACAACCCAACTTATTTCACTAATATAAGCACTAAACCAACATAAATTTCATCATCATTCACCAAATCAGTCCATCCAATCCAAGTGGGAGTTCATAGATCCCACACAACAATTTTTCCAACATAAACAAGCTACCCATATGCATGCAAGAGCTTAAATCGTGCACTACTACATCCCTAAAGCAAGATTTGACGGGTTGATCATTGCTTACGTGTTTCAATGTTCCAAGCAGAATTTTCGGTCCTTTCTTGGTCCAAAAAATCCGTGGACTGCAGCTCCTTTTCTTAGCCAGATGAACTCTCCAAGTGATTAGCTAAGTACAGTTGAAATATTTGAGGTGAAATGATGAAGGTTTAGTGAAGGAATTGAGAAGAAATTGAGGCTGTTTTATCTTTTACTTCCTCTTGTTGGCTGTTTTGGGCAAAAAAAGAAGAGCTAATGCTGAAGGTAAGCTTCCATGAGAAGGCTTTATAAGTTGTGGCCAAAAGTGGCTTTCAAAGTCAACTAGGAATAGTGCGCGCACGTGTGCGTTTTTGCTGTCGATTCCTCTTTAAGTTTGTTTCACTAGTGCACTAAACCTTTAATGCACTTATATTCATATAATATTATTCACTCTTAATTGTTCCAAAATAAGGGTCTAAAGTCCCTGCAATTAAATCGTGCCGTGTAAAACGCGTTATTTCAATTTAAGCATGATAAAGTGAAATCCCAAGGAAAATTCTTATAACGATGGTACTAATAACTATCACTTGTTAATCTTAAGCATAACACTCTTTATTTTAAAACCATTGTGCAAGCCTCTAATTTTGCAAACTTATCACTTTAAAAATATAACGAAGCTATAGACCCATGTAATTAGGTCTAAAGAGTATTATTCAGGGCAATTGCCAAATAAATAATTCAATGAGCTTGAATTAGGAGTTTAAAATAGATGAATTTTGTGAGTCTTCACATGAGTCTTGTATTACTTTCTCAAATCTCCAATAAATTTGTATCAGCGCGTCTTTCGAAAAATTATCGATGCGCAAGCGGTGTACACTTACTTAGAACTCATTCACCTTTAATTCCTCAATTAACCTTTCTTAATATACTATTGATCATTCTTAACTCCCAAGATAAATGCACTCTCGAATAGAATATCACCTTGAAACACATGTACTCATTATTCCTCACTTAAGAACCTTTGAAATTTAAATTTGCTAACGGGACGTTTTAAAATCATAAGGAAGAATTGTTCCACATAAATGGACTTAGAATGGTTGAAATAATTATTTGGAAAAAAATAGGTGAATAAATATTTAAATAAACCAATAATACTTGATAAAAATAAGAAATTTTTCGGGTCCTCACACACCATACTCACCTGGTAGATCAAGCTTGTATGTGTTATCATTGATGCGCTCCAGGACTTGGAATGGTCCAGCCCCTTGTAAGAGCTTGTTTCGCCTTTGTACGGGAAACCATTCCTTTCTCAGTGGATCCATACCCAATCGCCTGGTTCGAAGACCATCTTGCGGTGCTCCTTATTAGCACTTTAGACATATTGAAGGGTGCGTTTCTCTATATTTGCCCTTACCTTAGCATGTAGCTTGCGCACATACTCAGCTCGATTCTTCCCATCAAGGTTAACTCTCTCGAAAACAGGTAGTGGAGAAAATCAAGTGGTGTGAGAGGGTTAAACCCATAAATAATTTCAAATGGGGAATATTGTGCAGTGTTGTGAACTGTGCGGTTATATGCAAATTCAATATGTGGTAAACAGTCTTCCCAAGTCTTAAGATTTCTTTTGATAATGGCTCGTAAGAGATGGATAGGGTCCTATTGACTATCGCAGTTTGTCCATCCGTTTGTGGATGACTTGAAGTAGAAAAGAGGAGTTTAGTTCCAAGTTTACTCTATAGTGTCTTCCAGAAGTAATCAAGAACGTAACATCCCTATCAGACATGATGGTACGTGGTAAACCATGTAAACGATCAACTTCTCTAAAGAACAGGCCGGCCACATGTTTTGCATCATCAGTTTTGTGGCATAGGAAAAATGAGCCATCTTGGAGAATCTATCGACTACCACATAAATAGTCATTGTGAGAACCCGAAAATTTTCTTATTTTACTGGCTTATTTAATTATTTATTCACCCATTTTCTTGAATAATTTAATTCAGCCATTTTACATCCATTTACATGGAACAATGCCTACTCATATTTTAAAATGTTTCGTTAGCAAAATTTATTTTTCAGAGGCTCATTTAGTAAGGAATAATGAGTACACTTTTTTCAAGACAAAATTTGATTCGAGGAGTGCAATAATCTTGGAGAATTAAGAATGATCAATAGTAGACTAAAAAAGTTAATTGAGAGATGAGATGTTAGTGAGTTAAAATTAAGCTCATACCGCTCGTGCGTCGATAGTTTTCCGAAAGACGCGCCGATACAAATTAATTAGAGATTTGAGGAATTAATGCTAGACTCATGGGGACTCATGTTTTTATTTCTAAAATAATTATTTTTATGATTATTTACCTTAGTATTTGTTACTTATATTATCGTTACAAGAATTTCTTTTAAGTTTGGCTTTATCCGCGCGAATCGGAAGTTCGCGTTTTTCGCATCAAATCGACCCAATGGAGATTTAAGAAATTTATTCTAGACTACTAAGGGTGAATAATTATAGTTAAAAATTACATTAGAGGTTTAGTGCACAAGTGAAACAAACCCGAGAGAAACGGATACGAAAGGCCGCGCGCGAACACTATTTATGGTTGACTTTTGCACAAATTGTAACCACAAAACCCTTGGAAGCTTCATTCATCAGCAACACTCTCTCTCTTTACCTTCCATAGCTGGCCAAACACTCCAAGGAAGAAGAAGAAGAGCTCTTTCCATTTCACTACCATTTTTGCTTCCATTTCACCTCAAATTTTCCACACAACTCACATATCACTTGGAGAGCAACTCTAGCTTGGTCAAAGACTTAATCTTTGCAGTTTTATTGGAGCTTTTGTGATCAAAATTTCTGGTTCTTCAAGAGTTCAAGAGGTATACACCTCAACTCATCCAATCTTTCATTTCTTTGGTTCTAAAGAGTTTCATTCTTGGCTATGAAGCTTGTAGCTTTCTTTTGTTGTTGTTATTTGGATTGGATTGGTTGAAGTGGGCTCTATGAACTCCCACCTTGGTTATATAGGACTCCATGATGTTTTAATGTGTGTTACTATGTTGGTGATGAGTGTTAAGTTAGAAATTGAAGGAAAGATCGAAGGAAATTGCGTAGAAATGCTGGCCGAAATCTGTCATGTTATTGTCGTGCCTTTACTTCGAATTTTTTGATGCTCAAATGACTGTGAAACTGACACACACATATATATATATTGCATTTGGTGTGTAGAAAGTTTCTATCAAAAATCATTTGAATTGGTTGAGTAAAACTTGAAATTTCGAAATGTAAAGAAATCTGGAAATGTGTTCTGGAACTTGAACAGTGTCTCTTTAAACAACATATCCTTTGTAAAGACATCGAAATGAGTGATGTTGCAGCATTTGAAACTATGTGACACCCCCACTTCTCCCAAGGACAAATCCAAGGGTATCCGCGGGCAACCTGCCCAACTCTCGCTAGGACTCGGTACAAATTCAATTCAAACTTAAGAATAACCAATTGATACTAAAAGTCGAAGATATAAAGGAAGATCAATTCCTTAATAATTGTTCAAGTCTTACATCATAAGCTACTAAAATATCTTACATGCCCAAAATATACAGCTTCGAAAAGTTGTCAAACAAATACATTCAAAAATTCTAATCAAAAGGGCCATCAAGTCTACCTCTCCATAATTTCCTCCATTTCAGCTCCTGTAGGAAAACAAAAACTAATGGGATGAGCTGACGCTCAGTGAGGCCAAGAAAATCATGCAAGCAGGTAATTCAAGTAGCAATAGAGCTGGTACGAGAGATAAAACTATAACATTCAAGCAATTCCGAATGTTCACAAAACACATTCAAAAGATACGGGAGCTCTTAGGAGCTCATTTCCACTTGCTTTGCCAAAATCCAATCCAATAGTCCTAGAACTTTACTTATTCCATTTATGATTTTGAGTCAAATAAGAGGTACCTCCCACTCGAATTGATGTGGTACATACTATCACTCGGTGGTCGATTATACGTTTATGGTTCTGAGTCGAATGAGAGTACTCCCACCCGAATCGGTTGTGTACATACTATCGCTCAGTGGCGATGAGACATCGCTCCAATCGACTTATGCTTGCTTATAGTTCTAGTCAATGAGAGGTATCGCCCACCCAAATGGTGTGGTACATACTATCGCCAGTAGTCGATGGACATCGCCAATCGACTTTAGGTGTTTATGGTTTTGAGACGACATGAAGGTACCTCTCACCCGAATCGGTGTGTATATTCTATCGCTCAGAGAACTGATCATTTATTTAGGGTTTTGAGCAGACATGAGGGTACCTCCCACCTGAATCGGTGTGTACATGCTATCGCTCAGAGACCCAATTATACAATTATAATTATAAGGGTTGATGACATTCAGTCAATCACAAATACCGTTATAGGCCGATGAGCGCACTCCAATCGCAGTCATACAGTTCAATTATGAGTCGAGGAGATTCACTCTACGACATATGCAGCCATAGCAAATATTAACTCAATCAGATCAGAATCAATTAATTCAGTGTAAGTCGAGGAGATTCACTCCAACGACATATGCAGCCATAGCATATAATCAATCAATTCAAGCAACTTCAATTACAATCATTTAATGAGAATACGTTTGATAAAGTACCCACTCGACTCAGCATTATAAACCATCCATTTTCTAATGAGCAATTCACATTAATTTCACAAAACATGCATTGAAACTCACCAAGTAAAATAAGAAACAAGTGAACAATGTCCACTCAGGGTTTAGGCGTCCACCGTGGATCCTCTCAAACCTCTTGACGCTTGAGCAATAATAATGAACTATTACACATATCGCTTAAAATCCCTAATTATCGAAAAAGATTGTACTAGTGTACAATTTAAGAAGATATCACCGAAAATGAGCTTTAATTACTCGTAAATCGAGCCTCAAAAGTGGGGTTTTAAAACATAAGAAAAATTTTGATTTTCATCTTTGAAATCAAGTGTAAACGGTCAAGCAATCTTGAAAGAAAAAAGTGAGTCTAAAAAACTCAATATTCCTTTAAGTTCGGAAATTTCAGTTTTATAAGCAATCTTTGAAAAATCGTATCTCAATATCTGTAAGTCCAAAATTGGAAAAACTTGGTCCATTGGAAACTAATTCCAAAGTACTAAAAGTTCCTAGAAGTCTTCTCATGATCAAAATGGAAATATTCAAAATTTGCTCAAAGTGGCTGTTTTGGACTGCCAAATAATTTGGGTTGATTTTCGGCAAAGTTTGGAAATTCGGTAAATTCACCACAATGCGAACTAGCCTATAAAATTTGGAAATCAATTAGAGTTACAAATCAAAGTTTTCAACACAACAAGC